>JACEFO010002242.1:0-16486 GCA_015342445.1 Digitaria exilis | reverse complement strand
CTCATTCAGCTTTCTTTGAATGCAGCTTTGAACTCATCCCACTCAACTACATGACCCTCCTGCTGCAGGGCCAGGTAGTTCTCCCACCAAAGGAGAGCTGGGCCGCGGAGCTGCTGCGCCGCGAACACGACCTTTGCGGTTGGAGGTGCAAGGCGTTGCCAAAATGGTGAACTTGGACTCGATGGCTCGAATCCAGGTGTCGGCCTCCAAGGGCTCATCAGCTCGAGAGAAAATCGGCGGGTGCGTTGCCAGAAAATCTTCGTATCTGGCCACCTGAGGCTGAGGGGCCCGTTGACCTCCCTGCTGAAGCATCTGCTGCTGCATCATCTGCTGCTGATGCTGCAGGTTCCGGAGAATCTCCGTTTGCGTGGCATAAAGCTGCTGCCACGTAGGAGGTTGCTGCGGTGGAGGAGGTGGCGGTGGCTGTTGCTGCCCCTCTGGCCCCTGCTGGTTAGCGTTGGAGCCACTAGCGTCGTGACCGCTGCGGGTGATTGCCATCTGCAGTAGGTACTTGTATTAGCCACATTCCATAAGCTTGCATAATGAATGACAAGATAGAACGTGACAATATATTAAAGTGTACTGCGCAGAATGGCAAGTCAGCACGCAGTTCGGAAGAAAATCATATCTCCCGACAGGAAACAAGTCAAATGCTCCAATTCAGTCAGTAGCTCGAAAATTTCATGCTCTACAACTTTCATGTTGGGCTCAGAATCAAATTCGGACTGGAACTAAGCCGAAAAATTCAATCTTTAGCTCTCTGCATTTGTTGTTTTTCAGCAGGCCGAGCTATAGTGTTTTGGTTGCCATTTTTATTTCGCTTAACCAATGGGGTTGCAATTTGGTGATCATTTTGTTTGACAAATTCCAAACAACTTTGTAGTTCACATCACAGCCCAGAAAGGATTGGAAAACCCATCAATAATTAAAACAAGGTTAGCTGTAGAATGTTTCCAACACAGCTATTACACTTCATCAAGTTTTACACCACAACCACACCATTAATTTACATTGCCACCAAATAGGAGGAGCTCAACTCCATCTAGCCTATTACAACATGAAGCCAAAATCTAGGCCTAGCGGAGGAGTAAACTTGCTACTACCACTCTAAAAATCATCCAAATTGTTAGCGGTAGCCTCGCTGCCCATAGGTGAAGGTGGAGCTGGAAGGGACGGCATGTCATCCTCGGTGTCCATGTCGGAATCGGGGGCCTCTCCTTCACCATTCCCTCCTTCTTGCTCAAGAAGGTGCTGAGCGTCATGGGCGGCAAGCATAGCATTTGCATGCTCCAAGGTACCATGTACCTCCTCAAGCTCATCTCTAGTTTGTGCTAACTCATTCTGGGTGTTGTTGTGTGCAATCTGGAGGTCATTCAATTGCCTCTCCAAGTCAGCAATCATGGCATCTCTAGTGGTCACCTCAATGGACAAAGAGGTGCCTGCAAACGGTGATACGCCCGTATCCACCTCATCATCAAAGCGGCTGCTGCGACGGGGTTCTCCGCCATCCTCAAAGGAGAGCTAAGGTAGCGCCTCATCCAGTGGGGATCATCCGGCTGAGTTGGTGGGAACAGCCCAAGCAACTGGTGCTCTACCAAGCTCTGGTTCTGAGCACAAAAAGAACTGATGCCATTCAAGGCAGCTAGCTCACAAGTCGTCTCCATGTGGTGTCCATGAACTTCCACCGTCCAGGTGGGGGAACTAGGACACGGCGGGTGACGGTGTACCACCAAACGCACACGGGAACGAGTCACACCACGGTCTCGGATGAGGATTCTCTCATATTGTGGCGGTGTAGGGTAGCCAAGTGCCTGTAGAACCGACCACAAGATGCTAGGGAAGCCTTCCCATCCCAAGCAATCAGAGAAAGACACGTCATTGGGGTAGCTAGCCAGGTCAGCGAGGGCGTCCATCTGAACCAAAAGGAAAATGGGCAAGGGTGAGCACCGGGTAGCGCCAAAGAATAAGAACAGATTCTGTGCAGGGTGGTAAAAATTACAAAACTAGAAATCTACAAGCTCAAAAATTCCCAAATTTGGCCAGAACATTGTTTAAGTAATTCCTAACAAGTTTCATGTTGGAGGTTCGAGCAGAAACTGTCGTTAAGATGGTGTAAAAATTAAATTTTTATCTCACTGTCCCCAGAAATTTCCAGCAGACAGGGGGTTACCATTTTTTGCATAACTCCAATTTTACTGAACCATTTTCGTTGAAATTTCTCCAGCATTTACTTCATAATATTTATGACAACTTTCGTGTTGAACACTTTTTCGTTTGACAACGTTTTCAGTTTCGAATTAAGGGTGCAAACAGATTGTTCTCAGCAGGATTTTTGGGTTGTGATTTCAATTTCTTTGACGGCGGTTCAATTTGGTCATGTGTTAAAAGTCGATATTAATTCAGCGAGATGCAATGCATGAGCGGCCTATTCGTTCTCGCCAACACACATGCCAATAACTTTTGGCTTACGAAATTAGTGCCGGTGGCTAGGCAATATCCGTCTCTCCCTATATTAACTAGCCGAACTTTTCTAACCGTTCATCTTACGGAATCGTGGTTAGTGTACCTGCAGAAAATTCCATTCCAGAGCATGTATAATCAACCTTTCGTGCCAGCACTCACGAAAGCGTCTCCATTCATTACCACCCACTATAGAGGTGGCACCCGAACGTTTAACATTGAACGGGCAATGTTCATATGTCACCTAAGCAACATATTGATAGTTTCATACGCTATTGAAATAGCGTATTGACTTTGTGCCGCCATCATATTTGCATATGATGCCGTGGTACGCTACAGCAATCGCCGTACCTTGCGCCCACCATCCTATTCTAGTTTCATACGCCATCACAGCGTATTGACTATGTGCCGCCACTATATTTTCATATAGTGCCGTGGTACGTTACAGCAATCGCCGTACCTTGCGCCCACCATTGCGTAAAGTAAATGACAGAATGAAATGTGCTGGAAGTCAGTATAATATACTATTTGCCACCTATCATATCGTGATCCCTTATCCCACATAGGCTTCACGTTCTAGGTAACATCCTTAGCGGTCCTAAGATAACCTTCCTTCGCAAAACGCGTCGGAAGCACGAGTTGGCAAATTTTATTCAAAAATTGTTTATTAAAGGTCTGTTGCTCTCTCCGGTGCGCTGTTTCGGCTCTGATGCCAGCTGTGGCGGACCACTCCGAAATTATTCCAAGTTAAGTACCTCGGAACCACCAATCAAGTAGTCAGGCACTTAATCCGGAATAAGCTGGAGCGCCGTCGGATTAAACCCGATTAACCACGTTCTTTTCTCGATCGAAACAACAGCACGCCCACACGAAGGTGAGTTCCAGAGATTACAACATTCCACAAATTAACTTACACACATAGGTATCACAAGTTATTACAAACCGAGATCAAATTGAAAATCAGAGTACAAGTCTTGCAGCGGAATAAAAGTTCATAACAACTGAATTTAGATGTCCATTGCAGCGGAAGTAAGACAATCTAACGACGATACAAGTAACTCCGTGCTGAAGCCTGCCACGAAGCTACTCCTCCCGATCCTCGCCAGAGGACGGAACCCATTCGATGTGCCAGCCAGGTGGAACCTGGACAGGCCAAGTCATAGCATCCACATCCAAAAGGATACCTGTAAAATAATGCCACAAGCAAGGCTGAGTGTACTAATACTCAGCAAGGCTTACCCGTCGGGTGAAAACTACATCACCGACATCTAGACCATGAGAGGCTTTTGGCTGGTGGGTTTGTTTGCCAAAAAGCAACTAAGAGTAGGTCCTTGCTTTTAAGTTTTAGCATCATATTCTAGTAAATTTAACCATTCTAGATTAGCATCCTCTCTAAGCATACAAGTGGTGCAATACAATTTAATTCATACAACAAGTTCATAAATCTCATAATTCCACTTGTTACTCAATGTAGCAGGGCGGTCAAGCAGTCTCATTAACCGCGAGAAGCGGACAGTTCGAACCGAATTTTGCTACCTGGCCAGGGGAAACCCAACACACACGGATACTCTGCTTGCTATAAAAGGTACAAGCATTTCCCAACCTTTCCCATCGATCCACAATTCGGAACCGGGTCCATTTCCTTAGGATAAAGGTTTACTGCTTCACTCACAGTCTCACGCATATATCCACAAGTGTACGGCAGGGGAAAACAAAGTTTCCAAGGAGAGATGGCTATCGGCCCTAGCTGCTTCAATCTGGTACCGGGCTTACCGATCCCCATACATCGGCATGCATGTGGTACGTTCAAAAACTTGACACACTCAACCACACATTTCGACCTTAAATCAATTATCATACACGGACGGGAGATCTACACCTATCATCCCGCCCGTCAATCCTTATGATTCCAACATAAGTAAAGACAAGCAATTCCTATGTCTCGCGAGTGACAGGAAATCACTCGACTTGTAACGGACCTAAAGCAATGCCCTATCGATCCTTTCATACTAGTATTGCAAGTCATAGGTACTAGGAAATGTGCAGCTAAGGTATTCAATCAACTCCTTGAACGTAAATGCACAAACATAGAGAATTCAAAGTGCATAATTTGGTAAAGTTAGGTTATGCTCCGGGGCTTGCCTTCTTGCTCGGACTGGGGGTTAGCCTCCGGGTTGGTCGATCCTGCACCGGCACCTTCCTCCGGGACTTCTTCCTCGTCTGCGGGAATGAGGTGGTAGTTGCCGTCCGGGATGGCGCCTTCTACATGAGATGCATAACTTAGGGTGGCTGTTCTGGAATTTCAGATTCCATTTATTTTATTCTAACTAACTACAAAAAGGTTTATTCTTTTATATAAATCGATTTCCATCTAGATTACTTCGCATTTTTGTTTCTCCTTTTCTGCTCATCATTTTTATCTATAAACTTTATGACAGCTACTGGAGTATAAGAGGTAAGCTCACTCCAAAATTTAGCTAATTTTGAGCTACACATAATTTATTAAAAATATAACAAGTTGCTGCCAGCAGAATTGAATTTAATTCATATAAAATCGAAAATTCACCCATTTCAGGAGATCTTCCTACCAAAGCTAAGCATCATCATGAGGAGGGCTCTGGCCAAGTGATGGCTCAAATAACCCTTGGGTGATCCTCAATGATTTTCTAACCAAAAACACATATTTAATTATTTGCCATCCTAAACAGAGCAAAAATTCAGTTTTTTCATTTTTAACATGTGTGCTAACAAGTTTTAAGTCTCCAGGAGCAAAATGGTGATTTTTCGCTATACAAATTATTTTTAATGATTTCTGCACTGCAAAAAGACAGAAAACCTATTTTAATTCATAACAGGAGCTATAGTTCATATTTTTACGTCCCCTTTGGACACAAGCTGTCCAAAGCCACTATACACAACATATCTAAAGCTCAACCCTAGCGCAGCTCTGGATTGGAAATGGTGCATAACTTTAGATTTTCCTTGTTTCAATTTTAATTCAAAAACAGTTCGTCAAAAGTACAAACATGTCTAATAGAGATTGTAATTTAGACTCTCACGAATCCAGGGAGTATTTTCGTGCATTTTTCCGATTTTTGTACGATTTTTAATCGATTTTACAAGTTTCGGGAAAAATCAAATCTAGGGTTAAGAATCTTTTTACGCAGAGAACCCTAGATCTTTCAAAACTTCGCGAACGAGTCCCTGAACTTTTGCGCAGAGACCCCTACACAAACGAAGACGAAGAAGAAATGCCCTCGGCTCTCGCCGGAGTTGCGCCGGCCAAACGGCGGCGAACTAGGCTCGGGGAAGTGGGGGAAAAGCTTCCTGGGCTCACCACGAGTCGTTTGGGGACGGTTGGGAGGCCGGGGATGGTCGGAGTTTCGCCGGCGACGAGGTGGTGGCGGCGCGGCCGCCGCGGCTTCTACGCCGGTGAGCTCGGGGTCGTTCGCCGAGGTTCGAGGGGTCCTAGAGCACCAGTGGAGCTCGAGGAAGCCAATGGCGTGCTCGGTTGACCTCGGGGACGGCTCGGAGTAGGGTCTCGACGTGCGGGTGCTCCGGCGGCCGAAAATCGCGATTTGGGGGAATTCACGAATTCTTGCCAGAGAAGGGACAATAGCTTGGGGAAAATGGGGGAAAATGGAGCTGGAGTAGAGGGCTAGCTTTGTGCGGGACGAATTTGGGAATGGTGGAGCATGGACGAGGAATTTCGCGAAGAGCTTGGGTTCGGCTTGCGCGTCGCGAGGAGGAAGAAGACCGAGCGAGCGCGGGGAAGTGGAAATGGCCAAGTGAGCGAGTGAGAGGAGGGGTGTGAGTGCGCGGTGGAGTGATTGAGCACGCAAGGGAGGCACTGTACGGCCTCGGGAGCGTGCGAGCGCGTGGGTGGCTGTCGCGGTCGCCATTGATGGCGCGCGAGCTCGAACAGAGCGCACACGCGCGGTTGGGCGTCAAAGATCATCGCGTGAAGAAGTGGAGATCCTCAGCAGAGGCTTTGGCGCGACGCGAATGGACTCTACCGCCTGCAGTGCGCTCGGCGCGGCGCGAGCGCGCGTGCGGCCACGGCGGCGCGCGACCGTATGATGGCGCTCCGCGGCGCGAGGCGAGGCGAGGCGACAGCGGCGAAGTGATGGCTCGGGAGTGGCCGGACAAGAGCTAGGCGACAAGCGCCAGCGTCCGCCGCGGCTTGGCCAGCTCAGCGCCGCCTGCGCCGTTCGCCGGCCACGTGGCGGCCGAGCTCCGGCCAGCGCAGCGCGCGCCAGGGGCACTGTAGCATGCCCGTGGAGCTCCGATTTCCAAATTCGAATTTTCTCCAAAAATTCGAACTGAACTTCGAAACGGGTAAAATTAAAAGTTGGGGTCCGAGGTGTGGGACACAACTTTCGAGCTTGGACCAGGCACTTCGACCAGGCGCTACGGCGCTTCGAGCTTGAACGCAAGCTCGAGCTTGCCGAGCCTCGAATGGTCGGAAACGCCACTCGAGGGTGAGCGCCCCCCTCGAGCTTGGCTGCGAAGCCTCGAGCGTGACGGAACGTCGCTCGAGGGTAAGTGCTCGAGCTTGGCTGCGGAGCCTCGAGGGTGACGGAACGTCGCTCGAGGGTAAGTGCCCCCTCGAGCTTGGCTGCGGAGCCTCGAGCGTGCCGGAACGTCGCTCGAGGGTGAGTCCTCGAGCTTGGCTGCGGAGCCTCGAGCGTGCCGGAACGTCGCTCGAGGGTGAGTCCTCGAGCTTGGCTGCGGAGCCTCGAGCGTGCCGGAACGTCGCTCGAGGGTGAGTCCTCGAATCGTGACGGAAACTACTGGCTAGGCTCGATCGTGACGGACATAGCTCGATCGTCACGGACATAGCTCGATCGTCACGGACATAGCTCGATCGTCACGGACAATACTGACTAGGCTCGATCGTCACGGACATCCCCGCTCGAGGGTTATCGAGCGGAACGAACGCCGTGGCGAGGTTGTCGCGAAGGGCTGTAGGTGATGACAACTACTCTTTTGGTCCGAGATTTTTAAGTTCAGCACCCAAGTCTTGAGATTTCAGTTGGGTGTCCAAACGACCCTTGTTTTTGAATTATAATTGAATTTTTGACGAATTTTTGAATTTCAACCCAATTCCCTGTTGCATTGATTTTAATTGCACTTTTTAATTCTTTTGACATCAGAGATGTCACAATTCGGGCCATCGATTCCAAGTTCTCCATACTGGCCACGCCTTGCACTCCAAACCGCAAGGTGGTCTTTGCGGCACAGCAGCTCCGCGGCACAGCTCTCCAGTGGAGGGAGAATTATCTGGCTCTCAAGGAGGAGAACCATGTCATCGAGTGGGAGGAGTTCAAGACTGCCTTCAAAGCCCACCATATCCCTGCTGGATTGGTGGAAAGGAAGTTGAATGAGTTCCTGGCGCTGACTCGGGGTACCCGCATTGTGCTTCAGAACGCGCAGGCCTTAAATGGCCTGTGTCCTTATGCGGGACATCATGCTGACTCTGATGACAAGAAGAAGGAGAGGTTCCGTCGTGGTCTCAACACCAAGCTCAAGGCCCAGCTAACCACCACACGGGTTGCCACTTATGGTGAACTCGTGAACATCGCCATCGCCCAAGAAGATGCCAACATGGTCCACAAGGCCGAAAAGAAAAGGAAGGCTCCCGCTGGACCTTCGGGTGGGCAACCTCAGAGGTTCCGCTTGGTTCCCCCGGCTACACCACAGGGGCAGCCAAGGGCGCCTCAAGGAGGAAGCTGGGTTGCCAGGCCACCACAGCATGGTGCGCCTCGCTTCCCTCCACCGCCGCAGCAGCCTCAGGCGCCGAGGCAAAACGTGCAGCAGCCTAGGGGTGGCTACCAATGCTTTAAGTGTGGCAGCAACAGCCATTTCATCAAGGACTACCCGCAGAACAAGCCACAGAACCAGCGTCCTGGGAATCAGTAGAACAAGGGCAAGCAGCAGCGATTCCAAGTCAGGCAGGGAAGGCTCAACTATACCACCCTGGCTGACCTACCTGAGGGAGCACCGGATATGACTGGTACCTTTCCTATCCACAATCAACCTGCTGTGATATTGTTTGATTCCGGGGCAACACATAGTTTTATAAGCACAAGGTTTAATGCAAAATGTGGGTTAAAATCATATCACACCAAATCAGCATATGTGATATCAACAGCGGGAGGTAAAATAGCATCCAACCAAGTCACTCGAAAAGTACCAATCAAGCTGGGTAGTAAAGTTTTTCCTACTGATCTAATTCTGCTTGGATTGGAAGGAATTGATATTGTTTTGGGGGCAAATTGGATGACTCAACATAAGGTTGTGCTAGATATTGCCGAAAGGGTTGTGGAAATAAACTCGCCTACACATGGCCCTAGTGCACTATATCTGCCACACCGAAAATGCGCCAACGCTTGTGCCTACACTATGGTAGGAACACCACTAGAAGATATTCCGGTGGTATGTGAGTATGCCGATGTTTTTCCGGATGACTTACCTGGGATGCCGCCGGACAGGGATATTGAATTTTTAATTGAACTTCAACCCTATAGAATGCCACCCAGTGAATTGGCTGAATTAAAAATTCAACTCCAAGAACTGCTAGACAAGGGTTTCATCCGTCCTAGTGTGTCACCCTGGGGTTGTCCGACCATCTTTGTGAAGAAGAAGGATCATTCTTTGAGGTTGTATATTGACTACCGGCCTCTCAATGCGGTGACCATTAAAAACAAGTATCCACTTCCCCGCATTGATGTCCTTTTTGATCAACTAGCTGGCGCCAGAGTATTCTCTAAGATTGATCTTCGCTCTGGCTATCACCAAATAAAGATTCGTCCTTGTGACATTCCCAAGACTGCCTTCTCCACCCGCTATGGACTCTATGAATTCTTGGTCATGTCTTTTGGACTCACGAATGCCCCAGCCTACTTCATGTATCTCATGAATTCGGTTTTCATGTCCGAGCTTGACAAGTTCGTAGTGGTCTTTATTGAAGACATCCTTATATATTCCAAGAATGAGGAAGAGCATGTCGAGCACCTTCGCATTATCCTCCAGAGATTGAGAGACCATCAGCTTTATGCCATGTTCTCCAAATGTGAATTCTGACTAGAAAGCGTGAAATTCTTGGGTCATACGGTTTCCAAGGATGGTATCTCTATGGATCTGACCAAGGTGCAAGAGGTGATGGATTGGCAGCCACCCACCTCTGTCCTTGAAATTCAGAGTTTTCTGGGTCTAGCTGGTTACTATCGCTGCTTCATTCCGGATTTCTCTCGAATTACTAAACCCATGACCGAACTCTTAAAGAAGGGGGTCAAATTTGAGTGGAGTGACAAATATGAAGAAGCCTTCCATACTTTAAGAAAACACTTGACTTTAGCCCCAGTCTTAGCTCAACCCGATAGCACCAAGCCATATGATGTTTATTGTGATGCTTCAGGCACCGGACTCGGTTGTGTCCTTATGCAAGAGAACCGGGTCATTGCTTATGCTTCCCGAGCACTCCGGCCACATGAGCAAAATTACCCTACACATGATCTTGAATTGGCAGCAGTTATTCATGCTCTCAAGAATTGGAGACACTACCTGATGGGTGTTCCATGCAATATATATACCGATCACAAGAGCCTCAAATATGTCTTCACTCAGGCACATTTGAATATGAGACAGCGAAGATGGTTGGAGTTGGCAAAGGACTATGATCTTAGTGTGCATTATCACCCCGGGAAGGCTAATGTGGTTGCGGATTCACTAAGCCGCAAGGCACGCTGTCACTGCCTTTCCGTGGAGTCCTATGCCGACACTTTGTGCCATTAAATGGCAAAGCTCAACTTGGAGATTGTTCCTCACGGGTATTTCAACCATATCTCTATTGAACCAACCTTGCACGATCAGATTGTTGTGGCAAAATTAAATGATGCAAAGATTAAAATCCTCAAAAGAAAGTTGGTGTGGCGGTTCCACTCCGAAATTATTCCAAGTTAAGTACCTTTGGACCACTAATCACGTAGTCAAGCACTTAATCCGGAATAAGCTGGAGCGCCGTCGGATTAAACCCGATTAAACCACGTACTTTTCCCGATCGAAACAACAGCACGCCCACACGAAGGCGGGTTTCAGAGATTACAACATTCCACAAATTAAATCACGCACATAGGTAACCTAGTTATTACAAACCGAGTTGAATAAAATCAGAGTACAAGTCTTGCAGCGGAATTTGAAAGTTCATAACAACTGAAATTAGAAGTTCATTGCAGCGGAAGTAAATAATCTAACGGCGGTACAAATAACTCCGTGCTGAAGCCTGCCACGAAGCTACTCCTCCCGATCCTCGCCAGAGGACGGGACCCATTCGATGTGCCAGCCAGGTGGAACCTGGACGGGCCAAGTCATAGCATCCACATCCAAAATGATACCTGTAAAATAATGTCACAAGCAAGGCTGAGTATACTAATACTCAGCAAGGCTTACCCGTCGGGTGAAATCTACATCACCGACATCTAGACAATGAGAAGCTTTTGGCTGGTGGGTTTGTTTGCCAAAAAGCAACTAAAGTAGATCCTTGCTTTCAAGTTTTAGCTTCATATTCTAGTAAATTTAACCATTCTAAATTAGCATCCTCTCTAAGCATACAAGTGGTGCAATACAAGTTATTCATAGAACGAGTTCATGATCTCATAATTCCACTTATTACTCGATGTAGCAAGGCGGTCAAGCAGTCTCATTAACCGCGAGAAGCGGACAGTTCGAACCGAATTTGTGCTACCTGGCCAGGGAAAACCCAACACACACGGATACTCTGCCTGCTATAAAAGGTACAAGCATTTCCCAACCTTTCCCATCGATCCACAATTCGGAACCGGGTCCATTTCCTTAGGATAAAGGTTTACTGCTTCACTCACAGCATCACGCATATATCCACAAGTGTACGGCAGGGGAAACAAGTTTCCAAGGAGAGATGGCTATCGGCCCTAGCTGCTTCAATCTGGTACCGGGCTTACCGGCTCCCATATACCGGTATGCATGTGGTACGTTCAAAAACTTGACACACTCTACCACACATTTCGACCTTAACCAATTATCATACACGGACGGGAGATCTACATCTATCATCCCGCCCGTCAATCCTTATGATTCCAACATAAGTAAAGACAAGCAATCCCTATGTCTCGCGAGTGACAGGAAATCACTCGACTTGTAACGGACCTATAGCAATGCACTATCGATCCCTTTCAAACTAGTATTGCAAGTCATGGGTACTAGGAAATGTGCAGCTAAGGTATTCAATCAACTCCTTGAACGTAAATGCACAAACATAGAGAATTCAAAGTGCATATTTTGGTAAAGGTTAGGTCATGCTCCGGGGCTTGCCTTCTTGCTCGGACTGAGAGTTAGCCTCCGGGTTGTTCACGTCTGCACCGGCACCGGGCTCCGGGGCTTCTTCCTCGTCTGCGGGGATGAGGGTGTAGTCGCCGTCTGGGATAGCGCCTTGTACATGATATGCATAACTTAGGGTGGCTGTTCTGGAATTTCAGATTCCATTTATTTTATTCTATCTAACTACAAAAAGGTTTATTCTTTTATATAAATCGATTTCCATCTAGATTACTTCGCATTTTTGTTTCTCCATTTCTGTTCATCATTTTTATCTATAAACTTTATGGCAGCTACTGGAGTATAAGAGCTAAGCTCACTCCAAAATTTAGCTAATTTCGAGCTACACATAATTTATTAAAAATCTAACAAGTTGCTGCCAGCAGAAATGAATTTAATTCATATAAAATTGAAAATTCAACCATTTCAGGAGATCTCCCTACCAAAGTTAAGCATAAGTATGAGGAGGGCTCTGGCCAAGTGGTGGCTCAAAATAACCCTTGGGTGATCCTCAATGATTTTCTAACCAAAAACACATATTTAATTATTTGCCATCCTAAACAGAGCAAAAATTAAGTTTTTCATTTTTAACATGTGTTCTAACAAGTTTTAAGCTCTCAGGAGCAGAATGGTGATTTTTCACTGCACATATTATTTTTAATGATTTCTGCACTGCAAAAAGACAGAAAACCTATTTTAATTCATAAAAGGAGCTAAACATCATATTTTTGGGTCTTCTTTGGACACAAGCTGTCCAAAGCCACTATACACAACATATCCAAAGCTCAACCCTAGCGCAGCTCTGGATTTGAAATGGTGCATAACTTTAGATTTTCCTTGTTTGAATTTTAATTCAAAAACAGTTCGTCAAAAGTACAAACATGTCTAATAGAGATTGTAATTTAGACTCTCACGAATCCAGGGAGTATTTTTGTGCATTTTTCCGATTTTTGTACGATTTTTAATCGATTTTACAAGTTTCGGGAAAAATCAAACCTAGACTTAAGAATCTGTTTACGCAGAGAACCCTAGATCTTTCAAAACTTCGCGAACGAGTCCCTGGACTTTTGCGCAGAGACCCCTAAACAAAGGTAGACGATGAACTTGGGTCCCTGGGACCTCGCCGGAGTTGCGCCGGCCAAACGGCGGCGAACTAGGCTCGGGGAAGTGGGGGAAAAGCTTCCTGGGCTCACCACGAGTCGTTTGGGGACGGTTGGGAGGCCGGGGATGGTCGGAGTTTCGCCGGCGACGAGGTGGTGGCGGCGCGGCCGCCGCGGCTTCTACGCCGGCGAGCTCGGGGTCGTTCGCGGAGGGGGGAGAGGTCCTTGAGCACCAGCAGAGCTTGGGGAAGCTAATGGCGTGCTCGAGGAAGCTCGGGGACGGCTCGGAGTAGGGTCTCGACGTGCGGGTGCTTCGACGGCCGGAATTCGCGATTTGGGGAAATCGCAAATTCTCGCCGGAGAAGGGACAATAGCTTGGGGAAAGTTGGGGGTTTTGGAGCTGGTGGAGTGGACTAGCTCCGTGCGGGATGGATTGGGGAATGGTGGAGCGTGGACGAGGAATTTCGCGAAGAGCTTGGGTTCGGCTTGCGCGTCGCGAGGAGGAAGAAGACCGAGCGAGCGCGGGGAAGTGGAAATGACCAAGTGAGCGAGTGAGAGGAGGGGTGGGAGTGCGCGGTGGAGTGCTTGGGCACGCAAGGGAGGCACTGTGCGGCCTCGGGAGCGTGCGAGCGCGTGGGTGGCTGTCGCGGTCGCCATTGATGGCGCGGCGAGCTCGAACAGAGCGCGCGCGACACGATTGGGCGAGGAAGATTGTGGCGTGATCGCTGGGGATCCTCCACAGTGCTCCTTGGCGCGTAGCGAGCGAGCATCGCGACTGCGGGGCGGCGCTGCGCGGCTGCGACCAGTGCCGAGCGAGCTTGCCATGATGGCGCTCCGCGGCGCGAGGCAGCAGTGCGCCGTCGCCCGCGAAGTGACGGTACGGAAGGCTTGGACAAACGCGTGAGGACAAAAGCTAGCTGCCGCCACAGCTCGGCCGACCCGACGCGGTCTCCGCCACACGCCGGCCACGTGGCGGCCGGACTCCGGCCGGAGCAGAGCGCGCCAGGGGCGAGCTGGCAGCCCCGTGGAGCTCTTTGCCCCTTTTGAACTTTCTCCAAAAATTTGAGCTGAACTTCGAAACGTGTAAAATTAAAAGTTGGAGTTTGAGGTGCGGGACACAACTTCCGAGCTTGGACCGGGCACTTCGACCAGGCGCTACGGCGCTTCGAGCTTGAACCGCAAGCTCGAGCTTGCCGAGCCTCGAATGGTCGGAAACGCCACTCGAGGGTGAGTGCCCCCCCCCTCGAGCTTGGCTGCGAAGCCTCGAGCGTGACGGAACGTCGCTCGAGGGTGAGTCCTCGAGCTTGGCTGCGGAGCCTCGAGGGTGACGGAACGTCGCTCGAGGGTGAGTCCTCGAGCTTGGCTGCGGAGCCTCGAGGGTGACGGAACGTCGCTCGAGGGTAAGTCCTCGAGCTTGGCTGCGGAGCCTCGAGCGCGACGGACGGCGGGGCCTCGAGGGTCCTGTCGTGCAGCCTCGAATCGTGACGGAAACTACCGGCTAGGCTCGATCGTCACGGTCATAGCTCGATCGTCACGGACATACTGACTAGGCTCGATCGTCACGGACATACTGACTAGGCTCGATCGTCACGGACATAGCTCGATCGGGACGGATTTTTACGGCTAACCTCGATCGTGACGGACATTCCCGCTCGAGGGTCACCGATCGGCGCGAACGCCGTGGCGAGGTTGTCGCGAAGGGCTGTCCGAGATGTTTAAGTTTTAGTTGGGTGCCAAACAACCCTTGTTTTTGAATTATAATTGAATTTTTGACGAATTTTTGAATTTCAACCCAATTCCCTGTTGTATTGATTTTAATTGCACTTTTTAATTCTTTTGACATCAGAGATGTCACAGCCTACCCCCCTTAAAAGGAATCTCGTCCCGAGATTCGATTAAACCTAGAGATAGAGAGGGGAAAAGAAATACCTCGCCTTAGGAAAGTATGTCGGGGAAATTCTTCCTAAGATAGTCCTCGGTTTCCCACGTGGCTTCATCTTCGGAGTGATGACTCCACTGAACTTTGTACATTTTAACTCCCTTCCTTCGTGTTTGTCGCTCTTTCTCGTCGAGGATCTTAACGGGATGCTCATCATAAGAGAGATCCGGTTCAACCGAGAGTTCCTCTTGTTCAACAACTTCGGTTGGGACACGAAGACACCTCTTGAGTTGAGAAACATGGAATACATTGTGTACCGCTGAAAGTTTCTCGGGAAGCTTTACTTGATAGGCTACCGGCCCACATTGCTGAGTAATTTCATACGGGCCGATATAACGAGGTGCAAGCTTGCCCTTGAGTCCAAATCTTTGCACACCCTTGGTCGGGGAGACCTTAAGATATACGTGATCACCAACTTCGAACTGAAGTGGCTCCCGCCGCTGATCAAAGTAGCTCTTTTGCCGTGACTGGGCGGTCTTCAAATTCTCCCGAATGATCCTAACCTTTTCTTCGGCTTCCTTCACAAGGTCAGGGCCATAAGTGTACCTCTCGCCTGCCTGGGACCAACACAACGGGGTCCGACATCTTCTACCATACAAGGCTTCGAATGGTGCCATTCTAAGACTCGCTTGGTAGCTGTTGTTATAGGAGAATTCGGCCAGAGATAAACATTTCTCCCAATTCTTCCCATAATGAATAACACAAGCTCGAAGCATATCCTCAAGTATTTGATTTACCCTTTCCGTCTGCCCATCGGTCTGTGGGTGATATGCCGAACTACGGATCAGTTTGGTGCCTAGGGACATTTGCAATTGTTCCCAAAAGCGTGCTACGAACAGAGCACCACGATCTGAAATTATCGTCTTGGGTACCCCGTGTAGACAAACGATCCGCTCCAAATAAATCTCCGCATACTTCTTGGCAGTGTAAGTGGTATTGACTGGAATAAAGTGTGCGGTTTTGGTAAGGCGATCCACAATTACCCAAATAGAATCGTGCCCCTGAGGGGTTCTGGGAAGTCCAACAATAAAATCCATGCTTATATCTTCCCACTTCCACGAGGGAATAGGTAGAGGTTGAAGCGTGCCTGCTACCTTCAAGTGGCTAGCCTTGACCCGCTGGCATGTGTCACATTCCGACACATACGTGGCAATTTCTCGCTTCATTCGAGTCCACCAAAAGTTTTGCTTCAAGTCTTGGTACATTTTGGTGCTGCCGGGATGGATAGAAAATTTAGAGAGGTGTGCCTCATCCATAAGCTTCCTCCGGAGTTCCGTGTTTTTGGGCACCACAAGGCGATGTCCATACCACATCACTCCCTGCCCATCCAACCGGAAACACTTGTACTTCTCTTTCACCCTTTCCTTAGACAATTTCCTTTTAAGGATTTTAACGCCCGCATCATTTAATTGGGCTGCAACAATCTGATCGTGCACGGTTGGTTCCACTGCAATATGGTTGAAGTACCCGGGTGGAACAATCTCCAAATTGAGCTTTGCCATTTCGTGACACAGGGTGTCGGCATAGGACTCCACGGAAAGACAATGACAACGAGCCTTGCGGCTTAGTGCATCCGCAACTACATTAGCCTTCCGGGGTGATAGTGTACACTGAGATCATAGTCCTTTGCTAA
>JACEFO010002241.1:0-18484 GCA_015342445.1 Digitaria exilis | reverse complement strand
TGAGTTCCTGGCGCTGACTCGGGTACCCGCATTGTGAGAGGTTCTCGTGGTCCTCAACACCACTCACACGGGTTGCCACTTATGGTGAACTCGTGAACATCGCCATCGCCCAAGAAGATGCCACATGGTCCACAAGGCCGAAAAGAAAAGGAAGGCTCCCGCTGGACCTCGGGTGGGCAACCTCAGAGGTTCCGCTTGGTTCCCCCGGCTACACCACAGGGGCAGCCAAGGGCGCCTCAAGGAGGAAGCTGGGTTGCCAGGCCACCACAGCATGGTGCGCCTCGCTTCCCTCCACCGCCGCAGCAGCCTCAGGCGCCGAGGCAAAACGTGCAGCAGCCTAGGGGTGGCTACCAATGCTTTAAGTGTGGCAGCAACAGCCATTTCATCAAGGACTACCCGCAGAACAAGCCACAGAACCAGCGTCCTGGGAATCAGTAGAACAAGGGCAAGCAGCAGCGATTCCAAGTCAGGCAGGGAAGGCTCAACTATACCACCCTGGCTGACCTACCTGAGGGAGCACCGGATATGACTGGTACCTTTCCTATCCACAATCAACCTGCTGTGATATTGTTTGATTCCGGGGCAACACATAGTTTTATAAGCACAAGGTTTAATGCAAAATGTGGGTTAAAATCATATCACACCAAATCAGCATATGTGATATCAACAGCGGGAGGTAAAATAGCATCCAACCAAGTCACTCGAAAAGTACCAATCAAGCTGGGTAGTAAAGTTTTTCCTACTGATCTAATTCTGCTTGGATTGGAAGGAATTGATATTGTTTTGGGGGCAAATTGGATGACTCAACATAAGGTTGTGCTAGATATTGCCGAAAGGGTTGTGGAAATAAACTCGCCTACACATGGCCCTAGTGCACTATATCTGCCACACCGAAAATGCGCCAACGCTTGTGCCTACACTATGGTAGGAACACCACTAGAAGATATTCCGGTGGTATGTGAGTATGCCGATGTTTTTCCGGATGACATACCTGGGATGCTGCCGGACAGGGATATTGAATTTTTAATTGAACTTCAACCCTATAGAATGCCACCCAGTGAATTGGCTGAATTAAAAATTCAACTCCAAGAACTGCTAGACAAGGGTTTCATCCGTCCTAGTGTGTCACCCTGGGGTTGTCCGACCATCTTTGTGAAGAAGAAGGATCATTCTTTGAGGTTGTATATTGACTACCGGCCTCTCAATGCGGTGACCATTAAAAACAAGTATCTACTTCCCCGCATTGATGTCCTTTTTGATCAACTAGCTGGCGCCAGAGTATTCTCTAAGATTGATCTTCGCTCTGGCTATCACCAAATAAAGATTCGTCCTTGTGACATTCCCAAGACTGCCTTCTCCACCCGCTATGGACTCTATGAATTCTTGGTCATGTCTTTTGGACTCACGAATGCCCCAGCCTACTTCATGTATCTCATGAATTCGGTTTTCATGTCCGAGCTTGACAAGTTCGTAGTGGTCTTTATTGAAGACATCCTTATATATTCCAAGAATGAGGAAGAGCATGTCGAGCACCTTCGCATTATCCTCCAGAGATTGAGAGACCATCAGCTTTATGCCATGTTCTCCAAATGTGAATTCTGACTAGAAAGCGTGAAATTCTTGGGTCATACGGTTTCCAAGGATGGTATCTCTATGGATCTGACCAAGGTGCAAGAGGTGATGGATTGGCAGCCACCCACCTCTGTCCTTGAAATTCAGAGTTTTCTGGGTCTAGCTGGTTACTATCGCTGCTTCATTCCGGATTTCTCTCGAATTACTAAACCCATGACCGAACTCTTAAAGAAGGGGGTCAAATTTGAGTGGAGTGACAAATATGAAGAAGCCTTCCATACTTTAAGAAAACACTTGACTTTAGCCCCAGTCTTAGCTCAACCCGATAGCACCAAGCCATATGATGTTTATTGTGATGCTTCAGGCACCGGACTCGGTTGTGTCCTTATGCAAGAGAACCGGGTCATTGCTTATGCTTCCCGAGCACTCCGGCCACATGAGCAAAATTACCCTACACATGATCTTGAATTGGCAGCAGTTATTCATGCTCTCAAGAATTGGAGACACTACCTGATGGGTGTTCCATGCAATATATATACCGATCACAAGAGCCTCAAATATGTCTTCACTCAGGCACATTTGAATATGAGACAGCGAAGATGGTTGGAGTTGGCAAAGGACTATGATCTTAGTGTGCATTATCACCCCGGGAAGGCTAATGTGGTTGCGGATTCACTAAGCCGCAAGGCACGCTGTCACTGCCTTTCCGTGGAGTCCTATGCCGACACTTTGTGCCATTAAATGGCAAAGCTCAACTTGGAGATTGTTCCTCACGGGTATTTCAACCATATCTCTATTGAACCAACCTTGCACGATCAGATTGTTGTGGCAAAATTAAATGATGCAAAGATTAAAATCCTCAAAAGAAAGTTGGTGTGGCGGTTCCACTCCGAAATTATTCCAAGTTAAGTACCTTTGGACCACTAATCACGTAGTCAAGCACTTAATCCGGAATAAGCTGGAGCGCCGTCGGATTAAACCCGATTAAACCACGTACTTTTCCCGATCGAAACAACAGCACGCCCACACGAAGGCGGGTTTCAGAGATTACAACATTCCACAAATTAAATCACGCACATAGGTAACCTAGTTATTACAAACCGAGTTGAATAAAATCAGAGTACAAGTCTTGCAGCGGAATTTGAAAGTTCATAACAACTGAAATTAGAAGTTCATTGCAGCGGAAGTAAATAATCTAACGGCGGTACAAATAACTCCGTGCTGAAGCCTGCCACGAAGCTACTCCTCCCGATCCTCGCCAGAGGACGGGACCCATTCGATGTGCCAGCCAGGTGGAACCTGGACGGGCCAAGTCATAGCATCCACATCCAAAATGATACCTGTAAAATAATGTCACAAGCAAGGCTGAGTATACTAATACTCAGCAAGGCTTACCCGTCGGGTGAAATCTACATCACCGACATCTAGACAATGAGAAGCTTTTGGCTGGTGGGTTTGTTTGCCAAAAAGCAACTAAAGTAGATCCTTGCTTTCAAGTTTTAGCTTCATATTCTAGTAAATTTAACCATTCTAAATTAGCATCCTCTCTAAGCATACAAGTGGTGCAATACAAGTTATTCATAGAACGAGTTCATGATCTCATAATTCCACTTATTACTCGATGTAGCAAGGCGGTCAAGCAGTCTCATTAACCGCGAGAAGCGGACAGTTCGAACCGAATTTGTGCTACCTGGCCAGGGAAAACCCAACACACACGGATACTCTGCCTGCTATAAAAGGTACAAGCATTTCCCAACCTTTCCCATCGATCCACAATTCGGAACCGGGTCCATTTCCTTAGGATAAAGGTTTACTGCTTCACTCACAGCATCACGCATATATCCACAAGTGTACGGCAGGGGAAACAAGTTTCCAAGGAGAGATGGCTATCGGCCCTAGCTGCTTCAATCTGGTACCGGGCTTACCGGCTCCCATATACCGGTATGCATGTGGTACGTTCAAAAACTTGACACACTCTACCACACATTTCGACCTTAACCAATTATCATACACGGACGGGAGATCTACATCTATCATCCCGCCCGTCAATCCTTATGATTCCAACATAAGTAAAGACAAGCAATCCCTATGTCTCGCGAGTGACAGGAAATCACTCGACTTGTAACGGACCTATAGCAATGCACTATCGATCCCTTTCAAACTAGTATTGCAAGTCATGGGTACTAGGAAATGTGCAGCTAAGGTATTCAATCAACTCCTTGAACGTAAATGCACAAACATAGAGAATTCAAAGTGCATATTTTGGTAAAGGTTAGGTCATGCTCCGGGGCTTGCCTTCTTGCTCGGACTGAGAGTTAGCCTCCGGGTTGTTCACGTCTGCACCGGCACCGGGCTCCGGGGCTTCTTCCTCGTCTGCGGGGATGAGGGTGTAGTCGCCGTCTGGGATAGCGCCTTGTACATGATATGCATAACTTAGGGTGGCTGTTCTGGAATTTCAGATTCCATTTATTTTATTCTATCTAACTACAAAAAGGTTATTCTTTTATATAAATCGATTTCCATCTAGATTACTTCGCATTTTTGTTTCTCCATTTCTGTTCATCATTTTTATCTATAAACTTTATGGCAGCTACTGGAGTATAAGAGCTAAGCTCACTCCAAAATTTAGCTAATTTCGAGCTACACATAATTTATTAAAAATCTAACAAGTTGCTGCCAGCAGAAATGAATTTAATTCATATAAAATTGAAAATTCAACCATTTCAGGAGATCTCCCTACCAAAGTTAAGCATAAGTATGAGGAGGGCTCTGGCCAAGTGGTGGCTCAAAATAACCCTTGGGTGATCCTCAATGATTTTCTAACCAAAAACACATATTTAATTATTTGCCATCCTAAACAGAGCAAAAATTAAGTTTTTCATTTTTAACATGTGTTCTAACAAGTTTTAAGCTCTCAGGAGCAGAATGGTGATTTTCACTGCACATATTATTTTTAATGATTTCTGCACTGCAAAAAGACAGAAAACCTATTTTAATTCATAAAAGGAGCTAAACATCATATTTTTGGGTCTTCTTTGGACACAAGCTGTCCAAAGCCACTATACACAACATATCCAAAGCTCAACCCTAGCGCAGCTCTGGATTTGAAATGGTGCATAACTTTAGATTTTCCTTGTTTGAATTTTAATTCAAAAACAGTTCGTCAAAAGTACAAACATGTCTAATAGAGATTGTAATTTAGACTCTCACGAATCCAGGGAGTATTTTTGTGCATTTTTCCGATTTTTGTACGATTTTTAATCGATTTTACAAGTTTCGGGAAAAATCAAACCTAGACTTAAGAATCTGTTTACGCAGAGAACCCTAGATCTTTCAAAACTTCGCGAACGAGTCCCTGGACTTTTGCGCAGAGACCCCTAAACAAAGGTAGACGATGAACTTGGGTCCCTGGGACCTCGCCGGAGTTGCGCCGGCCAAACGGCGGCGAACTAGGCTCGGGGAAGTGGGGGAAAAGCTTCCTGGGCTCACCACGAGTCGTTTGGGGACGGTTGGGAGGCCGGGGATGGTCGGAGTTTCGCCGGCGACGAGGTGGTGGCGGCGCGGCCGCCGCGGCTTCTACGCCGGCGAGCTCGGGGTCGTTCGCGGAGGGGGGAGAGGTCCTTGAGCACCAGCAGAGCTTGGGGAAGCTAATGGCGTGCTCGAGGAAGCTCGGGGACGGCTCGGAGTAGGGTCTCGACGTGCGGGTGCTTCGACGGCCGGAATTCGCGATTTGGGGAAATCGCAAATTCTCGCCGGAGAAGGGACAATAGCTTGGGGAAAGTTGGGGGTTTTGGAGCTGGTGGAGTGGACTAGCTCCGTGCGGGATGGATTGGGGAATGGTGGAGCGTGGACGAGGAATTTCGCGAAGAGCTTGGGTTCGGCTTGCGCGTCGCGAGGAGGAAGAAGACCGAGCGAGCGCGGGGAAGTGGAAATGACCAAGTGAGCGAGTGAGAGGAGGGGTGGGAGTGCGCGGTGGAGTGCTTGGGCACGCAAGGGAGGCACTGTGCGGCCTCGGGAGCGTGCGAGCGCGTGGGTGGCTGTCGCGGTCGCCATTGATGGCGCGGCGAGCTCGAACAGAGCGCGCGCGACACGATTGGGCGAGGAAGATTGTGGCGTGATCGCTGGGGATCCTCCACAGTGCTCCTTGGCGCGTAGCGAGCGAGCATCGCGACTGCGGGGCGGCGCTGCGCGGCTGCGACCAGTGCCGAGCGAGCTTGCCATGATGGCGCTCCGCGGCGCGAGGCAGCAGTGCGCCGTCGCCCGCGAAGTGACGGTACGGAAGGCTTGGACAAACGCGTGAGGACAAAAGCTAGCTGCCGCCACAGCTCGGCCGACCCGACGCGGTCTCCGCCACACGCCGGCCACGTGGCGGCCGGACTCCGGCCGGAGCAGAGCGCGCCAGGGGCGAGCTGGCAGCCCCGTGGAGCTCTTTGCCCCTTTTGAACTTTCTCCAAAAATTTGAGCTGAACTTCGAAACGTGTAAAATTAAAAGTTGGAGTTTGAGGTGCGGGACACAACTTCCGAGCTTGGACCGGGCACTTCGACCAGGCGCTACGGCGCTTCGAGCTTGAACCGCAAGCTCGAGCTTGCCGAGCCTCGAATGGTCGGAAACGCCACTCGAGGGTGAGTGCCCCCCCCCTCGAGCTTGGCTGCGAAGCCTCGAGCGTGACGGAACGTCGCTCGAGGGTGAGTCCTCGAGCTTGGCTGCGGAGCCTCGAGGGTGACGGAACGTCGCTCGAGGGTGAGTCCTCGAGCTTGGCTGCGGAGCCTCGAGGGTGACGGAACGTCGCTCGAGGGTAAGTCCTCGAGCTTGGCTGCGGAGCCTCGAGCGCGACGACGGCGGGGCCTCGAGGGTCCTGTCGTGCAGCCTCGAATCGTGACGGAAACTACCGGCTAGGCTCGATCGTCACGGTCATAGCTCGATCGTCACGGACATACTGACTAGGCTCGATCGTCACGGACATACTGACTAGGCTCGATCGTCACGGACATAGCTCGATCGGGACGGATTTTTACGGCTAACCTCGATCGTGACGGACATTCCCGCTCGAGGGTCACCGATCGGCGCGAACGCCGTGGCGAGGTTGTCGCGAAGGGCTGTCCGAGATGTTTAAGTTTTAGTTGGGTGCCAAACAACCCTTGTTTTGAATTATAATTGAATTTTTGACGAATTTTTGAATTTCAACCCAATTCCCTGTTGTATTGATTTTAATTGCACTTTTTAATTCTTTTGACATCAGAGATGTCACAGCCTACCCCCCTTAAAAGGAATCTCGTCCCGAGATTCGATTAAACCTAGAGATAGAGAGGGGAAAAGAAATACCTCGCCTTAGGAAAGTATGTCGGGGAAATTCTTCCTAAGATAGTCCTCGGTTTCCCACGTGGCTTCATCTTCGGAGTGATGACTCCACTGAACTTTGTACATTTTAACTCCCTTCCTTCGTGTTTGTCGCTCTTTCTCGTCGAGGATCTTAACGGGATGCTCATCATAAGAGAGATCCGGTTCAACCGAGAGTTCCTCTTGTTCAACAACTTCGGTTGGGACACGAAGACACCTCTTGAGTTGAGAAACATGGAATACATTGTGTACCGCTGAAAGTTTCTCGGGAAGCTTTACTTGATAGGCTACCGGCCCACATTGCTGAGTAATTTCATACGGGCCGATATAACGAGGTGCAAGCTTGCCCTTGAGTCCAAATCTTTGCACACCCTTGGTCGGGGAGACCTTAAGATATACGTGATCACCAACTTCGAACTGAAGTGGCTCCCGCCGCTGATCAAAGTAGCTCTTTTGCCGTGACTGGGCGGTCTTCAAATTCTCCCGAATGATCCTAACCTTTTCTTCGGCTTCCTTCACAAGGTCAGGGCCATAAGTGTACCTCTCGCCTGCCTGGGACCAACACAACGGGGTCCGACATCTTCTACCATACAAGGCTTCGAATGGTGCCATTCTAAGACTCGCTTGGTAGCTGTTGTTATAGGAGAATTCGGCCAGAGATAAACATTTCTCCCAATTCTTCCCATAATGAATAACACAAGCTCGAAGCATATCCTCAAGTATTTGATTTACCCTTTCCGTCTGCCCATCGGTCTGTGGGTGATATGCCGAACTACGGATCAGTTTGGTGCCTAGGGACATTTGCAATTGTTCCCAAAAGCGTGCTACGAACAGAGCACCACGATCTGAAATTATCGTCTTGGGTACCCCGTGTAGACAAACGATCCGCTCCAAATAAATCTCCGCATACTTCTTGGCAGTGTAAGTGGTATTGACTGGAATAAAGTGTGCGGTTTTGGTAAGGCGATCCACAATTACCCAAATAGAATCGTGCCCCTGAGGGGTTCTGGGAAGTCCAACAATAAAATCCATGCTTATATCTTCCCACTTCCACGAGGGAATAGGTAGAGGTTGAAGCGTGCCTGCTACCTTCAAGTGGCTAGCCTTGACCCGCTGGCATGTGTCACATTCCGACACATACGTGGCAATTTCTCGCTTCATTCGAGTCCACCAAAAGTTTTGCTTCAAGTCTTGGTACATTTTGGTGCTGCCGGGATGGATAGAAAATTTAGAGAGGTGTGCCTCATCCATAAGCTTCCTCCGGAGTTCCGTGTTTTGGGCACCACAAGGCGATGTCCATACCACATCACTCCCTGCCCATCCAACCGGAAACACTTGTACTTCTCTTTCACCCTTTCCTTAGACAATTTCCTTTTAAGGATTTTAACGCCCGCATCATTTAATTGGGCTGCAACAATCTGATCGTGCACGGTTGGTTCCACTGCAATATGGTTGAAGTACCCGGGTGGAACAATCTCCAAATTGAGCTTTGCCATTTCGTGACACAGGGTGTCGGCATAGGACTCCACGGAAAGACAATGACAACGAGCCTTGCGGCTTAGTGCATCCGCAACTACATTAGCCTTCCCGGGGTGATAGTGTACACTGAGATCATAGTCCTTTGCTAACTCCAACCATCTTCGCTGTCTCATATTCAGATGTGCCTGAGTGAAGACATACTTGAGGCTCTTGTGGTCTGTATATATGTTGCAGGGAACACCCATCAAATAGTGTCTCCACATCTTGAGAGCATGAATGACCGCTGCTAACTCAAGATCGTGCGTGGGGTAGTTTTGCTCATGAGGCCGAAGTGCTCGAGAAGCATAAGCAATGACTCGGTTCTCTTGCATGAGAACACAGCCAAGACCGGTGCCTGATGCGTCACAATAAACATCATACGGCTTGGTGCAATCGGGCTGAGCCAAAACTGGGGCTGAAGTTAAATGTCTTCGCAAGGTGTGGAAAGCTTCCTCACATTTGTCATTCCACTCAAATTTAACTCCCTTCTTCAAGAGTTCGGTCATGGGCTTTGCTATCCGAGAGAAATCCGGAATAAAACGGCGGTAATAACCGGCTAAACCCAGAAAACTCCGAATCTCATGGACAGAGGTAGGTGGTTGCCAATCTAGCACCTCTTGTACCTTGGTTGGATCCACGGATATACCATCCTTGGAAACCGTGTGACCTAAAAACTTCACGCTCTCAAGCCAGAATTCACACTTGGAGAACTTGGCATAGAGCTGATGATCTCTCAGCCTTTGAAGAACAATGCGAAGGTGCTCAGCATGCTCTTCCTCATTCTTAGAATATATAAGAATGTCGTCAATGAAAACCACCACAAACTTGTCTAGTTCAGACATGAAGACCGAATTCATGAGGTACATGAAATAGGCTGGGGCATTGGTGAGTCCAAAGGACATAACCAAGAATTCATAAAGTCCATAACGTGTGGAAAAGGCAGTCTTCGGAATGTCACAAGGCCTGATTTTGATTTGATGATAGCCAGAGCGTAGGTCAATCTTGGAGAATACTCTGGCGCCAGCTAATTGGTCAAACAAGATGTCAATACGGGGAAGCGGATACTTGTTCTTGATGGTTACCGCATTGAGAGACCGGTAATCAATACACAACCTCAAGGAATGATCCTTCTTTTTCACAAAGATAGCGGGACATCCCCAAGGTGATACACTTGGACGAATGAAACCCTTATCTAGCAATTCTTGGAGTTGAATTTTTTAATTCAGCCAATTCATTGGGCGGCATTCTATATGGTCTCTTTGATATAGGTGCTGTGCCAGGTTGAAGTTCAATCACGAATTCAATGTCTCTATCCGGCGGCATCCCAGGTAAGTCATCCGGAAATACATCGGCATACTCACATACCACCGGAATGTCCTTTAGTTGGGTTTCTACCATTGTGTAAGCACACGCATCGACGCAAGTCCGTTGTGGCAGATATAGCACACTCGGGCCATGCGTAGGCGAGTTTATCTCAACAACTCTTTCCGCAACATCTAGGACAGCCTTATGTTGAGTCATCCAATTGGCTCCCAACACAATGTCAATTCCTTCCATTCCAAGCAGAATCAAATCAGTAGGAAATGTTTTACTTCCCAGCCTGATTGGAACCTTGTGGGTGACTTGGTTGGATGAAAGTTTACCTCCCGCAGTTGATATCACATAAGATGATTTGGTATGGTACGATTTTAATCCGCATTTCACATGAAATCTTGTGCTTATAAAACTATGTGTTGCCCCGGAATCAAACAATATCACAGCAGGTTGAGTGCAGATAGGGAAAGTACCAGTCATGTCTGGGGCTCCCTCGGGCAGGTCGGCCAAGTTGGTGTAGTTGAGCCGTCCTTGGCGAACTTGCACACACTGCTGCTGCTTGCCCTTGCCTTGCTGATTTCCCGGGCGTTGGTTTTGCTGCTTGTTCTGCGGGCAATCCTTGATAAAATGATCTTTACTTCCACACTTGAAGCACTGATAGCCGGCTCCAGGGCGAGCTGGCTGCTGTGCATTTTGCCTTGGTGCTTGCTGCTGCTGCGGCGGAGGGAAACGAGGCGCGTTAGGCTGTGGCGGCCTAGCAACCCATCCACCTCTCTGAGGTGCCCTGGACTGTCCCTGCGGTGCAGCCGGGGAACCAGGCGGAAACCTCTGTGGCTGCGCGCTCGACGGTCCAGCGGGAGTCTTCCTCTTCTTCTCCGCCTTGTGCACCACATTGGCGTCTTCCTGGGTGATGGCAAGGTTCACGAGATCGCCGTACGTGGCAGCACGGGTGGTGGCCAACTGTGCCTTCAACTTGGTGTTAAGGCCACGTCGGAACCTCTCTAGCTTCTTCTCGTCGGAGTCGGCGTGATGACCCGCATAAGGGCACAGACCATTGAAGGCCTGGGCGTACTGAAGCACTGTACGGGTACCCTGGGTCAGCGCCAAAAACTCATTCAACTTCCGCTCTACTAGACCGGCCGGAATGTGATGAGCCTTGAATGCAGCCTTGAACTCATCCCACTCAACTACATGACCCTCCTGCTGCAGGGCCAGGTAGTTCTCCCACCAAAGGAGAGCTGGGCCGCGGAGCTGCTGCGCCGCGAATACGACCTTGCGGTTGGAGGTGCAAGGCGTCGCCAGAATGGTGAACTTGGACTCGATGGCCCGAATCCAGGTGTCGGCCTCTAAAGGCTCATCGGCACGAGAGAAGATCGGCGGGTGCGTCGCCAGAAAATCTTCGTATCGGGCCACCTGAGGCTGAGGGGCCCATTGACCTCCCTGCTGAAGCATCTGCTGCTGCATCATCTGCTGCTGATGCTGCAGGTTCCGGAGAATCTCCGTTTGCGTGGCATAAAGCTGCTGCCACGTAGGAGGTTGCTGCGGTGGAGGAGGTGGCGGTGGCTGTTGCTGCCCCTCTGGCCCCTGCTGGTTAGCGTTGGAGCCACTAGCGTCGTGACCGCTGCGGGTGATTGCCATCTGCAGTAGGTACTTGTATTAGCCACATTCCATAAGCTTGCATAATGAATGACAAGATAGAACGTGACAATATATTAAAGTGTACTGCGCAGAATGGCAAGTCAGCACGCAGTTCGGAAGAAAATCATAACTCCCGACAGGAAACAAGTCAAATGCTCCAATTCAGTCAGTAGCTCGAAAATTTCATGCTCTACAACTTTCATGTTGGGCTCAGAATCAAATTCGGACTGGAACTAAGCCGAAAAATTCAATCTTAGCTCTCTGCATTTGCTGTTTTTCAGCAGGCCGAGCTATAGTGTTTGGTTGCCATTTTTATTTCGCTTAACCAATGGGGTTGCAATTTGGTGATCGTTTTGTTTGACAAATTTCAAACAACTTTGTAGTTCACATCACAGCCCAGAAATGAAAGGAAAACCCATCAATAATTAAAACAAGGTCAGCTGCAGAACGTTTTCAACACAGCTGTAACAAACATCATCAAGTTTCGCAACACAATCACACCATTCATTTTTACATGCCACAAAAGATAACAAGGGGAGCTCAACTCCATCTAGCCTATTACAACATGAAGCCAAAATCTAGGCCTAGCGGAGGAGTCCTTGCTACTACCACTCTAAAAGTCATCAAGGTTGTTAGCGGTAGCCTCGCTGCCCATAGGAGAAGGTGGAGCTGGAAGGGGCGGCATGTCGTCCTCGGTGTCCATGTCGGAGTCGGGGGCCTCTCCTTCACCATCCACATCCCCTCCTTGCTGCTCAAAGAGGTGCTGAGCGTCGTGGGCGGCAAGCATGGCATTGGCCTGCTCCAAGGTACCGTGTACCTCCTCAAGCTCATCTCTAGTTTGTGCTAACTCATTCTGGGTGTTGTTGTGTGCAATCTGGAGGTCATTCAATTGCCTCTCCAAGTCAGCAATCATGGCATCTCTAGTGGTCACCTCAATGGACAAAGAGGTCCTCTCAACCCCTATGTCACGGGCGCGAGCGGACATGTCCATAGCAATGTTGAGCATCTCGCTCTGCGACCGTCCAAGTAGTGCCTGCAAACGGTGATACGCCCGTATCCACCTCATCATCAAAGCGGCTGCTGCGACGGGGTTCTCCGCCATCCTCAAAGGAGAGCTAAGGTAGCGCCTCATCCAGTGGGGATCATCCGGCTGAGTTGGTGGGAACAGCCCAAGCAACTGGTGCTCTACCAAGCTCTGGTTCTGAGCACAAAAAGAACTGATGCCATTCAAGGCAGCTAGCTCACAAGTCGTCTCCATGTGGTGTCCATGAACTTCCACCGTCCAGGTGGGGGAACTAGGACACGGCGGGTGACGGTGTACCACCAAACGCACACGGGAACGAGTCACACCACGGTCTCGGATGAGGATTCTCTCATACTGTGGCGGTGTAGGGTAGCCAAGTGCCTGTAGAACCGACCACAAGATGCTAGGGAAGCCTTCCCATCCCAAGCAATCAGAGAAAGACACGTCGTTAGGGTAGCTAGCCAGGTCAGCGAGGGCGTCCATCTGAACCAAAAGGAAAAAGGGGCAAGGGTGAGCACCGGGTAGCGCCAAAGAATAAGAACAGATTCTGTGCAGGGTGGTAAAAATTTCAAAACTCGAAATCTACAAGCTCAAAAATTCCCAAATTTGGCCAGGACATTGTTTAAGTAATTCCTAACAAGTTTCATTTTGGAGGTTTGAGCAGAAACTGTCGTTAAGATGGTGTAAAAATTCAATTTTTATCTCACTGTCCCCAGAAATTTCCAGCAGACAGGGGGTTACCATTTTTAGCATAACTCCAATTTTACTGAACCATTTTCGTTGAAATTTCTCCAGCATTTACTCCATAATATTTATGACAACTTTCGTGTTGAACACTTTTTCGTTCGACAACGTTTTCAGTTTCGAATTAAGGGTGCAACAGATTGTTCTCAGCAGGATTTTTTTGGGTTGTGATTTCAATTCCTTTGATGGCGGTTCGATTCGGTCACTTATTAAAATCCATGTCAATTCAGTGAGATGCAATGCATGAGCGGCCTATTCGTTCTCGCCAACACACATGCCAATAACTTTTGGCTTACGAAGTTAGTGCCGGTGGCTAGGCAATATCCGTCTCTCCCTATATTAAACTAGCCGAACTTTTCTAACCGTTCATCTTACGGAATCGTGGTTAGTGTACCTGCAGAAAATTCCATTCCAGAGCATGTATAATCAACCTTTCGTGCCAGCACTCACGAAAGCGTCTCCATTCATTACCACCCACTATAGAGGTGGCACCCGAACGTTTAACATTGAACGGGCAATGTTCATATGTCACCAAAGCAACATATTGACAGTTTCATACGCTATTGAAATAGCGTATTGACTTTGTGCCGCCATCATATTTGCATATGATGCCGTGGTACGCTACAGCAATCGCCGTACCTTGCGCCCACCATCCTATTCTAGTTTCATACGCCATCACAGCGTATTGACTATGTGCCGCCACTATATTTTCATATAGTGCCGTGGTACGTTACAGCAATCGCCGTACCTTGCGCCCACCATTGTGTAAAGTAAATGACAGAATGAAATGTGCTGGAAGTCAGTATAATATACTATTTGCCACCTATCATATCGTGATCCCTTATCCCACATAGGCTTCACGTTCTAGGTAACATCCTTAGCGGTCCTAAGATAACCTTCCTTCGCAAAACGCGTCGGAAGCACGAGTTGGCAAATTTTATTCAAAAATTGTTTATTAAAGGTCTGTTGCTCTCTCCGGTGCGCTGTTTCGGCTCTGATGCCAGCTGTGGCGGTTCCACTCCGAAATTATTCCAAGTTAAGTACCTTTGGACCACTAATCACGTAGTCAAGCACTTAATCCGGAATAAGCTGGAGCGCCGTCGGATTAAACCCGATTAAACCACGTACTTTTCCCGATCGAAACAACAGCACGCCCACACGAAGGCGGGTTTCAGAGATTACAACATTCCACAAATTAAATCACGCACATAGGTAACCTAGTTATTACAAACCGAGTTGAATAAAATCAGAGTACAAGTCTTGCAGCGGAATTTGAAAGTTCATAACAACTGAAATTAGAAGTTCATTGCAGCGGAAGTAAATAATCTAACGGCGGTACAAATAACTCCGTGCTGAAGCCTGCCACGAAGCTACTCCTCCCGATCCTCGCCAGAGGACGGGACCCATTCGATGTGCCAGCCAGGTGGAACCTGGACGGGCCAAGTCATAGCATCCACATCCAAAATGATACCTGTAAAATAATGTCACAAGCAAGGGCTGAGTATACTAATACTCAGCAAGGCTTACCCGTCGGGTGAAATCTACATCACCGACATCTAGACAATGAGAGGCTTTTGGCTGGTGGGTTTGTTTGCCAAAAAGCAACTAAAGTAGATCCTTGCTTTCAAGTTTTAGCTTCATATTCTAGTAAATTTAACCATTCTAAATTAGCATCCTCTCTAAGCATACAAGTGGTGCAATACAAGTTATTCATAGAACGAGTTCATGATCTCATAATTCCACTTATTACTCGATGTAGCAAGGCGGTCAAGCAGTCTCATTAACCGCGAGAAGCGGACAGTTCGAACCGAATTTGTGCTACCTGGCCAGGGAAAACCCAACACACACGATACTCTGCCTGCTATAAAAGGTACAAGCATTTCCCAACCTTTTCCCATCGATCCACAATTCGGAACCGGGTCCATTTCCTTAGGATAAAGGTTTACTGCTTCACTCACAGCATCACGCATATATCCACAAGTGTACGGCAGGGGAAACAAGTTTCCAAGGAGAGATGGCTATCGGCCCTAGCTGCTTCAATCTGGTACCGGGCTTACCGGCTCCCATATTACCGGTATGCATGTGGTACGTTCAAAAACTTGACACACTCTACCCACACATTTCGACCTTAACCAATTATCATACACGGACGGGAGATCTACATCTATCATCCCGCCCGTCAATCCTTAGATTCCAACATAAGTAAAGACAAGCAATCCCTATGTCTCGCGAGTGACAGGAAATCACTCGACTTGTAACGGACCTATAGCAATGCACTATCGATCCCTTTCAAACTAGTATTGCAAGTCATGGGTACTAGGAAATGTGCAGCTAAGGTATTCAATCAACTCCTTGAACGTAAATGCACAAACATAGAGAATTCAAAGTGCATATTTTGGTAAAGGTTAGGTCATGCTCCGGGGCTTGCCTTCTTGCTCGGACTGAGAGTTAGCCTCCGGGTTGTTCACGTCTGCACCGGCACCGGGCTCCGGGGCTTCTTCCTCGTCTGCGGGGATGAGGGTGTAGTCGCCGTCTGGGATAGCGCCTTGTACATGATATGCATAACTTAGGGTGGCTGTTCTGGAATTTCAGATTCCATTTATTTTATTCTATCTAACTACAAAAAGGTTTATTCTTTTATATAAATCGATTTCCATCTAGATTACTTCGCATTTTTGTTTCTCCATTTCTGTTCATCATTTTTATCTATAAACTTTATGGCAGCTACTGGAGTATAAGAGCTAAGCTCACTCCAAAATTTAGCTAATTTCGAGCTACACATAATTTATTAAAAATCTAACAAGTTGCTGCCAGCAGAAATGAATTTAATTCATATAAAATTGAAAATTCAACCATTTCAGGAGATCTCCCTACCAAAGTTAAGCATAAGTATGAGGAGGGCTCTGGCCAAGTGGTGGCTCAAAATAACCCTTGGGTGATCCTCAATGATTTTCTAACCAAAAACACATATTTAATTATTTGCCATCCTAAACAGAGCAAAAAATTAAGTTTTTCATTTTTAACATGTGTTCTAACAAGTTTTAAGCTCTCAGGAGCAGAATGGTGATTTTTCACTGCACATATTATTTTTTAATGATTTCTGCACTGCAAAAAGACAGAAAACCTATTTTAATTCATAAAAGGAGCTAAACATCATATTTTTGGGTCTTCTTTGGACACAAGCTGTCCAAAGCCACTATACACAACATATCCAAAGCTCAACCCTAGCGCAGCTCTGGATTTGAAATGGTGCATAACTTTAGATTTTCCTTGTTTGAATTTTAATTCAAAAACAGTTCGTCAAAAGTACAAACATGTCTAATAGAGATTGTAATTTAGACTCTCACGAATCCAGGGAGTATTTTGTGCATTTTTCCGATTTTTGTACGATTTTTAATCGATTTTACAAGTTTCGGGAAAAATCAAACCTAGACTTAAGAATCTGTTTACGCAGAGAACCCTAGATCTTCAAAACTTCGCGAACGAGTCCCTGGACTTTTGCGCAGAGACCCCTAAACAAAGGTAGACGATGAACTTGGGTCCCTGGGACCTCGCCGGAGTTGCGCCGGCCAAACGGCGGCGAACTAGGCTCGGGGAAGTGGGGGAAAAGCTTCCTGGGCTCACCACGAGTCGTTTGGGGACGGTTGGGAGGCCGGGGATGGTCGGAGTTTCGCCGGCGACGAGGTGGTGGCGGCGCGGCCGCCGCGGCTTCTACGCCGGCGAGCTCGGGGTCGTTCGCGGAGGGGGGAGAGGTCCTTGAGCACCAGCAGAGCTGGGGAAGCTAATGGCGTGCTCGAGGAAAGCTCGGGACGGCTCGGAGTAGGGTCTCGACGTGCGGGTGCTTCGACGGCCGGAATTCGCGATTTGGGGAAATCGCAAATTCTCGCCGGAGAAGGGACAATAGCTTGGGGAAAGTGGGGGGTTTTGGAGCTGGTGGAGTGGACTAGCTCCGTGCGGGATGGATTGGGGAATGGTGGAGCGTGGACGAGGAATTTCGCGAAGAGCTTGGGTTCGGCTTGCGCGTCGCGAGGAGGAAGAAGACCGAGCGAGCGCGGGGAAGTGGAAATGACCAAGTGAGCGAGTGAGAGGAGGGGTGGGAGTGCGCGGTGGAGTGCTTGGGCACGCAAGGGAGGCACTGTGCGGCTCTCGGGAGCGTGCGAGCGCGTGGGTGGCTGTCGCGGTCGCCATTGATGGCGCGGCGAGCTCGAACAGAGCGCGCGCGACACGATTGGGCGAGGAAGATTGTGGCGTGATCGCTGGGGATCCTCCACAGTGCTCCTTGGCGCGTAGCGAGCGAGCATCGCGACTGCGGGGCGGCGCTGCGCGCTGCGACCAGTGCCGAGCGAGCTTGCCATGATGGCGCTCCGCGGCGCGAGGCAGCAGTGCGCCGTCGCCCGCGAAGTGACGGTACGGAAGGCTTGGACAAACGCGTGAGGACAAAAGCTAGCTGCCGCCACAGCTCGGCCGACCCGACGCGGTCTCCGCCACACGCCGGCCACGTGGCGGCCGGACTCCGGCCGGAGCAGAGCGCGCCAGGGGCGAGCTGGCAGCCCCGTGGAGCTCTTTGCCCTTTTGAACTTTCTCCAAAAATTTGAGCTGAACTTCGAAACGTGTAAAATTTAAAAGTTGGAGTTTGAGGTGCGGGACACAACTTCCGAGCTTGGACCGGGCACTTCGACCAGGCGCTACGCGCTTCGAGCTTGAACCGCAAGCTCGAGCTTGCCGAGCCTCGAATGGTCGGAAAACGCCACTCGAGGGTGAGTGCCCCCCTCGAGCTGGCTGCGAAGCGCTCGAGCGTGCGGAAGTCGCTCGAGGGTGAGTCCTCGAGCTTGGCTGCGGAGCCTCGAGGGTTGACGGAACGTCGCTCGAGGGTGAGTCCTCGAGCTTGGCTGCGGAGCCTCGAGGGTGACGGAACGTCGCTCGAGGTGTAAGTGCTCGAGCTTGGCTGCGGAGCCTCGAGCGCGACGGACGGCGGGGCCTCGAGGGTCCTGTCGTGCAGCCTCGAATCGTGACGGAAACTACCGGCTAGGCTCGATCGTCACGGTCATAGCTCGATCGTCACGGACATACTGACTAGGCTCGATCGTCACGGACATACTGACTAGGCTCGATCGTCACGGACATAGCTCGATCGGGACGGATTTTTACGGCTAACCTCGATCGTGACGGACATTCCCGCTCGAGGGTCACCGATCGGCGCGAACGCCGTGGCGAGGTTGTCGCGAAGGCTGTCCGAGATGTTTAAGTTTTAGTTGGGTGCCAAACAACCCTTGTTTTTTGAATTATAAATTGAATTTTTTGACGAATTTTGAATTTCAACCCAATTCCCTGTGTAT
>JACEFO010002240.1:600000-1021133 GCA_015342445.1 Digitaria exilis | reverse complement strand
CGCCCCAATGGATGCCAGAATCACTAATCCAAATATGATGTAATAATACTACTAGATAATTTACTCGACATCTCCAAAGTTCTTTTAGTAGTCGATCTATGTATCTTTCACAAAGTTTCTATCACACTGAATGAGTGAATGAAAAGAATAATACTCACTGCAGCAAGGCAAAAGGATCCAGGCCCCGTAGCTCTGTCTCCGAAGCTTCTGCTTGCCCTCAAGAATCCACGCTCATTGTCAGAATCAATAAATAGCACCTTAAAAAGAAAATCACAGGAATCAGAGGGGTGTATTTTCGACTCGAGCTCCTGGCAAGAGAAGCTCTGAAAGTGGATCTGGTCGCAACTCTCGAGAGTGGAATGAGAAAGGCTCTCTGCCACAAAATCAGTGAAGTGCCCGAAGGGGGGTACAAAACTAGAAAATCTGGCTTGCGTTCATTTATGGGTACGACAACAAATAAATCATAGTCACATACTTTGCTTTCACAGCTTACTTAGCTTGCAGAGTTCATGTTCCTTGCATTTGTTATCTCATTATTCATCTATGCAGTTTTTTGGTATGGGCCATGGAAATGTAGAGAAGAGGCATGGCTGAAACCAAGAGAAGATCCCCTACTTGACAGTGATGACGAAAGACCTGAAAGCTTTGATGATGATTTCAGGAGGAAAGAAATGAGAAGGGGTATAGACTTGGCTACTACACTTGAACGAATTGAAAAGAATTTTGTCATCACTGATCCAAGGTTGCCTGATAATCCAATTGTAAGAGAACAACTCTGATTCCTTCTGCCTCCAACATCATTCTTCTTTATATTGTTTCATTGGCATTGATATAAACTTTTAATCTAAACTGTGTCCATTGTTACAGATATTTGCATCGGATAGGCTTTTTGCATTGACAGGTATAGCCGTGAAGAAATATTGGGAAGAAACTGCAGGTAAATTATGACCTTTCAACTGATCATAAACTACACAGTAGGCACAGTCCAAGTGATGCACTATGCCTAACTCTGATTAAACTGGTCACAGTTACGCATAGTGCCAAAATCTTCAAACTGTACTTATTTATTCTGTATTTTGTAGTGGCTAATGCATCACTTGACCTATACTTCTCTTGCAGGTTCCTTCAAGGACCTGAAACTGACCGTGGGACAGTAAAGAAAATAAGAGATGCCATAGATAACCAAACAAGGTCACTGTTCAGCTGATAAATTATACAAAGAGCGTACGTAAGATCATTATGCAATTTCTGTTCACTATTTTTATGCCCGAAATAACCTAGAACATAGATCCACTGGTTCAACAATACATAGTACAAAAACACAAATTCTGGCAAATGGAAGCTGATAATGTGCATATATCCCTTTTTTTTATATGGTTATGAGTTGAACTAAATTTGCATGTGGTTGTTTGTCACTTGAACAGGCAAAAAGTTCTGGAACCTCTTTCACTTGCAACCAATGCGGCGATCAGAAGGTACAATAGTATGGGTCATGGGAATAATTTCTCCAGATTCCTTTTACGACTGTTTAACATATGATTGAGATGTATCCTATTTGATTGATGATCAGGGTGATGTTCAGTACTTAATTGGGGTTCAGTTAGATGGAACTGAACGTGCTCGAGATGCTGCTGCAAAGGATGGCGCCATGCTGGTTTGTGTCTACTTTACAAAGGCTAGCATATCTGGTGCTCACTTTCACAAGTACCAGGAAAGAAAAAGAAGATGAAAATGCCCGATATATCTGTGGTAGCTAATATGTTATCAAAGCAAGCCTTCCGTAATCTGCTCTTGCAATATCTATTAGCCTCTAGTATCTATTAAATACTTAGATCATTAAACCATGGTGGTCAACACTGGTACTAGAAGACTTGTGGTATTACAACATCTCGATCTCCATATTTGGCAGCCTTTATGTCATTTAATATATGTCCTGGTAACTTCCATCCTTAATTGGCTTGCCTTTAGTTTTAGTTTGTATAAAATAACTTTCACCACTAAATTTTGGGTATCTTACTTTCAGAATTTCCTTGTCGGAAAGCATTATTTCTTATACATTAACGTGAACTGTCCATTTACCAGGTTAAGAAAACTGCAGACAATATTGACGAGGCTGCAAAGGAACTTCCTGATGCTAATTTGGTCAGATTAAATGAGTACTCGTTTGTTATTAAAACTAAGTACGGCCGGGCACTTCTAATGGAATTTTACATTCATGATTAGAGACCGGAGGACCTATGGGCTAATCACTCAAAACCAGTCCTGCCGAAGCCACATATGAAGGATACTGCATCATGGAGAGCCATTCAAAAGGTATGCTATATTACTATGCATAGTTCACCAAATAGCCACTTGCATGCCATTTGTGAGGCTACTGGATGAAAGGAAATAATAGAGACAATTGAGAGAGCAATTGGCATGCATTCTGCTGTAGAATTTTTAGCAGCCTCTGCAGTAAATACGCCTAATCAGGGATCATTGGAGACAAGTACGTATGACATATTTGACATCTCCATGATGGATCATGTTATTTTTTTCTTGTAGGTTCTCGGGAGTGATGAAAGCATTGATTTAAAACATTTCAGGCCAGTAAAGCCTTTAGGATCTGGTGACACTGGCAGGTTACTACTTTTTGTTTGGTTTTAAATAATATTAAATTCCAATTACAGTTTTGAACAGTAAATATGTGCATTATTTGGAATTGCAGTGTCCACTTGGTTGAGTTTGCTTGGCACAGGTGAATACTTTGCCATGAAAGCTATGGATAAAAGCATCATGCTTAACCGAAACAAGGTAGGAGTAACAAATTTTATCACGCTGAACTCTAGTTACTGCTACCTTTAATTGTTGTTCATGTATCTCTCTTTAAAATACCTCTAGGTCCATAGGGCTACCGCTGAACGACAAATCCTTGATATGTTGGATCACCCATTCCTCCCCACGTTGTATGCATCATTTCAGGTTCGTTACATAAATAAATTTTCTAGTAGGCAATCATGATTCTCGACTTGTTAATGTTTATTCTCCTCTCTTTTGTTCTTTTGTGGATGATATTCTGATTTATAGCATCTCAGTATTGCCATATATATATGTTTGCAGACCAAGACACACATATGTCTTATTACTGACTACTACTCTGGGTGGGGAACTTTTTATGCTCCTTGATAGGCAACCTATGAAGGTTCTAACGGAAGATGCAGTCAGGTTGACATTGAGATTGAAACAGTTTCTTTCGCTTAGATTTTGTGGCGCTGGTTCTTAAATTGGTGGGTACAGTAGGAGACAAGAAGCAATATTGCTTGATATATTTCTCCATGATTGTTGCAGGTTCTATGCTGCGGAAGTGGTCATAGCGCTTGAATATCTGCACTGCCAAGGTAGGCATATACACTATTCTACTTGTTATATTAATAAAATTCTCTCCGATGGTGGTGGATAGTAGCTTTTCTGTCAGCTCTTGAATGCACTTATTAATCACATTTTTACTGGAGAAGATTGAGATGTTTACCTCCCCCGCCTCTCAGGTATAATCTACCGAGACTTAAAGCCAGAGAACATTTTGCTTAATAGAGATGGGCACATTTCCCTGACAGACTTTGATTTATCTTGCTTAACATCCTCTCGACCACAGGTAATATAAGTTGATTAATATATGTAATGGGACACTTGACCACTATTATTTTAACTCCTTAATCTCTTTTTGTTTCAATTGCTAACTAGTCCCGTTGTTTGATTGATATGACAGGTGTTTCTCTCAGAAAACAGCGATAAGAAGAAGAGGAAGAGCAGGGGATCTCCCATATTCTTCGCTGAACCAATGCGAGCATCAAATTCCTTTGTTGGTACAGAGGAGTACATTGCGCCTGTATGTATATATTCCTTCAATGGGTTTATTGTACAGTCTCTTGTGTACAGTTTTGATTACAGGATTTTGGTATACATGTTGTAGGAGATCATCACTGGAGCTGGTCATACAAGTGCTGTGGATTGGTGGGCGCTAGGTATCAACAAAACAAAGCTGTTGTATGTACAGTAGTGATTGAGGACTCATGTATTCTTCTTGGATCAGGTATTCTTCTGTATGAGATGTTGTATGGTTACACACCCTTCAGAGGGAAAACGAGACAGAGGACCTTTGCGAATATTCTGCACAAGGACATGAGATTTCCTGCGAGCATACAGGTGAGTAAGCATTCTGCTATGTTCATGCATGGATGGTTTACATGAGGGACCCAAGGGTTCCAAGGAATGGAATGATGTGATGATGCAACAGGTGAGCCTGGCGGCAAGGCAGCTGATGTACCGGCTGCTGCACCGGGACCCTGCAAACAGGCTGGGATCTTACGAGGGCGCTTCGGAGATCAAGAAGCACCCCTTCTTCCGTGGCATCAACTGGGCTCTCGTGCGTGCTGCCATGCCACCCACAAATCTTCTTCTGGAGAAGGAGACTGCTGCTGATGGTACTCACACCGACGCCATCTTTTGAACTGAAGGCCGATGATGTGTAATTAACATGATCATCTTCTCTTCTGGAGGAGAATGACGCTGCTGCTAATGTACTAGACATTATGTGTGATAACAGATAAATTATTCACCAATAATATTAAATTATTTATCCGTGCACTAAGCATCATGCATTCTTCGCTTTCTTATGTGGTTGTTTCCTTTTTCCTTCCAGCTGTTACTTTATTATTTACATTGAGCTAATTATTGTGTGCTTCAACTGTATAAAAAAAAAATCATACTTATTGTATCATGTATAACTTACTTAAAGATTTATTTAGGGCAAAACATACTCTAAATAAATCTAGAACTAAGTTATACATGATCTAGTAAGTATAAAATTTTTAATACAGTTGAAGCATACAATAACTAGGTGCATGCTGCCATAAAAATTTCACCATGATTGGACCATAGAAATGCAATTATGAATTATTCTATTTAATTATTAAAAATAATAGTTCTAAACCCTAAACCCTAAACCCTAAAACCCTAAACCCTAAACCCTAAACCCTAAACCCTAAACCCTAAACCCTAAACCCTAAACCCTAAACCCTAAACCCTAAACCCTAAACCCTAAACCCTAAACCCTAAACCCTAAACCCTAACCCTAACCCTAAACCCTAAACCCTAAACCCTAAAACCCCAAAAACCCTAAACCCTAAACCCTAAACCCTAAACCCTAAAACCCTAAACCCAAAAAACCCTAAACCCTAAACCCTAAACCCTCTCTATTTCGGATGGGCCCCAGCAGCAGCAGCATGGACGACGACGATGCCCGATCCGGGCGGGTGGCCACTTGCAGCTACCAGCCATCGTCGATCTCCTAGATAGTTATTATATATAATATATGTAGAGTGAGAGTGAGACACTGTGAGAGGGAGAGAGAGAGAAAAACAGTATTCGCGTATTCGATCGATCGCCAGCCCACAACTAGAGCTACAGCTAGCTGTATATCCTTTATCGATCCATCTCCATGCCATAGCCGTACCATACCTGCTTGTTCATCGTCTATCAGCTGCTACTATATATAGAGAGTATCTGAATCTGATGAGATGAACTGCTTGCATGCCTCCGGTATGATCCCGGCAACACTGCCAGGTCATGATTAAATCGTTAAGCGCTACGCCCAGGCTATTCTTTAATGGCTTTCAAAGGTACGTAGTACTACGTATATCGATTGATCCATGGATTATTGTTGCCGGTCGATCTAGCTTGCTTGCATGCTTCCTCTATTAATTCTTTATTAATTGCTTTGCTTTGCTTGATTCTGCATCATGCAAATAATTATTATATATTTATTTTTTAGAGGAAACTATGGTGGGGAGCTCGCCACCTGAATTTTCTCATTGCAAAGACAGTTTTACAAGTTTTTATGCCGCTTGAGGCATTAGATAAAATAGAAGGAAAAAGAAAAACACAGCCACTATTATCTAATTACATCAACATGCATGGTGCACCTGTCTTTGATGGGTTGTGTCGAGATTGATTTGGGCGTGCAGTACGTCCAAAGTCGCTAGTGTTCTTGGAGCAAACCGGTGGAAGTTTGGAGGCTCATGGTGATATCATCAAAAACCTTTTGTTCCGTCTTTTCCACACAACCCATAGCAGGGCCAAGATGAGTGTGTTCTTGAGTGTGTGGTGCCAAGTTGGGAACATGGAGCTCGCTGCCCTGCACAAGTCGTGGACCCAATTTCTGGAAGCACAGCCTGTCAGAAGGGGTGAATAAAGGCACAATGGACAAAAAGGTGATCAATGCTCTCAGGTGCATCTGCACAGAAGGGACAGTTTGGTGTGTTGATGATATCGTGGTTATTATATATTTATATATACCATATATGGAGATCTCGATCACATGGATTGATCAACTTAATCATCAATATACTTAATTAATTGTTAGTTATGCACAGCACAACCATGATCCCCTGGCTTCCCCGGCGGTGACGAACGTCAGGTCAGCTCCAACAATCCTTAATTTGCTGGTCTAATTCCTTGCCGATCCGGGGGTGGGGCCGGGGTAGCTAGCTTTATTCTGATTGGTCCACGAAATTCTTCCTTATCCGATACTAGTAAGCTCTAGTATATAGCCCAAATGGACGTTGGTTGAAGTGGACAGCAGCTAAGCATTGTACTCCCTCCATCCTAAAATTATAATCTTTCTTGCTTTTCGAGAAAATACTACGATCAATTATATAAAAATATATATTAAGTTTTATGATACAATATAAATATTATTAGATAGATATTTAGATCTAGTTTTTTATAAAAAAATATTTAAAGATTTAAATATTAAATGTATTTTCTATAAATCTAGTCAAACTCGTGGCACGAACACCAAAACGACCTGACGGAGGAATTACAGTTGGGAGTCCATCCCCATCCGACATTAATTACTTGTTTTATATATGCAATTTCGAGGATTTTGAGTGACTTTTTTTATTTTATTTTAGGCTAATGGCAGTGAGTGGAGTGAAGCGAGTGATGAGGTGGCTGACTAATGGCAGGACTGCCGCGCGACTCCCGTGGGTCCCTCGAAGTCTTCAATCCCGACGCCTCCGCCTCCGCCTCCGCTGCCGGTTGGATCCGGCCCCCAGCCAACTCCAAGCCCACCTCCCCGTTCTTGCTGCCCCCAGCAGCGCCTGCCGGAGACGATGACCAGCAGGAAACTGCCGTGGGCCGCGCGGCGCAGAGGGCCGCCGAGTGGGGCCTCGTCCTCCACACCGACGAGCACACCGGCCAACCCCAGGGCATCACCGCCCGCACCTCCGGCTCCGCCCGCACCAGCGACAGCCTCGTCGACGACGAGAGGGCCGCCGCCTCCGGCACGGCCAGGGCGGCGCTGCCCCGGGTGTCGGAGGAGCTCCGCGCCGCGCTCTCCGCGTTCCAGCAGACCTTCGTCGTGTCGGACGCCACCCGCCCCGACCACCCCATCCTCTACGCCAGCGCCGGCTTCTTCAACATGACCGGCTACTCATCCAACGAGGTCGTCGGAAGGAACTGGTGCGTCCGCCTACCTACCTACTCTACTAATTAGTAGTAATTGACTGAGGAATTAATTAATTAAGTTATTAACGATGCGCGCATGCAGCCGCTTCCTTCAGGGCTCCGGCACGGACCCTGCAGAGATCGCCAATATCAGGCAGGCGCTCGCAGCTGGCTCAAACTACTGCGGCCGTCTTCTCAACTACAAGAAGGACGGCACACCCTTCTGGAATCTCTTGACCATCGCCCCCATCAAGGATGAGGATGGCAGGGTGCTCAAGTTCATCGGGTCAGAAACCGGCCGTTCTCATCATATCATTAGCTTAGCTATTCATCACCAGGTATAACCTCACGATATGTATTGGTATTGCCATCACAGGATGCAAGTGGAGGTGAGCAAGTACACCGAAGGGGACAAGGATACGGCTATTCGCCCCAATGGATTGCCAGAATCACTAATCAAATATGATGGTAATAATACTACTAGATAATTTACTCGACATCTCCAAAGTTCTTTTAGTAGTCGATCTATGTATCTTTCACAAAGTTTCTATCACACTGAATGAGTGAATGAAAAGAATAATACTCACTGCAGCAAGGCAAAAGGATCAGGCCCGTAGCTCTGTCTCCGAGCTTCTGCTTGCCCTCAAGAATCCACGCTCATTGTCAGAATCAATAAATAGCACCTTAAAAAGAAAATCACAGGAATCAGAGGGTGTATTTTCGACTCGAGCTCCTGGCAAGAGAAGCTCTGAAAGTGGATCTGGTCGCAACTCTCGAAGTGGAATGAGAAGCTCTCTGCACAAAATCAGTGAAGTGCCCGAAGGGGGGTACAAAACTAGAAAATCTGGCTTGCGTTCATTTATGGGGTACGACAACAAATAAATCATAGTCACATACTTTGCTTTCACAGCTTACTTAGCTTGCAGAGTTCATGTTCCTTGCATTTGTTATCTCATTTGATTCATCTATGCAGTTTTTTTGGTATGGGCCATGGAAATGTAGAGAAGAGCATGCTGAAACCAAGAGAAGATCCCCTACTTGACAGTGATGACGAAAGACCTGAAAGCTTTGATGATGATTTCAGGAGGAAAGAAATGAGAAGGGGTATAGACTTGGCTACTACACTTGAACGAATTGAAAAGAATTTTGTCATCACTGATCCAAGGTTGCCTGATAATCCAATTGTAAGAGAACAACTCTGATTCCTTCTGCCTCCAACATCATTCTTCTTTATATTGTTTATTGGCATTGATATAAACTTTTAATCTAACTGTGTCCATTGTTACAGATATTTGCATCGGATAGCTTTTTGCAATTGACAGAGTATAGCCGTGAAGAAATATTGGGAAGAAACTGCAGGTAAATTATGACCTTTCAACTGATCATAAACTACACAGTAGGCACAGTCCAAGTGATGCACTATGCCTAACTCTGATTAAACTGGTCACAGTTACGCATAGTGCCAAAATCTTCAAACTGTACTTATTTATTCTGTATTTTGTAGTGGCTAATGCATCACTTGACCTATACTTCTCTTGCAGGTTCCTTCAAGGACCTGAAACTGACCGTGGGACAGTAAAGAAAATAAGAGATGCCATAGATAACCAAACAGAGGTCACTGTTCAGCTGATAAATTATACAAAGAGCGGTACGTAAGATCATTATGCAATTTCTGTTCACTATTTTTATGCCCGAAATACCTAGAACATAGATCCACTGGTTCACAATACATAGTACAAAAACACAAATTCTGGCAAATGGAAGCTGATAATGTGCATATATCCCTTTTTTTTATATGGTTATGAGTTGAACTAAATTTGCATGTGGTTGTTTGTCACTTGAACAGGCAAAAAGTTCTGGAACCTCTTTCACTTGCAACCAATGCGCGATCAGAAGGTACAATAGTATGGGTCATGGGAATAATTTCCTCCAGATTCCTTTTACGACTGTTTAACATATGATTGAGATGTATCCTATTTGATTGATGATCAGGGTGATGTTCAGTACTTAATTGGGGTTCAGTTAGATGGAACTGAACGTGCTCGAGATGCTGCTGCAAAGGATGGCGCCATGCTGGTTTGTGTCTACTTTACAAAGGCTAGCATATCTGTGCTCACTTTCACAAGTACCAGGAAAGAAAAAAGAAGATGAAAATGCCCGATATATCTGTGGTAGCTAATATGTTATCAAAGCAAGCCTTCCGTAATCTGCTCTTGCAATATCTATTAGCCTCTAGTATCTATTAAATACTTAGATCATTAAACCATGGTGGTCAACACTGGTACTAGAAGACTTGTGGTATTACAACATCTCGATCTCCATATTTGGCAGCCTTTATGTCATTTAATATATGTCCTGGTAACTTCCATCCTTAATTGGCTTGCCTTTAGTTTTAGTTTGTATAAAATAACTTTCACCACTAAATTTTGGGTATCTTACTTTCAGAATTTCCTTGTCGGAAAGCATTATTTCTTATACATTAACGTGAACTGTCCATTTACCAGGTTAAGAAAACTGCAGACAATATTGACGAGGCTGCAAAGGAACTTCCTGATGCTAATTTGGTCAGATTAAATGAGTACTCGTTTTGTTATTAAAACTAAGTACGGCCGGGCACTTCTAATGGAATTTTACATTCATATTAGAGACCGGAGGACCTATGGGCTAATCACTCAAAACCAGTCCTGCCGAAGCCACATATGAAGGATACTGCATCATGGAGAGCCATTCAAAAGGTATGCTATATTACTATGCATAGTTCACCAAATAGCCACTTGCATGCCATTTGTGAGGCTACTGGATGAAAGGAAATAATAGAGACAATTGAGAGAGCAATTGGCATGCATTCTGCTGTAGAATTTTTAGCAGCCTCTGCAGTAAATACGCCTAATCAGGGATCATTGGAGACAAGTACGTATGACATATTTGACATCTCCATGATGGATCATGTTATTTTTTTCTTGTAGGTTCTCGGGAGTGATGAAAGCATTGATTTAAAACATTTCAGGCCAGTAAAGCCTTTAGGATCTGGTGACACTGGCAGGTTACTACTTTTTGTTTGGTTTTAAATAATATTAAATTCCAATTACAGTTTTGAACAGTAAATATGTGCATTATTTGGAATTGCAGTGTCCACTTGGTTGAGTTGCTTGGCACAGGTGAATACTTTGCCATGAAAGCTATGGATAAAAGCATCATGCTTAACCGAAACAAGGTAGGAGTAACAAATTTTATCACGCTGAACTCTAGTTACTGCTACCTTTAATTGTTGTTTCATGTATCTCTCTTTAAAATACCTCTAGGTCCATAGGGCTACCGCTGAACGACAAATCCTTGATATGTTGGATCACCCATTCCTCCCCACGTTGTATGCATCATTTCAGGTTCGTTACATAAATAAATTTTCTAGTAGGCAATCATGATTCTCGACTTGTTAATGTTTATTCTCCTCTCTTTTGTTCTTTTGTGGATGATATTCTGATTTATAGCATCTCAGTATTGCCATATATATATGTTTGCAGACCAAGACACACATATGTCTTATTACTGACTACTACTCTGGTGGGGAACTTTTTATGCTCCTTGATAGGCAACCTATGAAGGTTCTAACGGAAGATGCAGTCAGGTTGACATTGAGATTGAAACAGTTTCTTTCGCTTAGATTTTGTGGCGCTGGTTCTTAAATTGGTGGGGTACAGTAGGAGACAAGAAGCAATATTGCTTGATATATTTCTCCATGATTGTTGCAGGTTCTATGCTGCGGAAGTGGTCATAGCGCTTGAATATCTGCACTGCCAAGGTAGGCATATACACTATTCTACTTGTTATATTAATAAAATTCTCTCCGATGGTGGTGGATAGTAGCTTTTCTGTCAGCTCTTGAATGCACTTATTAATCACATTTTTACTGGAGAAGATTGAGATGTTTACCTCCCCCGCCTCTCAGGTATAATCTACCGAGACTTAAAGCCAGAGAACATTTTGCTTAATAGAGATGGGCACATTTCCCTGACAGACTTTGATTTATCTTGCTTAACATCCTCTCGACCACAGGTAATATAAGTTGATTAATATATGTAATGGGACACTTGACCACTATTATTTTAACTCCTTAATCTCTTTTTGTTTCAATTGCTAACTAGTCCCGTTGTTTGATTGATATGACAGGTGTTTCTCTCAGAAAACAGCGATAAGAAGAAGAGGAAGAGCAGGGGATCTCCCATATTCTTCGCTGAACCAATGCGAGCATCAAATTCCTTTGTTGGTACAGAGGAGTACATTGCGCCTGTATGTATATATTCCTTCAATGGGTTTATTGTACAGTCTCTTGTGTACAGTTTTGATTACAGGATTTTGGTATACATGTTGTAGGAGATCATCACTGGAGCTGGTCATACAAGTGCTGTGGATTGGTGGGCGCTAGGTATCAACAAAACAAAGCTGTTGTATGTACAGTAGTGATTGAGGACTCATGTATTCTTCTTGGATCAGGTATTCTTCTGTATGAGATGTTGTATGGTTACACACCCTTCAGAGGGAAAACGAGACAGAGGACCTTTGCGAATATTCTGCACAAGGACATGAGATTTCCTGCGAGCATACAGGTGAGTAAGCATTCTGCTATGTTCATGCATGGATGGTTTACATGAGGGACCCAAGGGTTCCAAGGAATGGAATGATGTGATGATGCAACAGGTGAGCCTGGCGGCAAGGCAGCTGATGTACCGGCTGCTGCACCGGGACCCTGCAAACAGGCTGGGATCTTACGAGGGCGCTTCGGAGATCAAGAAGCACCCCTTCTTCCGTGGCATCAACTGGGCTCTCGTGCGTGCTGCCATGCCACCCACAAATCTTCTTCTGGAGAAGGAGACTGCTGCTGATGGTACTCACACCGACGCCATCTTTTGAACTGAAGGCCGATGATGTGTAATTAACATGATCATCTTCTCTTCTGGAGGAGAATGACGCTGCTGCTAATGTACTAGACATTATGTGTGATAACAGATAAATTATTCACCAATAATATTAAATTATTTATCCGTGCACTAAGCATCATGCATTCTTCGCTTTCTTATGTGGTTGTTTCCTTTTTCCTTCCAGCTGTTACTTTATTATTTACATTGAGCTAATTATTGTGTGCTTCAACTGTATAAAAAAAAAATCATACTTATTGTATCATGTATAACTTACTTAAAGATTTATTTAGGGCAAAACATACTCTAAATAAATCTAGAACTAAGTTATACATGATCTAGTAAGTATAAAATTTTTAATACAGTTGAAGCATACAATAACTAGGTGCATGCTGCCATAAAAATTTCACCATGATTGGACCATAGAAATGCAATTATGAATTATTCTATTTAATTATTAAAAATAATAGTTCTAAATCTATAATAAAAACTTCATATTAAAATATATAATATTATATATTTTATTATTGATGTACTTATGTAGAGTCCAACAAAATTAGATTTTTTATTTTATGATTTTTCTTTGATTTACTATGATTTTTTAAAGTTGCAGCCGAAATAAATAAAAATAAAAATACAAAACCGCTTATATTCAACCCGGGAGGTAAACCCTATGGTTTCAAAAGTTTAGAGAGGCCAGTTACCCGGTCACAATGTCCAGGGAGACAGAAAACTTAAACTCGGCCCAATGTCCAGGGAGGTCAAAATGACTTTTTCGTTGTTTATATGGTGTTTCAGTGTTCCCCTCGTATATATCTATAGACTACTTAAGACGTCGTAAGAAATAGCTAGCAAAAAAAAGTGATGCCTCCAAATAGCCTCTCCAAACCACCAAACAAACAGCCAATGACAAACAAACCCCATTAACAGGGCTGGTCAAAATTGGGTGGCTGCTAGTTTGACTAGTCAATTCCTCACCGACGGTGAGGATCCGATGAGGGAGAAAATACCGACGAGTGTCCTTGAGGTAAGGGGAACCCATTCCGCACCTAAGCTCTGCGGATGGGTGACCGGAGGCGGCTAGCGGCGGCGAAACATCTAGGTTGGGTGGCAGTAACGGTATGACTGGAAGCGATGAGGCGGCTGGGAAGGTACGGCAACTGTAGGAGGTTGTGCTAGCGGTGATGAATTGGGCCGAGGCGAGCTGCAATAGTGGGGCCTCGTCAAAGGCGAGGTCGGCTCCACACGAACCTCTGCTCCTCACGGGATGGTTCCAAGCAGCTCGGCTCATCGACAGTCGAACCAATGCTGAGATGTTGAACGAAGGCGTGAAGGGGCATCGGGAGTGGATGCGGACGTGGAGAGGGAAGAGAGGCAACCTCGGCGAGGGCGTCGTGCTCGAGCTCGGGAGAAGTCTCGCCCCCGCCAGACGCAATGCCGTCTCTGGTCACAAGAAGTTGAACATGAGGTCGCCCAGTTCTGCGCAGTCATCTCCCATCGATAGCACCTGGACGTCGTGGTGCCGCCTCGAGTGCTGATGCAACACGAGCGCAGCACAGGAACCGGCGGCGACTCTCCTCTGAGCGGACCTTTGTTCCAAACCTGGCCTCGAACCGGACCTCTGCATCTGAATGGGTGGCTCGTCTCCAAGTAGAATTGGCCGACGGGGAGCTCCTCGTCACGAGAGGCGTGAAAACATGGCGATAGCGAACGACAACAACGCGGCAAAGATGCCTAGAGGGGTGGGTGGTTTGCCGATCGGGATACCGAGCCAACAGGAATACAGAGTCTCTTGGATGCCAATTTTAGTTTGTTCTTTATAATTTTACCTATCCAGAACCTTTTAGCTACTCTGTTGGAGATGCTCTTATGAGAAACTCCAACAATGGCCTCTACTTTGGGGCCTTACTTTTCTGAGTTGACTCTCCCTGCTACTCTCCCTGCTTTATACGGGGTTAATTTGTGCACACAACTCTAAGCAAGGGTCCCTACTCTTGAGCCTCTATTTTCCTTCTTACAACTAGGTCATGTATGTCAGTGTCTATTCTCTTTTTCCTTTTTTTTTCTTTTCTCCTCATCTTCCCGGTTCGTTGTCTCTGCTCGGCTACTCCTCCCACCGGCGACCGGCACAAGAGCTCCACCGGCGCTCCCGACCCAGCTCGTAGGGGCGGCACAGATCTTCTCGTGGTGCATATCTAGGCGGCGATGGCAGAGGTCAAGGCACAGGGGAAGGCAGCACCAAATCTTGATGAGCTTCAATCGGCCATGGTGGGAGGAGGACCTTGGATCCGCGGCCATGGCAGGAGGAGAGATCGAGGCAGCGACCTAGGATCCAAATGCGCAGCTAGGGAGCTACGGGCGTTGGTCACAATCCGCGACAAGGGAGCGGAGAGCAGCTGCCACTGTGCATGTTGATGGAGCTCCAATTCGGGGTAGGGAGCTCCATGCGACCATGGCCTGCGGTGAGTTAGCTCTGGGTGGGCATGGTGGCAGCATGAAGGAGCAACACGGGGAGTAGGAGAAGCGCCATAGGGAAATCAGGGAAGGGGAGGACGGCCACCAGCGACAGCAAGTCAGAGATAGATGCACGCGACGGTGCTCGGTGTCGACCGCCGCGTGAAGGAGAAAAAAAGTAGGGGCTTTCCTACTCACCCGTGGGAGAAGGGGCTGAGGATAAAGTGGCCTCCCTAGGGTAGGAGCCTTAGCAGGGGCGTGCTGGAGTGAGATTTTTTTGCCATTGGTCTTAGTTTTTTTAGTAGGGGGTTCAAGTAGGGGCATTGCTAGGGTTGCTCTAAAACAATCGTTTGGGTGGTGGAGGAGAAAATTGCATATTTGACACTCAAAACAACGCGCTTCGCAATTTTAGGACTCCAAACATCGTACACGTGAAAACAACATTCCAAACATTGATTTCTTGATTCTTGTGACATTTGGGGTATTTTTTTTTTCTCTTTTCCCACATGTGGGGGTCGTGGATTAGGGGGCCCACTGTCAGGGCGCCTGCGAACGGCGCGTTCACGGAGGAAGACCCTGGCAACTCCAGCGACAAACTGGTCGGAAGGTTCCGTCTCGCCCGATCCTCCGAGGGTCCCGGAAGCACGGGAACGCGGGCCCCCGCTTCGCCCGACCTTGGCCCGCTCCGGACGACCCGTGGGTCGGAGGGGTCGGGCGCGTCCGTCTCGCCTGACCCCCGACCCTCGGGTCGGATGGGCAGACCTCCGCGAGGGGTCCTAACCGTTGATAAACACGCACGGTGGAATACGGGGGAAGTCTCGAAGACCCTCCCCAAGTCAAATCTGACTTGTGAAGGAGAAGGCGTGCGGCTTAAGCTTTCTCCCGACCGACACCCGACATCACCTGCTCGCTTGCCATCTGCAAAAGCTGATTTGCAGCCTTGCGCAAGGGAAAATGCAGCTGCATGCGTGCACCCGCGCTAGCGGCCAAGGAAGAAGCTACCGCGAAGCTACCGATGGGAAAGTGGAGGACACGCCACGATCAAGGAAGGGGTCGCCAAGACGCACTAGACCAACAGTGCACAACCACCGGGGGCATCCGGCCCTTAGGGGTAGATAGGTAAAGTAACGTTGTAAAGCTGTCCTCCCCTTGGGCTATAAAAGGGGAGGGCGTCCATGCGAAGGGGGGATTTCATTCCTTTTCGATCTCAAGAGCACTAAGTCCCCTACACGCACACTTCACACACAAGGCTTGAACCGGCCTTCGTCGTAATCCGCCGCCAAGAGAGCAATCGATTTGGAGCTCGTTTCACTGGACGTAGGGATCACTCCCGAACCAGTATAAACCTCTTTGTCTTGCGTCTCTTGAACCATTCTCCACCGAGATGTGCGTGTTCTGTGATCGACACTCGCCAGCGTGAGGTACCCCGTGTGCCACCCGCCGACACCACCTAAATACACGCATTTGGGACCTAGAAAAGACCATTTTTTGCCATTATGTTATTTTGCATAAGCCAACGTTCATGGTTGTTTTCATTGTCACAGCGCCGTTTGTTCCGTTGAGATCCACTTCACGCCGCCGCCGCCCCTGGACTCGCCGACCAACATGGAGTCCTCATTGTCGCCTGATCCCTCAGGGCTGGCTGCACCGGAGCCCTCAGCCAGCGGCGATCCATTTTTGCCCTTTGTTCTGGTTGGTTTGGCTGCTTCGGGCTCTGGCCATCTCTGGCCTTGTCGGGTAGACGGCATCAGCCGACTATGGCGGTATGGCCTGGACGGGCCGACAACCTCCAACCGATGGCCAGCGGCAGCAACCAGGATGCAATCCTGGCGCTGCTCTGTTTGCCTAGGCTGCCAGCGGCAGTGACCAAGCCTGCCTGCTTGCCCTACCTGGCAGCGGCACGGCAAGCTCAAGAGCCTCGACACGATCACCATGTACACGCCTCTCCTCTCTGCCCCGATCCCGTCGGAGATCCACGAATGCAGCAGCTTGGCACACGTGTACGAGAACGCGCTGTTCGGCTCCATCCCTTCCCAGCTCGGCAAGCTCAGCAAGCTCAAGAACCTTCTCCTATGGCAAAACAAGCTCTACATTGAACTGTGACCTTTTGAGTTTTGACAAATATGCAAAGCTTGCTACCAGAAAAATTGATTTCCTTGTTAAGTCATGAACTCCTATTTATTTTTGCCAATTGGATGCAATCTGAAAATTTGTGAATCTGACCATGTGGCTGACAACAGAATTTGTATGAGCTAACTAATGGTGCAATATAAATTTCAAAACAAACAACATTACAGCTGACTGGACACTACAGAAAAGCTAACTGAATTCAGTTATCACAGTTTTTAGAACAAACTGAAAACTGAATAAGCTAACTGAATTCATCTTTGCTCCACTTAACACACTCCCATGAATAAGACAGAGACAAAATAAAAAAAAAACCATGAGTTCGGTTATCACAGTTTAGCATGTTTACAGATTCATCTATAGAAATGACTGCTAACCAGGTTGTAACTGGTCAGTGTCACACCGTCACCAAGTCCATCTTCTCTAGATCCCTGTTAGTTTGTTAGACATTCAGTAAATTGTCAAGTTTAGTAAAAATATCTCAACAAAACAAGCTGATTCAGTGTGTTACTTCAGTTTCCAACTGAACAAACTGAATATAGAACACTACATTCAGGTGCACTTATCTACGCATACCAGGCTCTGAAATATGATGATTATCGAAGACTCATTCAACTAATCAGGTAGGCAAAAAAAACACCAGTTATGGGCAGCCACTTACAATTCAGATTTTGTACCTTGCAGGCAATATAAAGAAAACAAGAAATTTATGTCGAAAAAAATAACAGCTGGCTGGACACAAAAAAAAGAAGCTAATTGACTAGTGCTTACAGAATTCAGAATGGTCCATAGTCCATACAACTTTCATACAATTATTTTCATACAAAATTACTAAATTACTGATTAACCTACTAAATTACTGGTCTCATGTACAAGAGGAGTTCAGGCCCTATTTGAAACTACGAATTACCCTTTTTCTTGCTCTTCTTCCTCTTCAATGCCGCAAGCATAGCACCAAAGAAGACGACATCATCTTCATTGGATTCGTCCTCTTCCTCCCGCCACCGCCGAAGCCTCTTGAACCTCGACATCTGCCGCACCAACAAAATGCAACACTTTCAGTAAGCATACAAGAAAATAACAAATGGAAACAAAAAAAATAACCACAGGTAAACAAGTAAACATATTTCCAGAGCTCCAATACAAGTTTGTCCTGGAACACCTGTAACCTATAGAAGATCGAACTATGAAGCTTCATCCTAACTATGGAAACTTCTTTGTGTGTGTTTTTTTCCTTGGTGTCTGATTTTACTGTAAACAATGTATGGAATCATGGAAGGGTGCATACAACAATGCTACGGACATGATATGAAGGTGACTACTGGATTAAGATATCTGAAAGTCCATCGTGGCCTGTCTGAAAGTGCAGGTTTGCACTTTCTGAAAATCAATCAACCAGGCAAAAAGTACATATCCTAAATACAATTTCTGTCAAGCTAACTTGCTCCTTTCGTACTAATACTATGTTCGAAGTTTAGTGTAATTCAAGCCACCTCCTTTAGTTAGTTCAGAAGCCAATTTGCTGAACTCTGCAAAAGTGCTGCAGGAAGCCAGGAACCAGCAATCCGGCAGCATATGTTCACAGGCACAAATTCAAAACCACCAAACCTGAATATGCAGGGGAGCCAACTGAGTACATGCACAAATTCAGAACTGCCAAAACTCAAATTAGAGAAAATCCAAGTCACTGGGAACCAAATTCCCTCCGCAAGCATGCACATCATGACCAAACGATAGAAGAGACGCCGCCGGCGAGGCGGGCGTGCGCGGCAGCCGACGCTGCATGGGGTGAGGCAGCCGGCGCGGCAGCATGAGGGAGAAGCGGTTGGTGCGGCAAGAACTCACCCAGATCGGAAATTTTTGGGAGAGGGAGGTCGCCGGCGGGTGTGGGAGGGAGAGAGCGAGGACGGCAGCGAGGCGCGAGGTCTCCGGCAGGTGCGGGCGCGGCGACGGCGGCGACGAACCGCGAGCTCGAGCTGGCGCAGGGGAGAGGCACAGATGGGTCGCACTTTTACGGGCCATTATTTGGTCGGCCTGGCTGGAGTTGGGACAGAATTTCAGGCCTCTAAATTATACGGGCCGGCCTGGAAAATAAAGATAGGGGCTCCAATTTTTCAGAAAAATAGGGGCTCAAATTTAGAGACCCGGGAGATGCTCTAAAAAGACCTTACTCTACTATTATTCTCACTACATGCGAGCATCTCGTCTGGAGGCTCGCCGGGAGAGGACCGGAGATGCTCGTCTCGGCGAGGGGCATGGTGAGGTTGCTGCAGCCGCCAATCTCCAGCGGGAGATCTCCTTGGAGATTCTTGTTGTCACCACCGGCACGGCGACGTGTCGGTGTCCTTCAGTCGGCGAGTGTCTCGGCGCCGCCACGCAGCAGCAACCGCCTCCACGCCCGGAGCACCACGCCCTGCGCGTCCACAGCGAGCGCGGAGCTCACCAAGGCCATGGCGAGCAAGCAACAGCAGCGCCGTTGCCGCGCGAGCGCTGCTGCTACTCCGGCGAGTCCTGCCGCCGCTCATCACAGCAGGAGGCATTTCTCTCTGCTCACCAAACCAGTTCTGGCCGTCGCCGGAGATGCCGTGAAGAGGTGGCGCCCCGGCCAGGCACGCGGCGGCCTGGTCCGGCTCGGCCCGTCACTGGTGGTGCCCGAAGCCGGCCGCCCATAGCCCAGAGGGGCGGATCCGTCCATGACGGATGTCCGGTGGCGGGCAACACGAGAAGATCTCCGGCAACGGCGCATGGGGGCGGTGGCGGCGGCGATGGGCGACGCGGGAATTGGGGGAGCAACGGAGAGAGAAGAGAGATGAAAAAAATAAGGTGGGCCCACGTGTTGGGTGGGAATAGAGGGCCTCCAATTGTAGGAGCCCTGGACCAAAATTTAGTGGCCTCCCCCAAAATAGGGGCTCATTTAGAGGCTCGGCTGGAATTGTTTTTTTCCCCTGGGCCTCTAAAACAAAGATAGAGGCCCATATATAGACCCGGCTGGAGATACCCTTAGTCCCAGGTACATGTGTTTAGATGAGAAAAGAGAGAATATTCCAAATGTCACGTCATTGGTGAAGGAAGGTAGCAAGCTGACCCGGCTCCTGCGGGCTGCGGCGGCGGCGCACCAGGCCGGGGGTGGCCGCAGCATGCATGATGCACGAGCCATCCCGGTTATGTCCGGCCTTGAATATATAGTGATTGGTAGATCTTCAGGGCCGTTGATTAGCAGGGCCAGGGTGGACAACAGTTCAGGCCCCCGCCCTGTAAGGGCCCTATATTGTGGTTAAGTTTATACTAAGCCCGACTTATTTTCGTACAGAAGTAAAATTTGAAGTTTTCGAATGTCAAATATATGCAATTTTCTCGTTTGGGAGGGGGAGAAAAAAAAGAAACACAGCCGTGTTGAAAACGAGGGCCCACCTGTCAGTGTCTGGTCTGTAACCCCAACCTCTGGTGTGGCGCTCTTCCCTTCCCCTTCCCTGTCTGTGTTCATCTTCGATCTCTCCCATCCTTTGGATTGGAGCGCGAGAAGAGGAGAGGGAGGGCTCCTGCTCCTGCTCGAGCTCTGCCACCTCCAGACCTGGCAGGGATGGACGACTACGCGCGCGAGATGATGGAGCTCAAGACGCTCGTCACCCGCAGCCTCGAGAAGAAGGGCGTCCTCGCCAAGATTAGGGTTCGTTCCTACTTCCCCATTTCCCCCTCCCTCCCTTCCTTGACGCACTTTCCACGGATCTAGCTTTCCCTGCCCCTCCGCTTTCGGGATCTACGCCTCCGCTTCCGCGATTTCCTTCCAAAAATCCGCACACCCTCTTCTTCCCACCATCCCCCCAAATTCTAATATGCACATTTTGAGCGCCTTGACTCTGCTTCTTGGTTCTTATTTTGGATGAGAATTCTCGCACACTGCTGAGAGGGGGAAAAAGTCACCTTGCATGATTTTCTTGGTTTACGAATTGGTTGTTCATTCTTCGCAAATTCGTTAGTAGGATATACTGTATAACACATCGCTGGAGAAAAAAAATCACCATGTATGTATCATTTTGTTTCTCTAGTTTACATTCAAACTGTCCTTTTTTCTTGGGATGTCGGCAACTATTGATTTTGACTGTAGGCATCAATACTTTCTCAAGAATTCTTGGATAGAAAAATACCTTCTTTTTTTTTTTTTTTGCGGAAACCTCAAGTTACTTGGTGTTTATTCTGTCATTAAACATGTCATACTTAGAGAAATATAGATAAAGAAATGGGTATCTGTATTTTTGCTTGTAGTTATCTGTTGCTCATTGTGTTCCTCGCTGCATGACTAGGCTGAGCTGAGAGCAAGTGTGTTTGAGGCCATAGAAGAGGAGGATCGGGTGGTAGAGAATGAAGATGGTGGGAATCCTGCTTTGCTTGGTAGCTGCAATGACCGGGCTAAGCAACTGCATGCTTCACCTTCAGGTTTGCGCAATTGCACTTCAAATGTCCTGATTAAACAGCTGTTTGTAATTTATCCGTTACTCAGCAATCACAGCTTATATGTGATGCTTCTATGCTTATGCAACTTTTTGTATCATATAAAGACCGCTAGCAAATTATACTACTGTTAGCAAATATTTCACGAGTATAAAGGTTGATATCTATTGCGTGATAATCGTTTCCCTGTTGGAAATTTTGACATTTTTACGTATTATTTTTAGCACATTAGGACTAACCTGAAAGATACATATTTGTTTCTCTTGATTGATGACTAGTGGTTTTGAATGCTTCTGCATTGGTGTTAGTTCAAAGAAGCATGTCCATGATGTATTTTTGCTGTCAATGTTTATGTTGTTTTTTAGTCTCATCACATATATCTTAAATATCTTAAATTTATCATGCTAGCTTAAAATGGTCTTCAGTACTTAATGGATAATGTTCAGGCATGGTTTTTTGAAAGCCTACCAATAAGCTGGAATGGTTTTACATTCTTGAACTTATTTTGCTTGCAGGTAGGTTATTAACAGCACTTGTATGCGAATACTTGGAATGGGCGCAACTAAGTCACACAATGAAAGTATACTTGCCAGAATGCAACCTGGTAAGTGATGACCATTCTTAACATATTTTGTTTGTGCATTTTGGAAATCAACCCTCTAATGTTTCCTGTTTCATTTGCAAATCAGCCCAAGGAGTTCTGGAAGAACGAATTGAAGGACTTTTCTAACAAAAGTGCAGCTGAAGGGAGCAGGAGTGCAGAAAGTGGTCCCATGCTTTTAGATGTTCTTGAAGGTTATCTAAAATACGAGGTTTAACTCTCGCATGATCAATAACGTATAGTGGAAGCAAGAATCATCTTTTTTTTTATTTCTTTATGTTTCCTGGTATATTAAAAAAAGGAACAAAAAGACTTTTGAGCAATGTACCCAGTTTTTTTTCTTCAGAGAACTATATGGTTCTTTATGGATCCTCTTATGCGTTATGTTCGGTATTGAGGAAACGCTTGCGGCATTTATGATACGGATCCAAGTGTTGTTTTTAACAAAAAAAAAGGTTTTGTAATTCTGGCTTATCAGCGAAGGGAGTGAGGTATGATCAAGAATTCAAGATAGAGCACATCTTCACTATTTTTAAGTTTGCTAGAAAGATGAAACATTAATGATTCTTAGCATAATCAGAATGGATGTAAATTGATATGCCTTATCATTAGCATTGTACTTAGAACTGTTTACATGTGATTTGTTGATCTCAACGTGTTGATGTCAAGATCTGTAGTAAAGGTTCCTTTTGGTGGTCTGTGGTGCTTGGGGTAGCAACTGTATTTATTCTGCACTGTCTACGAACTTCAGTTTGTTGCATAAGAATTCTGTCATTGACCTCCAAATATTGTTAACAAACTTTAGCTGAAAATTTATGGTTTTCCATGGCGTGCTGTGTTGTTCAGAATTTATCTCAAACAAGGATGGGCGGTAGGCGGATGATGAGTTCAGAGTCTGAACCATCACTAAATGCTGAAATCCGGAACATGAGGAGGCCACCATCATCATCAGTTGGGAGCTTGCCTCCTATGGGGAGGTAAGCATGGCGCCATGCTAGTGTGCCACTATTATTTTTTGGCATTAGGTGTGAGGGTAACATTTTACTTTGAATTTTCCAGGTCAATATCATCATCGCAGACATCAGGTGTGTGTCCTGATATGTAATTCATTCAGTTTTTTTAATGTGTTGTAAATTCTGAAACAAGTGCCCTGTGTATATCTATGTTCAGATCGCAGAGGGGGATCTTCAGCTTCCAACACGAGGAAGGATGAGTACAACTGGAGATATGACGCAGATGATATGTCTGAAGAGGTGCTGCGGGCATCGGCTGCTCTAGAAAGCATCCAGTTAGACCGGAAATCTCGGAATCTGCCGACATCTTGGAGGTCGGTCAGATTGATTGTTCCTCCCGACGCAGTTATTTTTATGTGGATAACGTCATGTGTGATTCATGGGTGTGGTTTTGCAGGCATTCTGGGGATGGTGCCGAGTAAGAGACGAGAAAGGCTTTGGAGTTGGTTGGTCGACCCTGTATCTTGTAATCTGTACCGTTCATTTGCTTTGACTGCGAGTTAGATTGCTACATGGTGCTGTTAGAGAGATGAGGCTTGAGTGGTTATGATTGTCTTGTAACAAACAAAGCGAACGTTGCTGCTTAATTAAGGGTTGTTGATTAGTAGATGATTAGTTATTGCTGGCTTTAATCAGTTGGAACCACCATCAGCAGCAAAGAGGTAGGGGACTATTATCCCCAACAGTACATCGTCGTCTTCTCCAACACAACAGGTAATCACTGCACAGTTGATATTGCCTCTGTGCAGCTTATGAGCTTGCACATAGGGATTGAATGGACCTACATGAAGTTGAGCTGCCCAAGTCCTTCGAATTAGCAGGTATGCATGCCATTTGTGTGTGTGTGCACAAACAAGTTAAAAGCTGACCTCCCTTTAGTTTATGAAGTGGTTGATGTCAAGTTCGTTCTATCTTATGATATGCAAAGCGAGTCAGAAGAAAATGTCATGAGCAACGCGACTGAAGTTGTAGATAAGAGGTCTCTATACATGTGATTTTGTGGTTGCAAGTTGTGACTTGAGGAGAAGCGAAGGCGGGTTTGGCCTGGCTTGATTGATGCAAGTTGTGACTGTTTTTTTTTTGGCCTGGCTTTGTTTTTTTTTTTATACTAGGACTCATATATTAAACCATTGAAAGAAGAGTACAATACTTTGGGAACTCGTGTCCCAACGCACCCAAGTAGAGTGCACAAGATGACTCATACATATGTGTTCATTATGAAACGTACAGACCGTTCCAAAAGGATGAAAACCACTCAAAAGATGAAGCCACCGTTCCAAAAGGATGAAAACCACTCAAAAGATGAAGCCAACACAGGTGATGTCCCCATCGGGGGCGCTGGGCCTGAAGAAAGAGACGGCCACAACGGAGACATCGAAGGTCCTCATATATGCACTCCGATAGTATAGTCGGCGCTCCCCTCGACTGTCTGACCGACGTGTGTCTTCGAGGATACGAGTTCTTGAGCCGTAGATATAATATATCCTTCACCGGGCTCAAGAAATTGACGCCACATCTACTGACGTTGAATCTGAGGACCAGCTTCGCCTGACATCGGAGGTCAACCCGAGCGGTAATAGATGCTTTGCCACTTCTGTATTTGGCTATAACCCATAGAGCAGAGTAGTGATGCAACAGAACTATGGTCTGGACGCACCGTGAGTCTTCGTAGCCGTCCTGCATGTAGTTGATTTGTTTTGATGACCACCTGCATGTCCTCCACGTGGGCGTGTACTCCAGCCAGCACAGCTAAACGATGCCACCGAGATGGCACCGCTGGTCGATGGTGGGGCCCTTTGTTGGAGATTTTTGTGCGCACGGTCCCACGGACTGGCCCACCTGACCAAGCACAGAGGGGATCCAAGACTCCTCCGGTAGCGCACCGCCGCCACGGAATTGATGCCGATCCTCGCCAAAGCAGGGAAGCGGGCAAAAGATGACCGTGGCCGCGACGACGACACAAGCTGCGACCCCATTGCGAGGACCACGAAGGAGGTGGGCAAAAGCAGCGCGCAAGGGAGCGCAGGGGCGTGGCCGAGCCAGAGGCCGACCCCAGCGCCGCCCATGCCGCAGCAGTACTCGACGCTCCTGCTGGTGGCCGTGGCCAACAGAACGAAGAGCAAGGACAGCTGCAGCTCCAGCGGTTCCGCGGACTCGCCTCGGCCGTGTACACCGGCGAGGACCGCCGGCCACAGAGACAAGCGGCTAGATAGCTGAGACCGGCGATGAGGCTGGCGAGGCAGATCAAGTTGCATAACTTCGGCGAACCCGGAGGCCAAACCGAGCGGCGAGCCCGTGAGGCCGACGCCGCTGCATGGGAGCGCAGGTCCGGGACAGAGCCGGAGCCAAACCCTCAAGCCGAGGAGGGCACCGCAAGGGCGACCACCGTGGCGCAAGGGCACAGCAATAGTAGTGACGGCAAAGGCGCCGCACAAAGCAGCATACAGAGAAACATCAGGAGGCGGCGGAGCAGGAGCTCCGGGGACGGAGGGAGGAACAAGCAAGGCGATGGTTCGTCCTTCCCACCCAGTGACTTTATTTTATTGAGGCTCACCTTACTTTCGACTCTGCTGCCGACGAGCTCAAGAACGAGAGCGGCGACGGCAACAACGGCAAGGGAGCGGCGGCAGAGCTCAGCTCGCCCAACTACACCCATTCGGGCACACTACTGACTTAACTTAAAAACTAAACTAAGACTAACCTACCGACGGGGGCCGGCCCACCTCCCTCTTTGCCGCCGGCAAGCCAACGGAGGAGAGGAAAGGGGCCGGAAGCTGGGAGAACTAGGGAGCTCGGTTTTCCGTGGGGAGCGGTAGCGAGAGAGGAGACCCACTGGGGAGAACCCCTTTTTGGCCTGGCTTGATTGATGCGGTGCTATGGCCACAAAGGAGCCCCATCATTGACATTGCATTCGCATTCGTTTCCACAGATAATCGCTCGACCTCAAAAACCAAAAACCATACTACACAGCAGCAATCCACCTCCTTGCTACCTAAACATAATAAATCCTTGCACATTACATATACAGCCCAGGGACTCTTCCTTCAGCAACGAGTAAGTACACCAACAAAACTATGTCTTCCTTCAGCTACGAGTAAGTACACCAACGAAACTATTATCTGGACCCAGATGGACACCCCATACGTACAAAGAGATGGAAGAAACATACAAGACCCAGGGCATTTCATCTAAGACCTGGGCGCATGAGCAGCTCATCGAAGGATGCACCGTTCTGCTCCAAGTCCTGGTGGTTGTTCACGGACGATGAATCACCCATGGATCTGTTGCTGTTGGACACGAGCAGCTGCTGTTGGATAGTAGCAGAGCGCTGCATCTCCTGGGGTCCCCGCTCAATGGCAATGGCGTCCTGGATCTCCTTAAGCACCTCTGAGATGGGAGGCCTCTGTGCACCCTTGGGCTTCACACACATTATGGCCACCTCCGCAATCTTCCACACTGACTGCAGGTCGTACCCTCTGTCCAAAGATTGATCAATGATGGCATGGATGTTTCCACTCTCAATGTGTGATCGAGCCTGCGATGTTCATTCATCCATTTTTTTTGTGTCCATTATCAATCAGTAGTATTCACTCATGTCACTAACAGAACATGAAACGAAGTCTGCACAAAACCAAGTCACTGTTCTCATCTTACCCATGCAACAATGTTACGGCAGTTGAGCCCAAAGTTGTCATTTGAGATTGGCTCGTGGCCCGAGATGAGCTCCAGTAAAATCACGCCAAAGCTGTAGATGTCACTCTTTTCTGTCAGCTGCTGCGAGATATAGTACCTATCCAAACAAAACACATATGAAAGGTTTTCAGGCACATTGCTAGAGAATCATACAGAACATACTATTGTCAGTCAGATTGCTGGGCCTTACTCTGGGTCCAGGTATCCCACTGTTCCTCGAACTATGCTCGATACATGAGACCCGTCCACTGCAGGTTTTGATAGCCCAAAGTCCGCTACTTTTGCTCTCATGTTCTTGTCAAGGAGAATGTTGCTGCTTTTGAGGTCTCTATGGATGATTGTTGGGGAGCATCCTGTGTGGAGATACTCTATACCTGATTTTGCCATTTCATAATCAGAAAATGTGATGTCTGATGGTCCACATTCACTGTAGAAGCAGGAAATTGCAAATTTGGCAGAGCACAAACCTTTTGCAGCATCTTCTGCAATCTCAAGACGCTTCAGCCAGATAGTTATTTTTTCATCAGCAGCCCCTGAGAAACATCATAAGTTTGCACTCATTTGTAAATGCTTTCACTACGGAGTGCGGTTATCTAGCACTCCATGTCACTGCAGAGGTAGATCACTGACCAATCGCAATCAAGAGAAGAAGTATATGACATGCAACAAAAGCTTGCCTGTCATTAAAGAAAATTCGATTTAACTACATGTCTAAGCTAGGCTAATTAGGCATGCAGGAACACTCGGCAATTCTTAAATATGTAAACTCAACATCACAAGGAATATTCCCTTAATAGTCTAATAAAAAGGAATATTCCCTTAATAAAATTATAGCAGAAGCATTTAGCTTGCAGAAGAACGACTATCTACCTACTGACAGTTTGCCTTGATTACAACGTAGAATTACCATCACTTGGAACTTGGAAGTGGACTTACCACGAAGGTGCTCTTTTAGTGTCCCATTATGCATGAACTCATACACTAGTATGTTCTTGCCATCTTGCTGACTGTAACCGAGGAATGTAACCAGATGCCTATGATGTATTCTGGAAAGCAATGTGACCTGAAACAAGATGCTAGCCAGATAATTAATCAATTCATCACAGCAAACATGGAGAAGAAAAAACAAGCATGAAAAGATGGTTCATGTAATCTTGTCTTATGCAACTATTCAGTTGACAGACAGGAAATGAAAGGGGTGAAATATATATATGCAACTATTCAGTTGAACACTATGCAATATCTTTGGATAATCACATGACATATCATGCTCTAGCATCTCAGGGTTTGTTTTTCCAAGCACAGGAGACACTAAATAAGGCAAGTATGAGACAGAACTACCTCATTCAAGAATTCTCTGATGCCCTGATAGGAGTCATTTGTGAGAAGTTTGACCGCAATCTCTCTCCCATCAGTCAACTTTCCATAGTATACTATGCCAAACCCTCCAGAGCCAATTCTTCTCTCAAATTTGTCAGTAGCATCTTCAATTTCAGATAAAGAAAATCTGTGTGCTGATTCTGTAGCTACTTCACTAAAATATGACCCAAGTTTTTTTGCTGGTGCTGCAACAACAACCGTGTCTGGAGATGGCAAAAGAATCACTGCATGCCCTAGCATAATATCAGATATGTCAATGGAGCCGCAGAGTGCGTACCTTCATGAGGTTTCTTCTTTCTCCTGCTTGTAAAGAAATAGCATCCAATAACAGCACCCAATAACATAATGGCCCCAATCACCACACATATAATCGTTATGGTGTGACTAATTGCATTGTTTATGATGTGAAGGCCACTGTTGCCTGAGAAGCTGTGGGCATGTAACAAATTAGAACAGATGAGAGTCATGCGACCACCCTAAGAACAACATAGCTATTTGATCTACAAATGCAAGCATTTTGGTGCCAATGAAGATAAAAGCATGAAGGAAAGGTGCAACTAACTTCAAAATAATGCTCCGCTTGAAAAGTGATTTTGGAACCCGTCCAGACAGCTTGTTGTTTTGAACATACCTGCATAAAGGTTAGTTCATAAGACCTCAGTCCTTCTCCATAAAGATTATCGAACAGACGAACAGATAATCAATAGCATTAACGGTTGTCCGAGTTTCTTGAGCAGGAAAAGAGAGAGATGAACACAAATAAAGATAAACAGACAGGAAAAGAAATTGAAGAAATAATGTACTATGATCTCCAAAGAATGGAATAGATTAAGAGAAGGTACACACAAGAATTGAACTTACAACTCTTTCAAGTTAGGTAGGTCCCCAAAAGAAGGCGGCAATTCACCAGTTAACTGATTGTTCTCAAGGTGTCTGGAACGAAGTAAGGCGCCATATATTAGTAGAATCATTTTGGAATAATAACGTATAATCAAAATAATTGGAAACTCACATATACTGCAAATTACGGCATTCACTGAAATCAGGAATTTGGCCAGAAAATGAATTACCATCAAGCCTTCTGCATTAACAGAAATAAGTATATCAGACAATAGAAGCAAAATACTCAGAAAAGATAAAGTATTCAGTCCTTACAACTCAACCAGCCCTGATAACTTTGTCAGTTCCACTGGGATACTTCCTGTAATGTTCTTCCCAGACAACGTGCTGCCAAAAAAAACCCAGGTGTCACATACTATTTCATAAGGAAGACAAAGATTAAAGGCAGAATGATTTGCTAGTTATCATACATTGAAAATACCCTTGGAGCATCTTCCGAACTGCATTGCACCCAGGACCATGATGCTGGTAAGCATGGATCACCACCCTCTTGTGCCCAACTTGCTTGTGAATATCGTGATGCCATGCTGGCCATGATAATTGCTGTAAATGTTACACACCCCAATTTAATCCCAAACTGGATTTTTGTTTGTTGTACAATGGTGAAACATAAAAGATTGTTGATTTGTTGTAGCTAGGAAAAGAAAAAAAAACATTATAGTTCAAGTATGGACAATTGCTTACCATCTTGAGATCCCATAGTAATTTGGACATATTTGTAAATCTCCAAGGCATTCAAGATAGGCCCCTTTGAAGAATCATTCGTCTTCTTGAACCCGAAGGAGAACACAAATGGAAGTGACAAATTCGTGTAGCCTGGTTCATACAAACGGTACTTCCCCTGAGCATTCTCCTCCACGTCAACAGTTGGTTTACTGAGTGCTGGCATGCCAGGGACCTCTAACTTAAACTTTCTCGTTTCATTTGGTGCCAAATCTTCTATTTCTGCAAAATACGAGACCCCCCATGCATTTGCTGGGAAACCTTCCAAATCAAGGCGGTAGTTCAAGGACCCATCTTGGCCAACTACTGCTGTTTGCATGACCTTTTCAGGTGGTTCCTCATTGACACTGACAAATATGGGTTTCGTAGTTGATATTCTTTCAGTCCCCGGAGCAACATCAACAAGGTAATTTGCTCTCCTCACCGAATCAGATTCCCAGATTCTATCAAATGGATCATCAGGGTATCTGTGGAAAAACAGAAGAGCGCTCTTGAGTAATCTGTTTTCGTGATATAAAATGTAATTCCTGTTACAACTTAGTTATGAATTACGACAGCAGAGTGAAGCATGATCAGAATCCACAGGTCAGCAGTCACATGGGACAGTGGACCTTTGAGCTCATCAGGAAAGAGAATCATAACAAGTCACATGCAGCCACACAGGACATTAAGTTTCTAGTTGATCATAGAACTCTAGCTAAGAACTCTGGTTGGTACAAAGCTATGTACAGTGTGGAAATCATGAGCATGGCGTTGTTAGCAGTACCTGACTGAATCATTGCTTTCTGCTCCAAAATTTATCCTTGCAGACAGTGCAAGAAAGAAGCGTGTTTCATCAGTGGTGTAGTAGAGTGAACCGTTGAATTGGCGGAGCTCAAGAGTAGAGATGAATGGCTGCCCTGTACTAGCATTTGAGAGGCAGACGCTAAGCGTGGGGGCAGCAGCCAAGATAATTGCTTCCTCAACCACGGGGGTGGTGGCGTCATCGATGACAATGGTGGACCAGGGAGACGCTCCTAGGGAGATGTCGAACTTTGGATAGACATTGCTGTTGTCGAAGTTGCCATAGAGGAAAGTGGCCCTGACGAGGTAGCGCGTCCTGTTCCTGACGTTCATGGTGTAGCAGTACTTCCTGTTGTCTGCGGGGAAATAGCGCACGGTGGTGAACTGCTGACTCTGCAGGCCGTTCTGGACCAACAATTGTGCTGTCTGGCCACCGGAGACGAAGCTAGCATCGGAGGTCCACTGGATCCCGATGGCATCTGCGTGATCATGAGCTCCCCCGCAGTCCAAGCTAATGAAACCTGCATCTCCGGATGGGAAGAAGGTGGTGAGATTTAGATGCAGAATACAGTCCAAGCTAGTTGCTTAGTTAGCCTAGATTCAGGTTCGGAACGCAAGATGTGGGGGGCAATCAAGCAGGGAAACACTGCGGCATGCCGCTGCCTGCAATTTCACAAATCTCCTCACCCGTGACTAATAATAAGTATGAATGCGCAAGCAGGGCAGGAGAAGGGCGGCGCTGCCGTTAGCAAAAATCGAATCTTTGAAGATGAGAATGGGGATGGAAGGCTCACCAGGCTGCGCAGCGGACGGCGCAGGGAGGAGCAGCAGCAGCTGCAGGTGGAGGAAGAGGAGGAGAGCGGCGGCGGCGGAAGCCATGGAACTTGTAGCCGCAGGCACAGGGAGGGGATGCCTTTTCCTCCCCAGCCCACCAAAAGCAGCTACGGCGAGCGCTTCTTCCTCCCAAAAGCAGCAAGAGCTGCAGCTTACTAGCGGGCAGGATCTACTGCTAGTCTGCTACTAGATTAGGAGTGGTAATTACCTGAGTTGCAATATCTTTATCTTGAGGACATGATTGAATTCCACCTGCTCACTCTCTACTCTCAGGAAGGGGATGCAATCCAGCTTTTCTCTTACTCCATCTCCATGGTAAGCTCGTCTTTAACAACTAATAAAGTGGTGGATTTAGGACACAGTGTAATTAATAAATAAATCCAGACAGGCAGACAGAAGCAAGACGGTCATCCTCGTAGACTGTCCTAAGACTAGAGGAGAATGTCCATTCCACCTCCATGTGCGGACGATCGATTCCGTTCCATTCATCTCCTGATGGCAAACCAGATCGAATCTAATCAATTTCGGTGCCAACATTTGATGTTTCAACAATTGCCACTGCAAGTCTCGTTTTTTTTTTCTGCTTCGTTCTCGCCCTGATGCTTTATTTTGCTGTCTGTCTCCTGCATTATTATTCCTTCTCTCAACTTTTCCCATATTGCTTTATTTTGTTGCGCATGCAACCTCCGACCCTGGACGCATGCCATCAGTAAGCACTAATACAAATGCGGGCACATACAGCAACCATGCATTCATCATGATTGCATATGCATGCATGCATGCACGCGAGTGCTTGCTTTCTGTCCGTCTCTGCTGCTTTATCTGCGTCAAATAAAAAAACAATTGAAGTGAACTGATTTATTTACTCAAATAGTTCAGGCTTTGTTTGGAAAAGCTAATATGTGGTGGAATTTGATTTTGTTCTTGTGATTTTATTATTTGTACGAATTTGGTAGCACAACAATCTCATCAGATATTCAGATGGATGGCATCATGCACAGAGACAAGAACTTGATAAGTGATTAAGTCATTAAGGTACCTTTGCTTGTTGGTAATAATTGACTTGTGTTCCTTCTTTTAAGCTACGGCTACGTGCTGGGTTTGCTTGCTACAAAGAAAACATGGAGCACCACCTTCTCCAAATAAAAGTGCATATGTAATAATCATGCATGCGTGCCCTGCCTACAGACATAACATATTGAATCGTTAGTATTTATGAAACATTGGCAAGTAACAGGCATTGTTACCGTCCGTTACATATGGGGTGCGATGTGGTTAACATATATTTTTAGTTTTCTTATATTTTCTCTTGAACCATGAGCACATAAGTAACGACAAAAAAATGAGATCAATCAGACATAAGATACTCCGTAAGACCTATAGAAATTCAAATATTTTAAAAATGTTAATGTAAAAGAACTGCATCCCTCTCTTTCAACTACAAATGATGTGAGGCTCAAAAAAAAAATACAAATGATGTGGTGTTGTGGGCATGAGACTCTCATGCGAGCCAGGAAGTCCAAGTTATATAATTCTTTTTCTGCCATTTGGTATTTTTGAAATGTGATTTTAATATGTTATTGGTAATGGGCATCAATACAATGTCCGTTATCAATGACGGTTATTTGGTAAGGGGCATCAATATAATGCCCGTTACCAATAACATCGGGTTTATGCCTGTTATCTATGATGAGTCATTAGTAATGAAATAATGTAACATTGACCACGCCCGTAACCCATTACTATCTCCGCTAGTCACCAAATAGCCTTTTTTTTCTTCCAGGAGTGCTATAAGAGCTAACATGTTTTCCAAAAATATTTGCATTTATGACTCAAGGTAAAATAAAAAAAGCAAGTGAAAATCTAATAACCTGCATCTGCAAGTGCCTCATTGTTTATTATCTATCTTTCTAAAGTGAGAATAATGGTATATGCAGGAATAGTTCATATCTTCGATGCATATAGTTAGGCCATATGTACAACTAACTATACTGAGATGTGCTCTTACTATCTAGTTGAACGACAGACCGATAATAACATGTAAAATAATGGTAAGCATGTGTTTTATTATGAGATGGCTACTCTTGACAGTTAATATAATGCATGTGGGGCATCCTTATTACACCTAGCAGACACCAAACAAAAGCAATGGGTGCCCCAATTGCGGATATGTGGTCATTTCAACGAAACCTGTGAGCATTTTTTTTCAAACACACTACAATTGTAGATGCTCATAAACACACGCATGCTTACTCCTATGAATACTGCTACACAACCCTACCCTATAATTACCTCCGTGAGACTAATCTAACAGACCTTGAGGTTGATGAAGTCAATATATACAAGCACGCTGTTTGTGTATATACTGCTTAGCATGGAAAAATTATAGCGCTTGTTAAACCATAGGACAACATAATGCAAGAGCACGTCAATGACTCAAACAAAGATGGGCATAACAAGGAACGTACCTTTCCCATGCCCAAATTAATGGGCATCTTTGTGGTCTGGTCAACGGGCTGGCTCACTTGAAGGTGGAGATGTGTTTTACTGCATCGTGGTTACAAGGACTATTGAGCTTATGTTCACCATGTCTACGACATAGATGGTATTGAGGTATACTTAGGGTTAAAGTAAGGCAAAATGAGGCTATAATTAGTTTTTTATACAAAAACAAGTTAGCATGGTGCTTTATTGTTCTAAATCTATTTTAGGAATTAAAGGTGTTTATTCTTTGAGTGATAGTCAACGTGCTCATCGACAACAAGGTAACTATGACGACATTGGTCAATCTCAAGATCCTTAGACCAAAGACTCAACTAAATCTTAGGCCCACAAATATGAGACAATTTCTATATAATCACGAGTGATCTCTTGAAAGCAAGGGCAAAGTCTCACTTCCCCCTCCCCAAGTGAGGAGGGGGTGACCCAATTCTACCAATTTAAGATAAAGCTTGATACAAGCCCTTAGCCTTCCTTCTCCTGCTACTCGTGTCCTATGGCGCCTTGCACACCCTTTGACATGCCTTTTCTAACCTCAATTGCACCACATCCCAACAATAAACACTATATGTCCACTAACGTTGGACCGGTGTACTACGTTGTTTGCGATCCTCATCCACCCAGGTGGGCCCTCTCCGCGATGATTCTAGTTCTTGAAAGCCCAAAACCTCCATATCTGAACTCGGAATAGTGGAGCACAATGATGGAAGATGAGGAGGGAGGCAATGGATACTAGGGAACGGATAAGGTGGGCCCTACCTATCGGATATGGTAAGGGTTGTGGGAAGGGTGCGCTGCCGCTGACTTTTGGGCCCTCTTATTTTAGGGTGTTATTAAATCCAAAGTGCTTGAGGTAGATAGAGTGCATGCATCGGATGGTTCTAGGCTTTGTGTGCTAGTTTTCCTACTATTATATAGAGAAGAAAAGCATCCATAGTTATGTATCCTTCATTCATTCCAAAGATGTAATATTTATTTGAGCCTTGTAACCTCATGTATCAGTACATCCTTCTCCTATATATTAGCCAACTGTGGTGTTTGTTCCACTACATAAGAACTGAATGATCTAGCAACAAGGACCGACGAGGAGGCTTGTTGGCATGCAGAGGGATCGGAAGAAGATAATGACGCAGTACATGCATAGTGCGTGAAGCTTGTTTTGGTTGTCAGTGTCTGCACCATTTCTGTTGCATATGCGAACGGAAGAGGAGACTTGGAAGGCATCATGATGGGCCTGCAAACCATGGCCTTTATCATGTCGTGCATGGCGTCGTCAGTAGCTAACTGCCACACCACGCGGTTGCTTTCATGAAAAATCAGCATGTTGTTTCCACCTTACGCTGGCTCCATCCGCAACAGCCCACAATAGGTGCTAGGCCCTCACACCATCTGCCCTCTCTCCCTTCCTATATACAACAGACTCAAGGCATCTCTCTCTGCCAGCAACTCACTCCTCCTAGCCCTCCCTCCTAGTGACGAGAGGGATATCCATCGGAGGCTTCCCGGTTGCCCTCTACTCTTTGTTGTCACAACAGGTTTGATTTGTCCATCGATCCTACCGATTTCATGGGTTTATTTGCTTTGCTTGGTTTGATCGATCCTTTAATTGAAATATACATATGTATATAGGTTTGTTAGTGGAAGCAAAGAAAAAGGAAGGATCCATGGACATGATGATCTCCAGGAACACCAGCAACATTACTGCACCATCTTCTCTCCATCACAAGCACCAGGTTGCTCATCTGATCCGTTCCTCAACTTTTCTAATATTACAAATCAATGTTCCCTAATTAATTAACTTTATTCCATATTCAAACCAATTGATATGTGTTTATTCACATATATGCTACTTCTTTTTCTTTTAGATTGATGACTTGTCCTCATTAGTTTGTCACGAGCTTCCTTATCTTGATTGCAACTAGGAGTACAACATGCATAATACCCTGGCTAAGCAACTAGATGCAGGAATTCTTCAAGGAGCATGTACACATACATTACCATTTGTGCAAATACTCAATCTATAATGCATATGCATGGGTATTTCTCACCAAAGATGCATGGATTGATCTATCCGCTTTTATTAGATAATCGCATATGCCTCAAAAGCCACCAGCAAGTTATATGATATATGGAGAAAGCTAAATTGTTCGTCAAAACTCTTTTGGATGAGATGATAGATACTCCATTTCCGGGGTGATATTTATAATTTAAAATTTTCACAGTCTATTCCCTCATCTCTGATTTCGATGACACGCTGGGTGTAGTGAGCATAATGGGAAAGTATCCCTAGGGGTACTGATGAATAGGACACGAGGGCCTGGTCCTGGCATAGCCAATAGAGTATGCATCGTGGGGAGCTATTAGAGATGAGAAGAAGCAAGTGGCATGGGGGCAAGGGAACAATAGAAGGTCCCCCTTAGTCGAGGAATTAGGTAGCGCATGATGGGGAATGAGGGTTTTGGGGTCACTTGATGGCATCTTATTATGGTGGTGAGTTGAGCGGCGGAGGTGGCAAAGGAGAATGGGATAATGGGAATCGAAAGATTGGGTTAAAGGTATGGAAGAATGGGCCATTGGGTCACATAAATTGATTGACTCCCAATAAATAGGTTACAGTCAGATCTTAAGATGACAATTGTGACCGATCGAGAGGAAACAAGAGGGGTGGAGAAATGGGTCGTTCAATCACTAGAATTGATAGCCCAAAATTTGGAATAAATAAGAAATAGTTGGATTCTAACGGGATAACCATGATTATCTATCCAAGATATATATAAGAGAATAGGGGTGGAGAAATGGGCCATTGGACTACATGAGTTGATGGCCAAAAATTTAGAACAAGCCAAAATAGGTTTTGGTCAGTTTGAGAGAGACAAAGAGTCATGGTATATCAAGTGAAGATAGGTAGCACCGGGTTGTAATATATGAGGTAGAGAAATGGAACGTTAGACCACATTAATTGGCATTACAAAAGTATATGTGCAAAGAGCATAACCTAATGGGATGATCATATCGAATCACATGGAATCTATGGCCTAAAATTTTACTGAAGGTCATGATAAATCGGGGAAAATAAAAGAGAGTGGAAATTGAGAAATAGCATCACATGAATGACTACCCAATACTTATAACTAGATCTAAGCATTTTTTGTCCTATCCCGGCCTGAGCCCAATGGTTTTGGCCCACCCACGCCTCCTAATGGGACGAGCGTTTGGACAACAAAAACCAAGCCCGAAAAAGATTCCGGCTGGCTCGAGCCCCGCCAAACATTTTATTTATTTATTTTTAACTAAAAAGGAATGGGAAGCCCGACCAGGGTCCAGCATGAGAAGTGAGAACTCAGCCCCGACGGGATGGTCGTGTGCATATTTTCAGGGTCATAAAATGGGTTTGTCCTGGTTCGGCCTGCAAAATGCCCAGGTCTACTTTTAACATATCCATAGCTATTATGGTTAGATCCTTGACTGGGCCGCCCTTCATGGCCCCTCCAGGACTACAAGCCTCTCTCCAACATCATCCTCATCATCTCCATGGTTTCTAATAATAATAATTAATTCACATATATAAATCTGTTGTCAAAATCATAGAAACAAGACATTAGAAACAAGCTCACCCGTATATTCAATTGTTGTGCTTGAGCTCTATTTGTTGGAACTAGCATGCCAAGTAGAGGAGTGATAGTTATATCCGATGGTGTGATGTCCTCATCATCCTCCCCTTCTTGAGTGCAAACCATCCTTGGTTTGGCTGTAGTTGTAGAAGATGTTGTAGGTGACAGCGACCATTGCTCCCCTTCTTGTGAGTTTGTCTGTTTCTTGAAAACAAAACTAGAGGAACTTGATGTGACATTATTAGTGCACTACAGCCCTCAAATTGATCGCATTGTTATCCAACCAAAAAAGATTTCAGATTTGAACTAATATAAACTCGATGCACCATATATTCACCTTTGTGATTATATTTGCCAATAAAATTATATGTATTCCTAGTCAAACATGACAATTCAAAATTTACAAAAAGCCTCTCCTCCAAACAAGCAGACCATCAAATTCAATATCTCAAAGTATTTTCGTTATTTGCACAAGTAATAGGAACAAACATTTTATTTTCAACACAGGTATATGTCTCCAATTGAATATAGTATGGGCATGGATTTTGATGTGTAGTCAAGTTAAGTTTCTCGACTAACTCAGAACTTGCAATGTTGCAGCTAGTCTCACCATCAATAATGATACAACAACGTCGATTCATCGAAACAAAGAAAGTCTGAAACAAATCATTGACTTGATTTTGTTCTGTCTTCTCCATTTGAGAACTGAGGACTTGTTGTGTCAGAGGAATAATTGAATCATTGTCACACAACTCTTATTTACCACAAGGATCACCAAGAAAATCAACTTGCGACAAAGGTAAATCATAAGAAGGTTCTTGTACAACATCATTGGTCGAACAATTAAGCACATCACTACAAGAAATCTAACTTTACCCAACAGTTACTATGAGTTACCGACCACCTGTTGGTAAATCTAAGAATGCCCGTCTGTTTTTATATTGCCAACCGGACAGCTAGCTACCCTCGGATATTATGCAAATGGCCGATAGTGATTTTTAGTGCCCGAGAGTTTGATCAGCGCAGTCGGCAAAATTGGGAGGTAACCGACAGTTTTATAGAATCATCGTCGGTGAATATTTGTGATATTTTTTTCTTGATTTCCTATCCCATGATTTTTGAATCAACCCCACGCTCTTGGTTAAAGCACACAGGAACCATAAGATCCATAACCGAGCAGATCACAACCATCCATGATTGGGAGCGAGTATACATATTACCCTGCACAACAACATAGCAGCCAAAGCTCTATCTCTTCTCTCATCCCACCAAGTTTGGAACTCTCATATGATCGTGGCTTTTACTTCGTCATGGAAGGTCCGTGCAGAGATCCTGGGTGGTAGAAAACAGGAGCCGATTGATCGTCGCTTGCAGTCGTTCGTCGTTCCCGCCTGCAACTGCAAACCCGTCGCCGCTTGCAGCCGTTCGTCGTCGCCGGCTCGCTGCCGCCTGCAACCCCTGCATCAAGATGGTGTTGATCTTTTACGCAAAAAAAAAAGATGGTGTCGATCAGTTGCTAACCGTGCCGCATGCAGCGTGTTCATTCCAATAGACCACCAAAGGCTTGTAGATCTGGGAACTTGATTACCTAATGTTTGGCCTGAACCTGAATCCATCATGAACCAGGCTTAGTCTCGATTTGAAAGGTTTTATATTATCATAGACTGTACAAACAATGTTTAATACTAGAATACTAATCTATTTGTTATTTTCTGGGCTCAGATTTGTCGCCTCAAATCGGATCACATTTGGATTCAAGGACTTCTGACAACGCATGAAGGGTGGAGACTGGAGAGGAGAAGACCAAAGACGGATCCACTCATTGCTTTACCTTCTATGTAAAAGTAGTACACATGCAGCCTGACGATAACAGGTTACATGCATAATCTATGTAATTCTTGACATTTTTTTTTCTTTTCCGTTCAATGTATTCAGCCATCTCAGTGAGGTATAATCAAATTAATATGAGCCTTTCTACACATCTTCATTATGATCCAAATATTGAATAAATAATATAATATTGACATATAACAGAAAAATATTATTTTAATATTAAATTAAATAGCAAAGTGAAAATCAATTTATATTTCAGAAAATAGCTATATATTGGCCGAGAGCAATCACTGGCCGGTGAGTGTATGAATGACCAGCTTCTCTGGTAGTGACCCTTCATGTGGCCGACAGTAAACCGTTGGGCATTCACCCTCGCTAACAAACTGGCCTGCAGCCCCTCGGCAAATGGTTGAATGCCCGACAAAGAGTGGGCGAGTGGAAGTTGCCGACAGTCAACAGTCGGCTAATAGTTTAACCGAGAGTCTTAAGTAATGTCCGACAGTATAAAAACACTTGGTGATTCTTAGGATTCTAGTAGTGCATCAAGAGAGTTCTTACCTGAAACATCAACCTCTTGTTTTTCTTTTACGTTGTCCTCTTCTTTGCGTGTTTGCTGAAAATTATTAGTTCCAACAAAAGGGAAGACAAAATTCTCATTTTGTAACAATTCAAATTTGGATGAATGTCTTGCAACATCTAAATTTTTCTATTATTTTCTAAAAGGTTCATTCTTTCTTCTCCCAGATCTTTCCAAATCAGCTTCTAAAATTTCCGCAGCACTCAAAGGTTCAAGAATAATGTTTCTTTTGTTGTATTTAAATGAATAACTATTGGAAATGGTATTGTGCAAAACATATTTTATGAATCCAAGGTTTGACAAGCAACAAATGACATGATTGCATAGGTACCATATCAAATCCAGCACTATCCTTGTAAGCGCCAATAAAAAAATCAATGCGTGCCATTTCAGTCACCTTTATCTCATTAGAGGAATTTACCAATTGAATATAGTATGGGCATGGATGTGCATGTGTAGTCAAGTTAAGTTTCTCGACAAACTCAGAACTTGCAATTTTGCAGCTAGTCTCACCATCAATAATGATACAACAACGTCGATTCATCAAAACAAAGAAAGTCTGAAACAAATCGTTGGCTTGATTTTGTTCCACCTTCTCCATTTGAGAACTGAGCACTTGTTGTGCTAGAGTGTTCATATCATCCTGCAAAAGGTTAGTCACAGCGAGAGGAAGAACAACATACCCTTCCTCTAAATGATGCACCTCACCATATGAATTCAAAGCAGGAGGTGGGTGAACAAAATTTGCTCTCATAAGAATTTTCATGTCATACCAAGATTGTGGTTTATCTCTTGGACTTAAGCACTCCCACCAAGTTAAAGCATTACCTCGCAAGACATTGTCTGCATTTTGTATTTTCCTATGTGCACACATTTGACGAGTAGCAAATATGTTATCTATTGCTATTTCTCACTCAATGTACTCATCAGCACCTACGCCATCATGTGTTGGTGGATATGAACAACCTGTCATGATAGACACAGAAATAGGAACAACCTGTCACTTTCCTAATAATGTACTACGCAGGGAAAGTGGTAACTCTCAATCAATCAACATAGCAAACGGAATCACCTATAACACCCATGAAATTCTTACATATATTTACTTCTCGGGTCATTTGAAGTAAGAAAAAAATTGACTTTTCTTTTTAATGACAGGTCGTATGGATCATCTAAGAGCGTAGAAAAGTAGAGCTTAGCGAGACAGTTCTTTTTTGCCACCCATATGTGTTGTTTGGACATCGGATGAGCATATGGTAACATTGTCATGTTTTAGTGTAGTTTAGAAAATGAAAAGAGACACTACGTGACTTATCTTTGGCGACCATGGAGGAGGTGTCTTTGTGTATTCCTCCCTATGCCCTTTGGTTTCCATCTCCACATCTATTAAAACCAGTGCCTCCTCACTTCTTCTGGTGTCCCTTTGTTTCTCACGTGGATAACCTTAGCTGCCCTGCCCTTCCCTCTCTCCTGCCGACCTCCTGCTGCTGCTGCTGCTGCTGAGAATTCAGAGAAAGAAGGGAGAAGAAAAGGGAAGAGAAGGGAAGGAGAAGAAGAGGGCGTGCTGCACAAACCCTAGGCCTTTCAGGATCAAGGTGAGATGGTTTGGATCTTATTCCTAGTCTTTGGATGAGTTATATGGCTATCAATTAGCAATCAAAATTGGATTCGTGGGGGATTAGACATGGATCATCAGTTGAGCGATAGGTTCAGCAGTTTCTGTTCGTCAAAGGATTTGGGCAACTTACAGTCCGAACTGATTTTTGTGTATGTTGAAGTTTTTGTATTAGATTCAGAAACCTTTCCACGAAGTCCTATTTATTATTTTTCGGCCTTGTGGTTTAGGAGATATCACAGTTGGAAGATGACAGTTTTGTTCTGACTAAATTCTGGACAGTAGTAGTTCTATTCTGTTTTTGACGACCTTAGTAGCCGAACTTGATCTACTAGTGAACATCAAAGTTGTAGTGTGTTTATCAAGCTTTCAAAATTGTTATGGATCATGATTTTTGGTTAGATATAACTCCAGTTATAGTCTGTCGAATCTGACAGGTAGATTTTTCTGTGAGATCCAACACTTCAGGTTCTCACCATGATCTGGCCATCCTATTGCACTTTAATGTGAAGATGAACAGTATGAAAGTTGTAGTGGATATAATTATACATGCTCTAGTGAAGTATCATAATTTTTGGAGGCGTGGTTTAGTAGTTACAAATATTTTACCAATGACCGCCAAAATTACAAGCATATTTCTCTGCCTCCGTTGGAGTGATGCTAAGGGCAGTCAGCAGCCCTGAATAAAAATAGTTGAGCCTGCGGATGTTGTAGTGCTTGTTTTGTAGATTTATAAATATTTTTATTTGCTAGCGTTGCTATTGTAGATTTAAAGGTACAAAAATAGCAAGCAGCCCTGCTGCTGTTACCCATATTCATGTGCACTGTTTTGTTATGTATGATGGGTTGGGTATGCTTGTATGAATGCTTGTACTGAGATCATGATGCTAAACAGGTGGTGTAACTTCGGACGGTAATTACCCATGTTCTCTTGATCTTCGTTGAAGGCAAGTAAATATAGCGGTGGTTTTGCTACAGCTTGACTTGTTATTTATTCTACCTCCATCTAATTAAATATTCAGAACCACACTCTACTTATCAACTTGGAAATTGGAGAAACTGATTTAATATATTGGAAGTTCTTTCATACAATTGTTATATGTGATGGTTGTGAAGAGCCAAAATGTGGCTATATTGACATGTGAGGGTAAGTAATATTGTAACACATTTGTGGTTGAGTTTTGGTGCGTGGCATCACGATATATGTGTATGATGAAGGTTGGATGTTTTGTGGTATTATCATCATTCAAATGCATTCATTTCTATTGCATTTCAGCCAGGTCGGTGAGAAAGTCATATAACTATTCCGGAGTGCTATGCCAGGTCGGTGAGAAAGTTATATGACTATTCCGGAGTGCTCTTGGTGTTTGTCGTAGTCCTATGGATACGACTGTACCGGTACGACATCGTACGTTGCCCGAGGAGGGGTACGATGCAGCTTCATACCTTGTTGGGTATGGATGCAGTAGACTTGGCATATGCATTGCACTTACATTCATTGTGCATTGCATATTCGAGTCATGGTGGACCTGAGGTTTATATTTTAGAAGGAGTTGTGCTATACTCATTTATATAATTATGGTTGAGGAGTGGCTGTAGTTTGATTAATTTATTCCATATGAGTGGATATCTTAAAATGTTTTATATCTCTAATTAAATAGTTGTTTAATGAACTTGCAGTTTAAATACCTTGTTAAAGAAGTTTGCTTGCTGAGATTTATTCTCACTCTCGTTATCTTTCCAGGTGCTTGAGTGGATGCATTGCTTGAAGGGATGGGATTAGCTGCACGTCATCACACCTTTGTCTACATGATTTAATCACAATAAGAACAATGTTTGCCTTGTTGCAATGATTTTTTTAGGAAACCTTATTGTTTTTTCACTCCGTGGTTTCATGCAATTGTGGACGCTAATTAATATTTATATGTGTTGGAGTTGGTTTTATGTGGTACTGTTTAATTATCTTTATGTTCCTGCTTCCTTGGTTTTTTTCTGTTTCTAGGGTCAAGCTGTTGAGTTTTCATACTCCAGCTTGTGGGATGGATGTTTAGTGATATCTTAGGCTATGTGGTGCCTGGGGTGTTACATCACCTTACCAAGTTCTTACGAACAAAGCAAAGTATTACCTGTAAGATGTGGTCCAGCGATTGCAAGGTCAAAAACTGTGTTGTCCAAAAGAAATATGTGGAGTTTGAGAGGCCAAATATATGTAGCAAGGAATATCAATAATTCAAAGCAAGTAACAACATGAGCTAGTCTATGTAGCTGGCCTAAACACCTCTTGAACTAGTTCAAGCAAGTAACAACACAACTCAGCTCAAGGACTCAAAATGATGCAAGCACTTTCTGAATATTTTTTTCTCTTTTCCTTTTATTTCTCCCCTTTCTCTATTTTTTATTTTGGTGCGGCTTTTCTAATTTTTTTTTGCACCTTTGCCTTCTTCTTTTGCTTTTTTTATATATGTCAAGAAGTGCCGCAAAGATAATTAGAATGGAGAGTACAGCTCAAGGTAACTCAAATATTGCAAATTTCAATGGAATATAGGGCATGTTTGGTTTGTGCCCCAAGTTGCCTTACCAAAATTTTGTCATAACCAAAATGGTGCCAATGCCAAAACGTTGGCAATATTGTGTTTGGATGGCAACCTTGCCAATTTTTGCCAACCCCTTACTATAACATGTAGGGTCCACATGTTATTATTATTTTTACATTGAAATATAGTCAAGTGACATCTTGTTTGATAGGTTTAATTGAAAAGAACATAGATCTGAAATCGGATTGTAAATTAGATTAACCATTCAAGAGATATTAGCTTTTGAGTATTATGAATCAAAGAATTTCGTAACCCGTGCAGCCATTGAGGGGCTGACACCTCATCATGCATGGTCAACTAGCGGCGCCAAAATAACTCCTGGATGGCCAGTTATATGGATGAATACTGGACACACAAAGACATGTATATAGATAGTATCGTAGAATAACTCAGCCGCTTAAGAAGATATATATCATCAGGTGCCAGGCAAAACAAGGTAAATTTCCAATAGAAAATATGGGTTTGCACCAAATCTGACTATGGCAAAACTTTCGTTTGCTTCTGTGAAAAGAAAAAGAAACCATACTGATAGGTTTATAACTTTTCTTTCTTTCTAATAGGCGTACAATTCACAATATTTAATTCTCTTCTTTCCTATTTCCTTCACATGCATATGAAGCAAGCACTCAGACACCACAACTATAGGCACAAGTTCACAATTAAACATGAGGCCAACAAGAAAAGCAAGATCACTCGACTAGACACCCTCTACTAATAAAACCAACGAAAACAATGACCAACGAGGGACTAAAATTCAGAAAAAAAAACAATCTGAAAAGAAAAAATTGTGGGGTACAAATAGGTTTTATGACAGTGGGAACGTATGAGTTTTTGGACGATGACACAAACTAAACTCGGGTAACGGAAAACCTGACGGTAAACCTGAAGCTAGGGTTGCTGATCTTCCGAAAGGGTCCGATAAATAACGATTTGGTGGAGTCGCACACAAATTGATCCGACTTCCAAACAACATGTTCCAAACCCACAATCACAACACCACGTCTCTTCAGGTTATCAACCGGCCTTGCACGGTTAACCTGTCTAAGAAGGCTAATCCTTTCCAGAAAATCGAAGAACACAAGCAAGAATAAGGAAGATTGCAGATTTATGATTAATCACACAAGTTGGGGTCTCACAAACCGATGACGGTGAAATTGTTCTTGGACAGAAAAATCTAAGCAAAACCCAAACCCTAATGAAGGTGGCAACTACTAAAATATAGAGTTTAGGGTCATGGTCAACCCCTGGACGCACCCCTAATGGGCTCAATAAAGATACACGGCCCAAAGGCCAAGATATGGTGATGCAGCAGCATGATGATTGATTCTAGATGCCAGCTTCTTTCAATGATTCCCAATGACTCGAGCCTTATTTGGATGTGGGACTAGTGCCATTGGAAGCTCTATCAAATTCTGTTTCTATCCATATGTAGAACGTCCAAATTTGAGCTCGTATCCATTTTACCACAGATAGCTTCTGAACTTCAAGGTGTACTCGAAGTTGAGTTCTAAGTGGAGCACAATGATGGAAGAGGAGGAGGGCTGCAATGGATACCAGGGAACGGATAAGGTGGGCCCTACCTATCCGATATGGTAAGTGTTGTGGGAAGGGTGCTTTGTTGCTAATTTTTTGGGCCCTCTTATTTTAGGGTGTTATTAGAGCCAAAGTGCTTGAGGTAGATAGAGTGCATGCATTGGATGGTTCTAGGCCTTGTGCGCCAGTTCTCCTACTATTAAATAGAGAAGAAAAGCATCCATGGTTATGTATCGTTCATTCATTCCAAAGATGTAATCTTTGTTTGAGCCTTGTAACCTCATGTCTCAATACATCCTTCTCCTATTAGCCAGCTATGGTGTTTGTTCCACTACATAAGAACTGAATGATCTAGCAACAAGGACCGACGAGGAGGCTTGTTGGCTTGTGGAGGGATCGGGAGAAGATGATGAACAATACATGCACGGTGCATGATGCGTTTGTTGGTTGTCAGTGTCTGTACCGTTTCTGTTGCATATGCGAACGGAAGAGGAGACTTGGAAGGCATTATGATGGGCCTGCAGACCATGGTCTCGATCATGCTGTGCATGGCATCGTCAGTAGCTTGCTGCCACGCCATGCGGTTGCTTTCACAAAAAAGTGGCATGCTGTTTCCACCTTACCGCTGGTTCCATCCCCAACAGCCCACGGAAGGTGCTAGGCCCTCACACCATCCGCCCTCTCTCCCTTCCTATATACAACATACTCAAGGCATCTCTCACAGCCAGCAACTCACTCCTTCTCCTATCCCTCCCTCCTAGTGACGAGAGGGATATCCATCGGAGTCTTCCCTTGCCCTCTGCTCCTTGTTGGCATAACAGGTTTGATATGTCCATCGATCCTACCGATTTCATGGGTTTATTTGCTTTGCTTGGTTTGATTGATCCTTTAATTGAAATATATGTATGTATATAGACTTGTTAGTGGAAGAAAAGATAAAGGAAGGATCCATGGACATGATGATCCCCGGGAACACCAGCAACACTACTGCATCATCTTCTCTCCACCATAAGCACCAGGTTGCTCCTCCGATCCGTTCCTCAACTTTCCTATAATATTAAAAATCAGTGTTCCCTAATTAATTAACTTTCTTCCATATTCAAACCGATTTATATGTGTTTATTCACATATGTGCTACTTCTTGTTCTTTTGGACTGATGACTTGTCCTCATTTATTTGTCATGAGCTTCCTTATCTTGTTTGCTGCTAGGAGTACAACATGCATCATACCCCGGCTAAGCAACTAGATGCAGGAATTCTTCTAGGAGCACGTATACATACATTACCATTTGTGCAAATACTCAATCTATAATGCATATGCATGGGTATTTGTCACCAAAGATGCATGTATTGATCTAGCCGCTTTTCTCTGATAATCACATATGCCTCAAAAGCCACCAACAAGTTATATGATATATGGGGAAAGCTAAATTGTTCGGCAAAATTATTTGTATGAGATGATAGATACTCCATTTTTTAGGGTGATATTTAGAAATTAGAATTTTTACGCTCTGTTCCTTCATCTCTGATTTCGACGACATGTAGATGAGGACCTCACTAGAGTGTAGTGAGCGTGATGAGAAAGTATCGCTAGTGGTACTGATGAATAGGACACATGAGCGTCTGGTCTTGGTATAGACAATAGAGCATGCGTCGTGGGGAGCTATCGGAGATGAGAAGAAGCAAGTGGCATGGGGGAATGGAACAATAGAAGGTCCCTTAGTCGAGGAATTAGGTAGTGTATGATGGGGAATGGAGGTTTTGGGGTTGCTTGATGGCATCTTATTATGGCGGTGAGCTGAGCGGCGGCGACTGCAGAGGAGAATGGGAATAGAAAAATTAGGTCAAAGGTGTGGAAGAATGGGACATTGGATCACATGAATTGATTGACTCCCAATAAATATGTTAGGGTCAGGTCTTAACATGACAATTGTGATCCATCGAGAGAAAAGATGAGGGGTGGAGAAATGGATCGTTCGGTCACTAGAATTGAAAGCCCAAAATTTGGAACAAATAGGGAGTAGTTGGATCCTAACAAGATAGTCATGATGATATATCCAAGTTACTGTATATAAGAGAATAGGGATGGAGAAATGGGCCATTGGATCTCATGATCTGATGGCCCAAAATTTGGAACAAGCTAAAATAGGTTGTGGTCGGATTGAGAGAGAAGAGAGAGAGAGAGAGTGTGTGTCATGGTATATCAAGTGAAGATAGGTAGGAATGGGCCGTAATATATGAGGCAGAGAAATGGAACGTTAGACCTATCGGCGGGCGGCACACGGGGTACCTCATGCCGGCGAGTGTCGATCACAGAACACACGTGTCTCGGTGGAGAATGGTTCAAGAGACGCAAGACAGAGGATTTATACTGGTTCGAGAGTGATCCCTACGTCCAGTGCGACGAGCTCCAGATCGTATTGCTCTCTTGGCGGCGGATTACAACGAAGGCCAGTTCAAGCCTTGTGTATGTGAAATGTGCGTGTAGGGGACTAAGTGCTCTAGAGATCGAGAGTCCAGAAATTAGAATCCTCCCTTCTCGCAGGGATGCCCTCCTCTTTTATAGCTCAAGAGGAGGACGACTTTACAATGTTGTTTTACCTATCTACCATCAAGGGCCAGATGCCCCCGACGGCCGAGGAAGAGGAACCCCTGGTGAATATCTCGACGGTGGTGGACTTTGGGGGATGCGAGATTGTAGATTAGATTGAGAAGGGCGACGAAGGGCGAATGGGAGCGAGAAGATGAAAGCTGTGAGGGAAGGCGAAAAGCGTACCCTGTTATGCCAGCGTCCCCAAATATATAGGGGCGGTGGGGTGGCAGGCGGCCGCACCGAGGAGTCGCACGATTGAGCGCTCTCGGCCCTCGGTTTTGGATCCAACGGCTCAAGGCGCACTCGACGTGCGCGCGTGGCACGAGGCGGTGGAATAGGGCATTAACTACCCACCACGCCCGCACGCCTCATCGGGCCCACCACGACCGCGAGGTCGAGTCCGAAGCCTGACCGCCGCGTCGCGTCGCACTCGATGGGCGGGTCTGTTCCCGTCAACAGCTGGGCAGGCCGCCACGATTCGTGGGCCCAGCTAGATCTCCGCGATCTGCCCGTTCATGACCCCGTGCTGTAGGACTCGGGTTGACGCTTCGCAAGGAAGGTCGTGACCCCCGCGATGTGTTGGACACCGGGCCTTGCCATCGAGGCGTTGCCCAGGTCATGCCCCCAAAATTTCGGAAGCTGCCAGGAGTTTGCAGGAAGATAGAAGGAAGGAAGGGCCTCCCCACGGAATCCAACTCCCCTGAAGGAACGGGCATGACCTCGCACACGAGTCCTTGACTCCTCTGCAAGGTCGGGGGCTACTGTGGGGGACGTGGATTAGGGGGCCCACTGTCAGGGCGCCCACGAACGGCATGCTAACGGAGGAAGACCCTGACAGCGCTAGTTACGACTAGTCGGAAGGTTCCGTCTCGCCCGACCCACCAAGGATCCGGGAAGCGTGGGAGTATAAGCCTCTGCTTCGCCCGACCTTGGTCCACTCCAGGCGACCTGTGGGTTGAAGGGGTCGGGCGCGTCCGTCTCGCCCGACCCCCGACCCTCGGGTCGGAAGGGCAGACCCCCTCGAGGGGTCCCGCCCGTTGATAAACATGCCCAGCGGAAAAAGGGGGGAGTCCCGAAGACCCTTCCCAAGTCAAATCTGACTCGTGAAGGAGAAGGCGTGCGGCTTACGCTTTCTCCCGACCAACACCCGACATCACCCGCTTTCCTGCCATTTGCAAAAGCTGATCTGCATCCCTGCGCAAGGGAAAAGGTAGCTGCATGCGCGCTGCTGCGCTAGCAGCCAAGAAGAAAGCTACCACGAAGCTGCCGATGGGAAGGTGAAGGACATGCGGCGATCAAGGAAGGGGTCGCCAGGACGTATTAAGCCGACAGCGAGCAAACATCTCGACTGCCTCGGCAAGCTCTGGTCAAGCGGCCTCACCGGCATTGGCATCACGGAGGCCTTCCACTGGCGCCGCGTTGCCCCGCTCATGGCCCGACCCCTGCGCCTCTTCGAGATGCTCCCCACGACCTCCGAGGCGGAACTCCACGCCAGCCTCGTGTCGCATGTCGTCCCCTCGGAGGCCGATATACGAGCTCAGTTGGCGGAGCTCGTCGACTCCCAGCGGGCCGCCTCCATGGCGATCCCCACCTCGGGTCAGCCACCGATGCTCCCGGGTCCTGGGGCCGTGGACCTCGTAAGTCACTCTTTCCCACCGTATCTCGTTTTTGTCTTAGTCTTTTTCTGTTCTCCTTTTCGTGAGTCAACATGTTGTCCTCGACCTGCAGTCCCGCGAGGCCCCTGGGGGTCTTCGCGCCTCGAGGGGGGTCTTATCGGAGGAGCTGTCCGCGCGAGCTGGCCTCCCAGGCCACGGTGCACCAGGAGGAGCTCGCCGCGCTGCGCACCGAGCTGGGCAGCCTCCGCACTGACGCCTCCAATGTCCGTAGCGGTTCGTTCCACTTCTTAACTACTTGTCCCCTTGAATACTTGAACTGGCTCGATGATGACCTCATGTGCCGTCCTTCCAGGGTTCCAAGCCCAGCTCGACATCCTTCGGAAGGAGAGGGCTGCAGTGGTCCAGGCGTGCGCCGACGCCCAGACGGAGCGCAACCAGGCGGTGAGTGCCAAGGAGGACGCTGAGGGGGCATGCGCTGAGCTTAGCCAGCTCGTCGCCGACATTCGCTCCGAGGCACAGACCGCCACCGGGCGGGCCAAGACCCTGGAGGCCGCCCTGTCCACGGCATGCAAGTCCTTGGAGGAGAAGGACTCGGAGCTCGAGGGTACGTTCTCCATCTCCTTCTCTTGCTCAACTTCCATTATTGTATGCTTGTTTGTGGTCTAACTGTGATCTCGTTCTTCTGTAGCGGTCAAGTCTCGTGTGGCAGATGGGATCACCCATCGCAACATGCTACTGTCGCGCTTCGAGATGCTACGCGACGCGGCGGGGGCGGTCCTGTCGAGGCTCGGGTTCCCTCTGTCTGAGGACGTCGAGCGGCTCCCGGGGGATCTCCACCGCGCGGCGGAGTGCTGTGGAGAACTGCGCGCCGTGGCCCCCGGGATGCTGGACGCTCTCGAGGTGCCACTGAGCAGCGACCCCGCGCGTCTCCCGGCGGAGCTCGACCTTGTCCTGGTGCAGGTCGGAGCCTTCTCCAAGCAGTCACTGGTGCGCGGCGTCCAGGAGGCCTTCACGTTGGTGTGCTCCCACTACGACAGGATCCGCTTCGACAGGATGGCCGCCGGCTTCCCCCAACGAGTTCACCTCGGAGGCCCTGGACGCCATGGTCGAGGAACTCAGGGCTCCCACAGAGCAGTTCGCCAACGGCTTGGCGCCTACGACGGACGCGGATGGCAACCCGGTGGACGGCGCCGACCCCGACCAGGCCCTTTAAAATCATGCCTTTTTATCTTTTTGCTGCTGTGCCCTCTCATAGAGGGACTTAAACTTTAAACTTCTGGGGGGTTCCGCATCGACGGGACTCCCATAATATTTATAATAATTAGCTTACTTTATTTCTTTTTTCGTCATCTTTTCGTCTTTTCTAGCCCTGTACGCGTGGGCTTTTGTTTGTTTTTCGTGTAGCTATGCCCCTACCAGCCCCGAGTGGGGTCTGCCTTCCAGTTTCTTCGCAAACTGGTTGGGAGGCGCCACTTGAGATGGCCTTTACAGGGTTAGCTTTGTTTCTTGGTAACTCTCGGTTTACCGATCAGACCTCTGTGCCTTTAAACTTTGGCTTTGAGGCGAGCAAGGTAAACCCGGTGCTTCTGCCGAGCCCCGAGCCTCCAAGCCCTTAAGCTTTGGCTGTGGGGTGGGCAAGGTGAACCCAATGGTTCTGCCGAGCCCCCGAGCCTCTGAGCTTTGGCTGCAGGGTGAGCAAGGCGGACCCGATGGTTCTGCCGAGCCCCCGAGCCCTTGAACTCTTAAGTTTTGGTTGTGGGGTGGGCAAGGTGAACCCGATGGTTTTGTCGAGCCCCGAAGCCCTGAGCTTTGACTGCGGGGTGAGCAAGGCGGACCCGATGGTTCTGTCGAGCCCCCGAGCCCTTAGGAGGCTGAATCTTTAAGCCTTTCAAGGCCGTCGGGTTTAGATCCGAGGTTCGCGCTCCTGGGGGATCTGAACACCGAGCGGTCCCTTAGCCAAGTTATCTTCGACCCTCCGAGCCTCTCCATGAAGTCTCCCTCACCGCGGCTGGGCGCAGCCCAGCGCTCGGCCATTGACCCCTACAAAAAGACAGACCTAGTAGGTCTAAAACATAGTTAGTTTCCTTCATCTGAGCTGCGTTGCTAGAATGCTTTTGTGCATTCCCGGCCTGATTCGTGTCGAGAAGGGGTTCCCCCAGCTCGGCTGTGTTCGTTTGGTTACGTTGGCAGGGTCGGCCGTCCGGCACGGCAACCGTGCGATTCGTACCCGGGCGAAGGGCCCATACTACAGTGTAGGGGCCTTCCCAAGGAGGTGAAAGCTTGGTGAAGTCACGGCGATCTTGGGCTAGCCTCAACACCAGGTCGCCGACTTGAAACGCGCGGCCACGCACTCGTTGCACGTGATAACGCCTCAAGCCCTGCTGGTACTTGGCCGAGTACGCCACCGCTACTTCCCGAGCTTCCTCCAACTAGTCCGCGGCGTCCTCAAGGTTGATTGTGTTTGTTTCCTCGTTGAAGGCTTGAACCCTTGGGGACCCATAGTCTACGTCCGTGGGGAGGATCGCCTCAGACCCGTAGACCATGTAGAACGGGGAGAAACTCGTGCCGCGGGTCGGAGTTGTCCGCAGACTCCACAGGACGGAGGGTAGCTCCTCCACCCACTTGGCGCCGGGCTTGTGAATGCGCTTGACCAGTCGGTTGAATATCCGCGGCTTCAACCTCTACAGGATCATGCCGTTGGCACGCTCGACCTGTCCGTTTGTACGCGGGTGACCAACAGCCGCCCACGCCACGTCAATCCCGTAGTCGTCGCAGAAGCGGGTGAACTTCTTTCCCGAGAACTGAGTTCCATTGTCAGTGATAATGGTGTTCGGAACACCGAACCGGCACAAGATGTCACGGAAGAAGCGGACGGCTTGCTCTGACGTGATCTCCGTGAAGGGGCGCGCTTTAATCCACTTCGTGAATTTGTCGACAGCGACAAACATGTGGGTGAAGCCCCCGGGCGCCCTTAGCAGCGGCCCGACCATGTCCAACCCCCAGACCGCGAATGGCCAGGTTATGGGTATGGTCTGAAGCGCCTAGGCTGGTAAATGTGTTTTGTTGGCGTAGAACTGGCAGCCCTCGCACGTTAGCACGATTCGCTCGGCATCTGTGACGGCTGTGGGCCAGTAGAATCCTGCCTGAAGGCCGACCCTACCAACGACCGGGGCGCCGTGTGGTGGCCGCAAACCTCGCCATAGATGTCCCTCAGCAGCGATCTCCCCTCTTCGTTGAGGATACAGCACTGAAGAACACCATTGTGGCCCCGGCGGTACAGGTTGCCCTCGATTATCCTGTAGGATTTGGCCCTTCGGACGAGGCGTCGGGCTTCTGTTCGTCCAGCCGGGAGGGCCCCATCGACGAGCCAGCTTAAGAAGGGTGTGCGCCAATCCCTCTCTAGCTCGGGTGGGTCTTCCACAGGCTGCTCTTCCTTGAGGTCCGGCCCTTCGTCAGGGTCAGACACAATGGCCTCCACTACCCTCGTCTGGTCGGGGCTTACCTCAAGGCCGAGCGACCGCTCGGGGTCTGGCCCCGAGGAAGGTGCTCCGTCGTTGAAGTTCACCGATGGCTGGTGTTGGTCCTTCGTGAACATGCCTGGCGGGACTGGCTGTCGCCAGGATGCAAGCTTGGCTAGCTCATCGGCCGCCTTGTTGTACTACCGCCGGAGGTGGACGAAGCCCAAGCCTTTGAACTTTTCTTGCGCTGTGCGCGCCGCCTCACAGTAGACTGCCAGCTTTGAATTGTAGCACTTGGCGTTGCCGTTGACCTGATCGACCACGAGCTGAGAGTCGCCACGAGCCTCCAACCTGTGGATGCCTAGCTCCTTGGCTATCCGCAGCCCGGCGAGCAGAGCTTCGTACTCCGCCATGTTGTTCGACGTGGGGAAGTGAAGCCGTATGGCATAACGCATCATCACCGCCATAGGAGAGATGAAGACGACCCCTGACCCGGTTCAATTCTGAGCTCCATCAAAGTGAAGGACCCAGTACTCGAGGTCGGCCGGGGCTGGAGGGAGCTGTGTCTCTGTCCATTCAGCAACGAAATCCGCAAGGACTTGAGACTTGATTGCTGACCTTGGCGCGTAAGAGATGTCGTAGCCCATGAGCTCGAGAGACCACTTGGCGATTCTCCCCGTCGCCTCCCTGTTGTTGATCACCTCTCCTAACGTGTGCTCCGTGACGACGGTGACACGATGGACGTCGAAGTAGTGTCGGAGCTTGCGCTTAGCAATGAGGATGGCGTAGATCATCTTCTGGATGTGGAGATAGCGCGTCTTCGACTCGGTCAACACCTCGCTGATGTAGTAGACCGGGTGCTGAGCCTTCAGGCATGCCCTTTCTCCTCACGCTCCGCCACGAGAACAACGCTTACCACCTGAGTGGTCGCCGCCACATACAGGAGCAGGTGTTCCCCTTCATGTGGGGGCACCAGGACAGGTGGCTTGGTGAGCATGTACTTGAGCTGGTCGAGTGCCTGCTGGGCCTCCGCGCTCCACTCAAAGCGTCCGTCCCTCTTCAGGAGCTTGTAGAAAGGAAGCCCCCGCTCACCCAGGCGCGCTACGAACCGTCCTAGCGTGGCGAGGCAACCTGTCAGCTTCTGGACGTCCTTGACGGAGATGAGTGGCCCCATGTTGGTGACGGCTGTAATCTTCTCGGGGTTCGCCTCGATGCCCCTGGCGGAGACAATGAATCCCAGGAGGAGGCCCTTTGAGACCCCGAACACGCATTTCTCTGGGTTGAGTTTTACGCGGTTCGCCCGCAGGCCATCGAACGTGGCTTCCAAGTCTTGGACTAGATTGTCAGCTTGCTTGGATTTGACTATGATGTCATCCACGTAGACCTCGACGGTTCGCCCGACGAGGTCTCCTAAGCACTGGTTCATGCAACGCTGAAATGTTGCACCAGTGTTCTTTAGCCCAAAGGCCATCATGGTGTAACAGAATACACCGCAAGGGGTCACGAAGGAAGTGGCCAACTGGTCGGATTCTTTTAGCGCGATCTGGTGGTACCCAGAGTAGGCATCAAGGAAACATAGGGCTTCGCACCCTGCTATAGAATCCACGACCTGATCGATGCAAGGGAGGGGATAGGGAAACTTTTCGCAAGCTTTATTGAGACTAGTGTAGTCGATACACATTCTCCATTTCCCATTCTTTTTCTCGACGAGTACAGGATTTGGTAACCACTCAGGGTAGCGTACCTCCCTAATGAACCCTGCATCTAACAGCTTGGCTACTTCTTCGATGATGATCTTCCGCTTGAACTCGTTGCAGCGCCTTGTGGGCTGCCGGACAGGCTTTGCGCCTTTGCGGATGTCCAAGGAATGCTCGGTGACTTCCCGGGGGATTCCTGGCATGTCTGCGGGAACCCAAGCGAACATGCCAATGTTCGCCCGGAGGCAGTCGACGAGCGCGCTTTCCTATTTCTCCGTGAGGGTGGAGGAGATGATTACTGTCTTGCTCCCGGAGCCCTGGGGATCGAGGAGCACCTTCTTCGTGTTGCTCGACGGCTAGAACTGCCTCTCGGCCTCCAGCTCAAGCATCGCCATCTTGCGGGCGGGGCCGTCATCATCCCTGGCGTCGTGCGCTTCCCGATCCTCGGGAATGGAGGTCAGGACCGCCATGGTGTCGACCGCGGCTTGAGAAACGGCGAGCTCCTTGGAAGCCTCCACGGCCGCCTTGGCCTTGGCAAGCTGGCAAGACGCGACAAGAGCTGCCGCCAGTGCACAGCTCTCCTTCTCGCATTCGTACGCCACCTGGGGAGATGTTCCCACCACAATGACGCTGATCGGACCCGGCATCTTGAGCTTGAGGTAGACGTAGTTCGGGACGGCCATGAACTTAGCGTAGCACGGCCTGCCCAGGATAGCGTGGTAGGAGCCGTCGAAGTCCACCACTTCGAAACAGAGTGTCTCGGTACGGAAATTCTCCCGATCTCCGAAGGTGACCGGGAGGGTGATTTGTCCCAACGGGACGACCTCCTTCCCCGGGACTACTCCGTAGAATGGAGCCCGTTCTGGGCGCACGTGGGACCTTGGGACACCCAAAGCATCCAGCGTGCTTGCGTATAGGATGTTGAGGCCGCTCCCTCCGTCCATCAACACCTTGGAGACGCGCTTCCTCGTGGTTATCGGGGCCACGACCAGAGGGAGCTTCCTCGGATGCGGGATGTACTTCGGGTGGTCGGATCGGTCGAAGGTGATCGCGGCCTCAGACCACCGGAGAAACTCCTGGTCGGTGGGATGAGCCGCGAACACGTCCCGCTCCATTAGCTTGGTGCGTCTCTTTGACGCCTGTGCCTCTGGGCCTCCGAAGATTATGAGGCACTCGTCGGGTTCGGGGAACGAGTCAGTCGCCGCCCCCTTACCCTATGACTGAGGGGTCGGGCTGACCCCATCCAGCCTGCCCATGAGGAACTTCCTCATGAGTCCGCACTCACGGTACTTGTGCTTAACGGGGGTCGCATGGTTTGGGCACGGACCCTCGGCAGCTGCTCGAAGTAGTCGGGGGTCGGGCCCTCGTTGGGTCGTCGCCTCTGGGGTCGGTCGTCTCGTCTCTGACCTTGCGGCGCCCGCCCTTGGGGTCGGGAGGGCTTGGGGTCTGCGACAGCGACGAACTCGACCCGCCTTTCCTTCTTCTTCTTCTTCTTCATCTTCTTCTTCTTCTTCTTCTTCTTCTTCTTCTTCTCACGATAGTCCGATGGTCCTGCCTCGTCGGCAGTCTCCTCGCGCTTCTTTTTCCCTCCGTCTTCGAGGAAATGCGCCAGCACGGCTTCCTCTCCCTGCGCTTCCTCAGGGGCCATGTCGAGGACGTCCTTGATCGTCTTTGGGCACTCCCTGCCGATCCGGTTGACCAAGGGTCGGCTCTTGGTGCCTCCCACCACCGCAGCGATGGCATCGGCATCGGTGGCGTCTAGAAGGTTGTTGTACTGTCGAGAGAACCAGCGCAGGTAATCGTGCAGGGTCTCCCCGTACTTCTGCTTGCACCTTTTGAGGTCCTAGACCTTGCCCGGGCATGCGTAGGTGCCCTGGAAGTTCCCGACGAAGATACTCCTCAGGTCCACCCAGCTTCAGATCTTCCCATTTGGCAAGCGCTCGAGCCACGCGTGGGCTGGCTCTGCCAAGTACAGGGGGAGATTTCGTATGATGACCTTTTCATCGAAAGCCCCTCCCGCTCGGAACGCAAGCCGGAAGTCATCCAGCCAGACCGAAGGGTCTGTCTCCCCATCGTACTTGCTGAAGTTGGTGGGGAGACGGAACCATGGGAGAATTGCGACGGTACGGATCTCGTGAGAGAAAGGGGCCGGGCCGGGGTAGTCGGAGTCAGAGTTCGAGTCCCACTCCTCCTCCGTCTCGACGTGCGCCTCGCGCCGACGGTGCTGGATGCATGGGACACAATCTTCTGGCTCCTCCGACTTGTCCCGTCACCGAGCCTCGATGGCGCATCGTACGTCACGATCAGGACCTAGCCGGTCCTGAACCTTCGCGGCGTCCGTGTTCGGGGCGTTTCGTCGTGAGCCATCGGCCGGCCCCTTCCTGTCGACGAGGCTGGGAGAACGCGAGTTTCCAGCGGATTACCGCCTTCTTCCCGTGGAGCTCGCCGCCTGCCGCACCGCAGCGCGCTCAAGGAGCATCCTCAGCCCGTTCTGAACTCGGCGTTCCTCCGGGGTGGACGGCTGTGGCAGCTGCCGGCCGAGCAGCGTAGCCGCCGCGATGCACTGGCTCGCCCGGTCAAAAAGAGGGTAGCCATCAGCGTTGGTCTCGATCCTCTGGCCCACCTCACGGGCCCATGCCCGAGTGGACGATTCCATGTTCGCATCGAGCTGAGCCTGCTCTACCTTGATGGCGAGCCGTATATCCTTCAGCTCTTGTTGCTTTGCCACGATCTGCTCCGGCGTGAGCCGGATCTCGGCTCTGTTCGCCCCGTTCGTCGCGTCGTCCGAGGGAACCACGGTAAAGCACTCCCGCGTGGGGCAGTGCGTGCGCATCCTTGGGGGGACGTGCGCTTCCAGATCCTTCTCCCGCCCTGGCCCACTCAGGTCGGTCATGGAGCTCGAGGCCGAGTTGCGCCCCAAGATGCCTTCGTACCTTAGCAGGCGTACCTTGGGGTGTGCCCTTTCGAGGCCTTTCCAAGCCTGGCGTGGCACCGAGTCGGCGAAAGCCCATGACGCATTCTTCAACCCAAAAGGAAAGGCTGACGCCTCGCCTTTTCGCGAGCTCGCGTCGATCCTCTTGGTCACTTGGCTTTTGGAGCCGCGTGACGAGGGCGAACCCAAACGCTTCCTTGGGAGCGTTTGAGTTGAGTCGTCGTTCTCGTCAAGGCGGTGCATGATCCGTTTGCGTCCCACCCTGGACACTTCGATGGAGCTCCGAGAGACGACGCTCTCAGCCGTCGTGACCGTCGCGGCCTCTTTCGAGGCGGCCGTGGACGCTGCCGGGCCACCACAGGGGACTTGTCCCGTGCGGGAGGCCGGGCAGCCGGGGTTGTCGACGAGGACGAGGCGGAGCGCGCTGCCACGAGCGCTCGACATCATGTTCACAAGGAACTCGAGGCTACCGAAGCAGATGGTCACGTCCAACCTGAGCTGATGGTCACCGAAACCAGCCATCTCGCACCGGGTGTCGATGAAGACGTAGACGTGCGCAGACCCCTACCTGGCGCGCCAACTGTCGGCGAGCGGCACACGGGATACCTCACGCCGGCGAGTGTCGATCACAGAACACGCACGTCTCGGTGGAGAATGGTTCAAGAGACGCAAGACAGAGGATTTATACCGGTTCGGGAGTGATCCCTACGTCCAGTGCGACGAGCTCCAGATCGTATTGCTCTCTTGGCGGCGGATTACAACGAAGGCCGGTTCAAGCCTTGTGTATGTGAAATGTGCGTGTAGGGGACTAAGTGCTCTAGAGATCGAGAGTCCAGAAATTGGAATCCTCCCTTCTCGCAGGGACGCCCTCCTCTTTTATAGCTCAAGAGGAGGACAACTTTACAATGTTGTTTTACCTATCTACCCTCGAGGGCCGGATGCCCCCGACGGTTGCTCGCTGTCGGCCTAATACGTCCTGGCTACCCCTTCCTTGATCGCCGCGTGTCCTTCACCTTCCCATCGGCAGCTTCGTGGTAGCTTCCTTCTTGGCTGCTAGCGCAGCAGCGCACATGCAGCTACCTTTTCCCTTGCGCAGGGCTGCAGATCAGCTTTTGCAGATGGCAGGTGAGCGGGTGATGTCGGGTGTTGGTCGGGAGAAAGCGTAAGCCGCACGCCTTCTCCTTCACGAGTCAGATTTCACTTGGGGAGGGTCTTCGGGACTCCCCCTTTTTCCGCTGGGCGTGTTTATCAATGGGCGGGACCCCTCGAGGGGGTCTGCCCTTCCGACCCGAGGGGTCGGGGGTCGGGCGAGACGGACGCGCCCGACCCCTTCAACCCACGGGTTGTCTGGAGTGGACCAAGGTCGGGCGAAGCAGAGGCTTATACTCCCACGCTTCCCGGATCCTTGGTGGGTCGGGCGAGACGGAACCTTCCGACTAGTCGTAACTAGCGCTGCCAGGGTCTTCCTCCGTTAGCGCGCCGTTCGCGGGCGCCCTGACAGTGGGGCCCCTAATCCATGTCCCCCACAAGACCACATTAATTGACATTACAAAAGTACATGTGCACGATCATGTCGAATCACATGGAATCTATGGCCTAAAATTTAGGACACGCCAAAATGGCCAAATAGGATATAACCGAATTTTACGGAAGGTCATGATAAATTGAGGAAAATAAAAGAGAGTGGAAATTGAGACATAGCATCACGTGAATGGACTACACAAAACTTATAACTTGATCCAAGCATTTTTTGTCCTAGCTGGCCTGGCCTGAGCCCAGTGGGTTTTGGCCCGCCCACGCCTCCTAATGAGACGAGCGCTTGGACAACAAAAACCAAGCCCAAAAAAGATTCAGGACGGCTCGAACCCCGCCAAATATTTTATTTATTTATTTTTAACTAAAAAGGAATGGGAAGCCAAACCCGGTCCAGCCTGAAAAGTGAGAACTCAGCCCCCACAGTCATAAAATGGGTTTGTCCCGGTTCGGCCTGCAAAATGCCCAGGTTTACTTTTAGCATATCCATAGCTATTATGGTTAGATCCTACGGGAGTTTTGGGGAAAAAAAGGTGGGATAAGAAAATGGAGTACTGGATCGTATTAATTCATAACCCCAAAATCCAAAACATACCCATGTACGTTGTAGCCGGATCCTTCTGAAGGCAGTGAACTCGTGATGATCAATCAAGATAAGAAGTGGGGCAGCGGAAAACATGTTGTTGTATCACGTGAATCGATGGTCCAAATTTTGTGATTAGGCTAATGTTGAATATTATGGGTGTGAAGTCTTTGCTTGATCGAGGGGAAATGGCGTGTTGAATCACGTGGATTGACAACCTTAGTCCAGGTGTACATATGTAATAGTACTCTCTTTTCTTGCATGCGCTTAGGAAGAGGAGACGATGATGGCATCACCACCAAGGGAGGAGGTTGTGGCTGTTGGGAACGTCAAGGCCAAGCAGGCAGATGGAGCGAGCAGCGGCGGGGAGCGCAAGCCGTGGCGGCTGCTAGAGCATGCCCTCAACTGCCCACGCTGTGATTCCACCAACACTAAGTTCTGCTACTACAACAACTACAGTATGGCGCAACCGCGCTACTTGTGCAAGACCTGTCGTCGTTACTGGACGCAGGGCGGTGTCCTTCGTAATGTTCCCGTTGGCGGAAGCTGCCGCAAGAATAAGCAGCAGCGCGCAGCATCCGCATCGTCTTCCAGCTCCGACAGCTCCAAGAAGATCAGGAACAACAACAACACACCGCAACTGATGATGACGTCTGACTTCCCCAATGTGCTCCCGACCCTCATTTCGTCCAACCCCCTGCTTGCTGGCACCACATTCTTCATGGATGTTCTGAGAGGAGGAGGGGTTGACGGCAACAGCGCTCCGTCATTTGGGTTTGGGGTGCATGGTGGGCATGGAGGAGTGTTGATAGGTGGCTCCTCAACTTCTAGCCAACAGGAACACCTCCTGGGGCTCCTGCCTGCTGGTGGCGGTGGTAGGGCCCATCAATGGCCTCCAACGGCTAGAGGAGAGGCTGGTGATGATGGCAATAACAACCACCACAACTGGCAAGGCGGAGGCGGAGGCGGAGGAGGTCTCATCAACGACAACAGCAGCAACTCCCTCGTCTGATCGATGCATGCATGCTGTTATCTATCGATCATGCATGCTTCTTCAATTCGACCATCATGAAAAAGAAGCAAACAAATAAAGGTGATAGATAATGCATCCTATCTAGCTAATTAATTAGACGATGGCAAAATATATTGTCATCATGCATCACATGCATTTTTCTTCATCATCTGCATGCGTAGAGAGGTTATCTAAGTTTGCATCAGTATGTAGGTCCATCGCCGGGCCATCCAGTGCTATCTATCATGCATTTTTTTTTCTTGGATCATTTAACTAATTTTGAGTGGGATAATATTCTCTTCTTTGTATTGCTTGGTTTCAACATTTTATTGCTGCTCATATGAATAGCTAGAACCATACATAGGTGGTAATGACACTGATCGATGGCTGAGCGGTGTTGTGCGCGCGCATTACTAGTTGCTTAGGGTGTTAGATTTAGTCCCACATCGGTAATTGATGGTGGGGGAGCACAACATATAAGGTGGGGCAGTCCTCATACTATCAGGCTAGTCTTTTGGGTTGAGTTAGGCCCGAGGCCTTAGTTGTTGTTGGGCTCCGTGGACCTAGGCCTGTGAGGCACCGGTTCGTGTGTACAACGGGCTGTGCCAGATTCCGCTACGCCACTCTAACATAGGGAACATGCATGCAGTGCACGATTGGATTCCTGACTCCCAGTAACTTGGATGGAAACATAGTCCTTCAACTTCTTTTGATTCTCATTCTTCTTGAACGCATCAGAAATAGTTTGTGTGTCATTATATAAATTGTTCCAAATTCACAGTGATAGGCATTTGACCATCCGAAATGATGCAATTTCAAACTAGCTAGGATACAAACCGTAAATATGCTGATGGAAGAACGCCTCACGTAAGGTATATGCTTGATGCAATTTCAAACTAGCTAGGATACAGGTTTCTTAAACATACCGGTGCTACTGTGCTAGGGAAGCACCAGAACGTATATACACTTTGTATACGTGCCGATGCCACTGCTCGTGCCATGCGTAAGGTATTGCACCGGCGCAAATCGACCTTTCATGCATGCGCACTTTGCGCCAGCATGAATAAAACACGCTGCGGTAGGTAATGCAGCACTGCAGTAAGTCGTTCCCTACAGAAATGGAATGTTAGTTTTTATCCATTGAAAGACGCATTTGTTAACATGACAGAAAAAAACATTGTTCTATCAATTAAATGTGAATGATCCAACACTCAAATTGAATGTTCCTAGAAATAACTATAATTATTTCAGTAGCTAGCGGGTCATGCAAGGCACACGTAAGCATCATCAACGGCGACAAGAGCCAAAAAAAAATGATAGTGGCAGCTGGGAATGAGAAGGAATAGAGTGTGGGCGATGGGTAGAGGTAAGAAAATCCACATACATGAGGCGCTAGGGCAATTGGATAAAATCTTTTGTTTTTTTAAGAACAGAACTAGATTTCATTAAAATATAACCCCTTTTACAACTGAAATCTTAATATAAAATAAAGGAAAAAGTCCATATTACTCCCCTCAACTATAAGCAAAGTCTACATAACCCCTTAAACTATCTTTTAGTTCATTTTACCCCCTAAACTATGTCACTTGGTGTATTCTACCCCCTAATACAATTTGTCCTTTTTATTTCTCCATGCACAAGTTGAATTTTAATTTCAAAATTTGTATGATTGTAGTGGACATCACAATGTATGTCAAAAAATATATTATGAATTTTTCGTCATTAGTTCCTGCATGATATCGTATCCTAAGGATTAATTAAATATTAAATATCTTACCCCATAAAAATAATGTTAAAACATCATTTTATATTTTTTGATCATGCATTATGATGTCTACTATCATCTCCCAAAATTTGAACGTAATATGACACATGTACATGGAAAAATAAAAAAGACAAATTGCATTAGGGGGTAAAATAGGCCAAATGTCATAGTTTAGGGGGTAAAATAACCAAAAAATAGTTTAGGGGGTTATGTGGACTTTGCTTATAGTTGAGGGGAGTAATTTGGACTTTTTCCAAAAATAAATTACATTGGAGCAAGCCTCTAGGTCCCTATCATTTGTCTTCCTTGATCCGGCAACGCCCACTGCTTCAAGAAACTCCATAGTCATGGAACATCACTAAATCTGGCCACGAGAATTGCAGTTTCCACCAACAGAAGACTCCACACAGAGACCGCAAAAGAGGTGAAAGTATGCTCAACAACATTAGGGAGTAAAGAGTGTTGAAAGCGTATCAACGTATCTTCTAAAGGTTGAACCGACCATAAGATCCAACACCGTCATTAGCCATTGCTAGCGGCAGCCGGAAGGACAGATCCGCAACCGCCGGTAATATCACCGGTGGCCGAGAAGACGATTCCAACGAAGGTAAAATAGATACAATCCTTCATCAAAGAGGACTACAACAACGTACCTCGATCCCTCGCCAAAGAACACACCGTCATCAGAGAAAATGGCGCATCCTTAGGAGGAATCTAGTATAAAAAAGATAGCCATCGAAAACATTGAAACAACGATCCAAACTCTAGCTCAATTATTCTGAGGAAAGAAAATTTATTGGAAAAAAAATAGCAAACATTAGATTTATTGGAGGGCAAACCCCACTCCTTGCCACTGGCTAGAAGGCCGAAGGCAATGAGAAACAGGGGTTGGAGGCGACAGTAGATTTGGCGACTTGCCCATGAAAGGTCGGGTGTAGGGAGCAGGCGTCGGTTTGCATGATAATTGGACAAAACCATAGTGATCGTTGGACAAAACCATATTTTAGTTAATGTAGATACCTCATATAACACAAATATACCAGATTATCTGCCCGGATATCGATGGGTATTGTTGGTCTGCTTATATCCAAATCCAACATCCGGAATATCACGACTATACAAAAATAATATCTGAATCACTATCCGACCCTTTTCATGTTTAGGGGTAAAAATGTCTTTTTTCGCTCTTGGTTAACTGTGTTAAGCCTTCAATTCGACGGCAGGGCCACGAAAGTAATGGATGAAAAACTTTTGGCCTAATAGGGAATGAAAACTTTTTCAGGGCTAAGGAAGGAACGGGGACTTTTTTCTGAGCCAAATAAGGAATTGTCTCTTTCTTAGGAACCTCATGTCAATTAATTATTGGATGTGATGCACTTACGAGACTATTACAATTGGTCCGATATATGTACATGGTTTGCTTGTATTATATCAAGCATCTCATGAAGATTCAGCTTCATTTTTCTCGCTATGCCATGCCCAAAAATAGTGTGGCGCCCATTATATTTATTGTGCATCATTCTATGCATTGCCTTAGCTTGCTCATTATAATTGGGCTGACTGGTGATGGAAATAGGTTTACTGTTCATTAATGTGGTAATTTCATCAGGATATACAACAATTGAATCAGTTTTCTTGGTTGGCCTGGATTTTAGGAATTGAACTGAACTGGCGTGAAACAAAATAAGAGAAGGTTAGCAATCTGTTTCTGCCACGCATGTGCAATTGGATTTTCTTTCCTGCGCTGCGCCAAATATTAAATATTGCTGGCTGCGACTATCCACGAGATACTTCCAAGTTGATTTGTGTGCCTAAGTTAACAAGCCCATTTCAAATAGAAACAAGTCCATCTGGAAATGTCATCGCGGGCCGCGTACTCGATCCAGTCCGATCCCCACAGCGGACATTGTGCGGGCAAATGCGGAAGAACGTCCGTCTCAAAAAAAATAAAATGCGGAAGAACGTGAATGAAGGCATGTTATGTGAGCGATAGCCAACTAAGGCCAAGGAGTGAGCTACTACTCATTACTACACAAGTAAAGCGAGAAGATAGACTAGCTACACTGGTGTCAAGACCCCACCCAATGCAGCTACTCCTGTATACGTACATCCATGCATACATGATGGTAAAAAAACGAGCTTTTATTTTCTTTTTTTTAACAGCGTATCATCAGGGGCGTGGCGTGATCCCAGACATCTATCTGTTTTATACAATGAAAAAGGGAAGGATAGATCAGAAACAAGAGCCACAGAAGGGCAAAAATGAAAATTTGTGGCAGAGTAGAGAACTATTTGAGCCTCTTCTTACCTTGTGTTGTACCGTGACAGACAGAACCTAAGGCCATGAGCCCATAAATAACTGATGATTACTCAAATTTAAGGAGTACCAGATGTTCGGACACTTTTGGGGTACTTTGTACACTCAAACGGTCCAATATTTTGTGCTTTCCGTTTAACCTGCAGAGACAGATGGCATGCAAGCAATCAGTTAAGCACTCTACATTCAGTCTTGTTAGGGCCAGCAAACCATGCCTTTCATCTATGCAAATCTGAGTTATTGTCTTGGGAATTCAAAGAGCACCAGTCTTTTGTTCCAAAACTTCCTGGCAAGAGTATAAAACGTAGTCAAAATTTTCTAAATAGGGAAATACAACTTGCAGGTTTCAACAGGTTAGTTGTTATATTCTGTTATCATCTGTTTGGGCAAAATACAAGGAACAGAATGACAGAAGACCAGATTTTGTCTTGTTCAAACACTGATGCTGATTGCCCCTGGTTCAGTGATGTCGTACAGTGACTATTATATGTGCAATATACCACAGGAGCTATGGACTAGAGTTTGAGCATTAAAAACATGCAGTAACTAACATGCACCCAAATATCAAGCGTACACATTGGAAAGCTGGCATTTGCTCTGGACTGAAGAATATATGGACATGAGCATGGTAGCTACTTATGAGAATAAAGGTGATTTTTTTCTTAGGGAACTAGAATAAAGGTGAAATGAAAAGGAGCACCGTAGAGGCATAGACTAGTTGTGGACAGCAGAATATACTGACCTCCCCACGAGACTCCATGACAGCAAGCCATTCTTCTGAAAATGGCATTAAGTTCGCCAAATGATCTTTAAGGATCGTATTTGTCCGTGATCTGTCTAGTGCATTCGTATTTCAGTAAAATATTATGAGAAAATATCATCAAAGCACTTGTAAGTCAATTGACTATATGCATTCAAATATCCGAGAGACATACTCTATTCGCGATGCACCCTCTAGAGCTGGCAACTTGCCTGTGTCCAGCACTGTTTTGTTTTCCATGTTTGATTCTACAGATAAAGCATGTTGCCATTCCACACAATGTGTAGGTGCTTCCAATTTCAGAGGAGAAGGGTCAGTGCTTCTATAACTAGACAAGGTGCGCGCTTCGCGCGCCCTATCATTTCAGTAAAATAATTAGAAATTTTCATATCAATCGAACCACAATATCATTAGTTTAAAAAAACTCAACCTGCGGGGGGTAAGACCACCCCCGAAGCGTTTCATTACTAGAAGAAGACCTTCTCACACAGGCCGAGAAACCCCCGAACCCCTCTCCGTCCCTTACACGAGGGCCACACGTTCCCTGTGAGAGTCGGGCCGGCGCTTAGCACCGTTACCTGCGACTGGGCTGGGCCTTAACCCGTGCTTTGGGATTACGAAGAGGCGAGGGGATTTTTTAACCCAGGCCATAATTCGTTCCCACTGGGAATCGAACCTGGGACCTAGGAGGTGCAGCCAGAGCTCCTAACCACTAGGCTAGAAGTCCATTTGCAACATAAATATTTCTATTTCATAGGTGCCTCGCATTGCTCTACAACCAACGTTGCGAACAATGCAGCCTGTCGCTTCATCTTCCTTTTATCTTCTAAAAATGTAAACAACCTCCTTATTCCATTACTTGTTAACTTAAATTACGTGCTCACCCTAGCCTTAATAGTTTCTAGGCTGGGTAAAGTACAACAAAAGAGCAAAGAAACAAACATAAATTCTATATTCCTCAACTGATGCAAAAATCATGCATGAGTCTCCCAAAAAAAATGATAGATGCATCTCATGTTTCTGAGGCCAAAGTCAAGACATGCGCGGTGCGTGATAAAAGTAGAAACCTTAGCTAACAAAAAAAAAAGACAAGGCAAATAATTCGGCATGGCAGCACAAGAAACAAATTAATAGGTAACTATAATATCAGTAACAAATTACAACACTTGCTTGCGTTACATATCACTTGCATTACATATCGGATGGATAAAGCATGACACATACATATGCAACTGATTTTCATCTCGTTCATCTAGGTACTCAACTCTACCATTCCAATGTATGTTCCCATTGTTACATACATACGCAATTAGACAAACCTATTTTTATTTAAAATATCCCAGCTAACTATGCTAGGGCGATCAGGATGCTGGCACTGTCACCAGTTTTCTTCTGTCAGCCGCCAGTTTGAATAAGCTTGCGAATCCAATGTTTCATTCACACATCAGGTTAGCCCAGTGTAACAATACCACTTGCTAAGCAATTAACAACTAAAGGTACATTAGAAAAACTATAGAGCCCTCTAAGTTCTAAGGAAAAGTATATTGGATACTTCGGTAAATTAAGACCAGATAGCTACAAATTTGGGAACCTGCACAAGAATAATGAAGTAAGCCCCAAGACGCATTAATTAGCTATATAATGATATAAAAGCACGCTTTCAGAACTCACGAATTTATACTCAGAAGCATAGCTGCCTGACTACTGAACCTTACTCTTTGCTTGATGGCATGATCAGGCAAGCAAACTTCACAAAAAATGAAACTATATCTAGCACACATTTTATGAGCTCTAAGAGTGTAGATTAAAAAAAAACTTCTACTCAGCTCCCAAGGTCCATAACTAGTTCAAAAATCTTTTTCAGTTTTTCCAGATCAATATCATGCATTAAATTCATTTTTCTATAATGGGTCTTCAAGATATCAAAACAAGGATGCAAGGGCAAAAGATTAAGCACCCATCAGCAACTACCCTAGATAAATGCAGTTACTTAATCCATAAGCAAAAGCAATGCTTGAAAACAAACGAATTTGGAGATGCATTGACCATGAATGGGTGCTGATCATAAGCAAACGAATCTGGAGATCAACAACTTGCCTTTCAACTTGGTTGCTTGAATGGAATTTCAACTTGCCTTCGGTGCACTGTTACTAAGGAAAAAAGGGAAAACAGATTCATGTGAGGCTGGCAGAGATAAACTTGTAAGCAATTTTTTACATCAACAACCACCATATCAAAAAGAAAAAAAAACATGAACTCTGAGCTTTAAAAATAAATATGAATACACACCAGACATCACTGTGTAGTGATGCAAGCACCAAATAACAGGTGCCATACTATAACCACCTAAAGTGACCATTTCAATTTTGTTTCATTTGAAACATGCAGTAAATATATGTTTTATTATTTGTGGAGTTTGGCCTAAAATCCATTAGAATCAACAATAGGATCATTGCAGATCTGAAATATAGCTATATACCTAAAAGTGAAATCAGAACAACCAGTTCAGCAAGTATAAATGTATTCACTATCTGAAGTAACTGTAAGCATGTAGCTGCAGAACACTACACCCTTAACTTACTTACCATCCTCTTATGTAGCTGCAGAACACTACACCGCTAACTTGCTTACCGTCCTCAGAGACGCGAAAGGACGACGAACGCCGCAGCACGTCGGCAACCGCGAGAACCGTCTCTTCTGGCACAGTCTCCGGCTTCACCTCCCCTTCGAGCCCTAGGTGTGACCTCATCCGCGAGAAGGGGCAGATGAGAGCCAAGCTCACCACTGCGCGATAGCCCAAAAATAAAAAAGGACAGATTAGCAGTGCTAATTTAGCACCATAGCCACAAAAATTAGCAAGATCATGAAGACGAACACGATGAGGAATTCTTACATCCATCCTCGCTTTCCTCGACGGTCCCAGGAACCCGTGGTGGGGGAGGTTGTTGTCGCTGAAATAGAACTCCATCTGCGGCGAAATAGGAAAAATGCATATTCGATTGGGATCCTAATAACCGCAAGAAATTGGTAGGCCGAAGGACACGAATCGGGGAAGGTGTCAGATCTCGAACCTGGTGGAGGACGTTCCTGCCTTGGCCTCGTCAAGCGGGGATGTGGCAGGCAGTGTCGTGCTCTACAGCTGCGTCGAGCTGAGCCGCACTGCAGGTCTGCAGCAGCCACCCGTCGATCGCCGGCTGCCGCTAGGCCGTGTGGGTGTGGCCGCCTTCTGCCTAGGCCTGGCATGCGAGGCTGCGAGCTAGGGTTGGCGAGTCGCCGCGTCGCCAACTGTACGCACTGCGCCGCCGCTAGGGTTGGCGAGCCGCCATCGCCTCTGGATGGATTTGGAGGTCGGGAGAGCAGGGAGAGTGGGGTGGGTTGGATCAGAGAGCACCTGAGAGAGAGAGAGGGAGAGACGCAGAGCTAGATGGTGAGAGGAGACGGCGGGGGGAGGGAGAGGAATGAGACAGGGAGAGCTAGGGTTGCCGGTCGGGCTGCGGTGGATTGGACCGCGGGTTGATTTCCGCAAAGTAGAAGGGCCTTTGTGCAAGACGGCAAAAGGGGGACGTGGCCTCAGCGTTTTTCGCCACGTCGCCCCAAAGTTGCGTGGCACGCCGGAGGAGGGCTGAATCTCCGTGTCTTTTAACCATTGCGATTGTGGTTATGATCACACCCCACATGTAGCGATGGAGTTTCCTTTACAGCAGATGCATTATTTGTTTCAAGCTCCATTCCACTGTCAGCATTTGGTTCTTCTCATGAAGGAGATTCAGCTTCATTACAAAAAGAATCACTAAAATCTGAATTATAGTCAGCTAGAGCTGGTGTTTCACCTTTTGAACTACCACAATAGGGCGTCTGATCTGCACACACTGTAGATTCCACTGGTTCCATCACAGTTGCTGTTGGAGTGTATAGAGGCCCATAATGCCTGGCCCATATAGAGGCCCATGTAGTGTTGTATATATCTCACCCTTCTAGGGTTAGAGTGGTAATACAGTGAGAATATTCCTTTGTAACATGGTATCAGCTAGGGTTTCCTCTCTCCCTCTCTCCTCCTCTCCTTCTCCAGCCGCCACCCCCTTCCTCTGAGCACCGCCGCCCTCCTCTGTCGCCGGCGCCGCCGCCATGGCTGGCCGCGAGCAACCTCCGGCGCCGCCGCCACCCCCTCTTCCTTCCTCCCCCTCTCTCTGCTCCGCCACCGCCGCCGTCGCTGCAGGCGCGGATCCGGCCGCCGCTGCTGCAGCACGGGCTGGCGCGGCCGCTGGCGCAGCTGCTGGGGCTGGCCGCCAGCAGCCACATGCTGGCGCCACCGCCGCCGACTCCGCCGCCGCGGCTGCAGCTCGGGACGCCGCGGCCGCGGCTGGCCTCCCTGCAGAGGCCGTTGGCAGCTCGCTCGAGCTTCCTCCCCCTCTCCTGCCGGCTAGTGCAGGGGCTGGCGCCCAGAACCAGCCACCGCCAGCCCCTGTCCACCCACCTCCGCCGCCCCTACTGACCACGACCATCGCCGCCGCCTACCATGCGGAGCTCGCGGCCCTCGCGGCTGCGGCAGGCCTCCGACCCTGCGGGCCTCGCCCACCTCGCATCCACCGCGGGCCCGCGCGGCTTCGCGGGCTCCTCCCTCTCGGCGGAGGCATGCGGGTCTTCGACCCCGCGGTCTCAGTGGGCCGTCCTCCTCTCCGCGACACGGGCAAGCAGGTCTCCGACGGGGCCGTGTCGGCCGAAGCAGCCCTCGGTGCGGCCAAGGCGGAGGCGGCGACGGCCGAGGAGCGGGTTCGCGAGGCCTCTGCCACCTAGGCGCGTGAGCGTGCCACCGCCGACGCTCTCGCTCGCCGGGTTGCCGAGGCTGAGCGTTACCTCCATCCTGCCTCCAGCTCGCAGCTCGTCATCCCCTCCACCGACTTCGGCACCTCTTCCTCACGACCGCCTCCGCTCGAGGTCTCTCGCGGCCACCTTCCCGACCCGGTGGTCACCCAGCTCCATCTTCAGGCCATGGGTGTCCAGCACATCCGGGGGTTGGTCAGCATTGTCCTCGACTCTTCGTCCACCTCCTACAACCGTTGGCGGGACCAGGTGCTCAAGGCTCTCCGGCGCTACCACCTCACCGACCACGTCCTCGCCGACACCCCTGAGGCCGCACGGGACACGATGTGGCACCTCCTCAACACCGTCGTCTTGTCCTAGATCTCTGGGACCGTCGCCCAGGATCTCCAGGACTCCGTCAACACTCTCGGAGGCACCACACGTGCTGCTTGGCTGGCCCTTGAGAACCAGTTTCTCGGGCACGCCGAGACTCGTGCCCTTCAGCTCAGTGCGGCCTTCGTCAACTTCAAGCAGGGTGACGTTTCCGTCGGGGAGTATTGTCGCAAGATGAAGAGCATGGCCGACTCTCTTGCGGATCTTGGCTGCCCCGTGGAGGACCGGCTCCTGGTGCTCCATATCCTCCGTGGCCTCAACGACACCTTCGACCACATACGGGACTGGATCACCAGGCAGCGGCCTTTCCCCTCCTACCTGCAGGTTCGGGACGACCTTGTCCTGAAGGAGCTCACACCACGTCCCCAGGCGCCCATGACTCCCTCGTCCTCCTCCACCGTGCTCGTGGCCTCTCCGCCGACCCCCGCGACTCCGCCAGCCACCTCTCTCCTCGGTGCTGCTCCCCCCGGGTTGAGCGGGGGAGGGGGAACCGTGGTGGCCGACGTCGTCGGGGCGGGGGTCGCGGGGGTGGCTCTGGTGGAGGACGTCGGGGCCCACAGGCTCCGCCTGCTCCTGGCGGCTCTTCTCCCGCTCCTGGGGGTACGCCCTGGCCATCCTTCTCCAACCCATGGTCAGGGTGTATCTCGATGTGGCCGTTTCCGGCTCCGGGCGGCGGACCTCGACCCCAGCACCAGCCTGTAGCTCTGGTTGCGGGACCTGCTCCATCGGGCCCGACGTCTTGGCTTCCACCCACCCAGTCCAGCCTGCCTCCTTTCTGGCCTGGGGGACGGGACCAGGCAGCGTTGGCTCAGTCGTTCAGCACCATGGGCCTGACTCCGCCGAGCAACCCCGAGTGGATCGCCGATTCGGGGGCCTCGTACCATACGACCCCTGGTCCTGGTATACTTTCTTCCGTCCACTCCCCACATGTCTCTTGTCCTTCTTCAATCATGGTGGGGAATGGTTCCTATCTTCCTGTCACTTCTGTGGGCACTGCTCCTGGTCCTTTTCGTCTTTCTAATGTTCTTGTTGCCCCTCAGATGGTTCACAACCTTCTTTCTATTCGTCAGTTTACTGCCGACAACTCTTGTTCTGTTGAATTTGACTCTTCTGGTCTTACTGTGAAGGATCTGGCTTCTCGGCGCCCACTCCTCCGATGTGATAGCCCCGGACCCCGTTACACCTTCCGCCTCTCGTCTTCCGCTGCTCCGACATCGACTTCTTCTGCTTCATCCGCTGCTTTCGCCACCACATCTACTTGCACGACTTGGCACCGTCGGCTCGGTCATCCCGGCCGCGACGTTTTGGCCCGTCTTAGTCGTAGTACAGGTCTCCCATGTACTAGGGCTCCTGATGAGCATCTTTGTCATGCGTGCCAGTTGGGTCGTCATGTTCGACTTTCTTTTTCTTCTTCTTCGCATGCGAGTCATGCTTTTGATCTTGTTCATTATGACTTATGGACATCTCCTGTACCCAGCATTTCTGGTTATAAATATTACTTGGTGGTGGTGGATGATTTTTCTCGTTACTCGTGGACTTTTCCCTTGCGAGGAAAGTCTAATGCTTTTCCTACCCTTCTCCACTTCTTTGCTTGGGTTTCTACTCAGTTTGGTCGCACTGTGAAGGCTGCTCAGTGTGACAATGGTCGTGAGTTTGATAACCACACCTCTCGTGACTTCTTTCTCTCTCAGGGGATTCAGCTGCGTCTGTCCTGCCCGTACACCTCTTCCCAGAACGGCAGGGCTGAGCAGATGATTCGCACCACAAACGATGTCATTCGCACCCTTCTCATTCAGGCCTCTCTTCCAGCCCGATTCTGGGTTGAGGCTCTCCATACAGCTACTTATTTGCTCAACCGCCTCCCCTCCACTGCCATTTCTGCCCCCACTCCACACCATGCTCTCTTCGGTACTCCTCCCAGCTACGATCACCTTCGTGTCTTCGGTGCGCGTGCTACCCTAACACCTCTGCTACTACTCATCACAAGCTCGCGCCCCGCTCGACTCGTTGTGTGTTTCTCGGTTACTCCCCTGATCACAAGGGGTACCGCTGCTTTGATCTTACCTCCCGTCGTATCCTCATCTCCCGGCACGTCGTCTTTGACGAGTCAGATTTTTCTTACTCCACCTCTACCACCCCGTCTCCCGACCCTGAGCCGGAGTCCCTCTTTCCGACTGACCCGGTGGTTCCTCCACCAGTTTCTATTTATCCTCCCTCTACAAGTGTTCCTGGTCCTGTCACCGCAACCGGTGGCTCCTACCGGCCCGTGGGTGGCCCCGGAGCCCCCGTCGTGCCACACGCGGCCCCGGAGCCCCCCGCCGTGCCACGCGCGGCCCCGGCGTCCCCCGTCGCGCCACGCGCGGCCCCGGAGCCCCCCACCGCCCCACGCGTGGCCCCGACGTCCCCCGTCGCGCCACGCGCGGCCCCCGAGTCCCCGGTCCTGCCGCGCGCGGCCCCGGAGTCCCCGGTCGTACCACACGCGGCCCCGGAGCATCTACCGGCCCCCCTCGTGCCCCCGGGCTTCCCGGCACGCTCCTGGCAGCCTGTGCACGTCTACCGGCGACGGCCAATGCCGGGGCCGGCGACGTCGCTCCCGCCACCGCCTCCTCCCTCGGCGCCGCCAGCCCGCCCTCGGATCAGCTCCCGCGTCAATCTGGGCGTGTACCACCCGCCTGTTGTCCATCGGGATCCTGGCCATACCCATCCCATGGTGGCACGACGGACGGTGGGCGTCTCGCGACCTGCGGCCCTCTCTGCCGTCGAGAGTGAGCCGGGGGTCTCTCCGGTACCCTCCTCCGTCCGCGAGGCTCTGGCTGACCCTCACTGGCGTCGCGCGATGGAGGAGGAGTACGCGGCCCTTCTTGCCAACCAGACGTGGGACCTCGTACCGAGTCCGTCTGGTGGCAACGCCGTCACCGGCAAGTGGATCTGGACCCACAAGCGCCGGGCTGACGGGTCCCTGGAGCACCACAAGGCTCGCTGGGTCCTTCGCGGCTTCACCCAACGGCCTGGTGTGGACGACGACGAGACCTTCAGTCCAGTGGTGAAGCCGGCCACCGTGCGCATGGTTCTCTCGCTGGTTCTCCAACGCTCGTGGCCGGTTCACCAGCTGGACGTGAAGAACGCCTTTCTTCACGGGCCTCACCGAGACCGTCTACAGCCAGCCGACGGGGTTCGTCGACACCAGTCGTCCCGATCTGGTGTGCCGCCTCAACAAGTCACTCTATGGCTTGAAGCAGGCTCCCCGGGCGTGGTACTCTCGGTTCGCCACGTTCTTGACCTCACTGGGCTTCACCGAGTGCAAGTTGGACACTTCGTTGTTCGTCTTCCGCCGAGGCACCGAGGCTGCCTATCTGCTGTTGTACATCGACGACATCATTCTCACAGCGTCTAGTCAGCCCCTGCTCCAGAGTATCATCCACTCTCTGCAGCAGGAGTTCGCCATGAAGGACCTGGGCGTGCTCCACCACTTTCTGGGAGTCACCATGGAGCCCCGTCCTTCCGGCCTCTTCCTCCACCAGCGACAGTACGCTCTCGACATCCTGGAGCGGGCAGGGATGGCTGACTGTAAGCCCTGCGCCACTCCAGTCGACACCCAGGGCAAGCTCTCGGCTGAGGAGAGCCCTCCTGTTGCTGACCAGACGGCCTACCGGAGTCTGGTCGGGGCTCTGCGGTACCTCACCTTCACCAGGCCGGACATCGCCTACGTAGTCCAGCAGATCTGCCTCCATATGCACGACCCTCGCGAGGCACACCTTGCTGCCCTGAAGCGCCTGCTGAGGTACGTTCAGGGCATGGTGGACTGCGCCTCACCCTTCACCGGTCCCCCTCCACCGAGCTCGTCGTCTACACCGACGCTGACTGGGCCGGCTGCCCCGACACCCGTCGGTCTACCTCGGGCTACGCCGTCTTCCTCGGCGGCAACCTCGTCTCCTGGTCGTCCAAGCGGCAGCCAGTGGTCTCCCGCTCTAGTGCCGAGGCGGAGTACCGCACGGTTGCCAACGGCGTGGCTGAGGCGTCCTGGCTACGACAGCTCTTGGCGGAGCTCCACAGCCCGCTCACCAAGAGCACGCTCGTCTACTGCGACAACGTCAGCACCGTCTACCTCTCCACCAACCCGGTTCAGCGCCAGCGAACGAAGCATGTGGAGATCGACTTGCACTTCGTTCGCGACCAGGTCGCCATCGGGCAGGTCCGGGTCCTCCACGTCCCGACCACCTCCCAGTTCGCCGATATCTTCACCAAGGGACTACCCTCCTCGACGTTCTGTGAGTTTCGGCTCAGTCTTAATGTAACCAGTGGCTAGTTGAGACTGTGGGGGTGTGTTGTGTCTGTGTCCTCTTTCTTGTCTAGTCTTCAGCACCGCTGCGTCGGTAGCTCAGACTGCAGGGGGAGGGGGGGTTGTTGAAGTGTATAGAGGCCCATAAGGCCTGGCCCATATAGAGGCCCATGTAGTGTTGTATATATCTCACCCTTCTAGGGTTAGAGTGGTAATACAGAGAGAATATTCCTTTGTAACAGTTGCACATTTAGGATTCTGGTGATCATGGGAACCAAATCCTCGCGATAAATCAAGGCTAAGAGTGCAACTTTCACCTTTGGATAAAGAAATTGCATGTGTAGTCTCTCCAACATAATAATTTCCCAAGTAAATTGCTCCACTAGAAACAGTCTCTGACTTGCTTTGATATGTGAGTGCACTAGAGGAGCATACTCGAGACGAAATGAAAGAGGGCGTAGGTTTGGTTGAGGGGCAAGTGGATTTAGGAGAGGAGTCCTCAACAGATTCAACGGGTGAGGACAAAACAGCTTTAAGAGGGTAGGAATTCTCATATGGTTTGATTTCTTCTGAAATGCCCCTTCTTTCAACTTCTGATGTATCACTGCATACAACTGGCATGCTATTTCTGGCAGCACCATCCTTTGCTGGATTCAGTGGCTGTATAGTATCTCCCTTTCCATCCAATAAGAAACTAGCATATGCCCTGTCTTCATTATTTGCATTTACAGATTTTGTTGAGTGTGTAATGATAAATTTTGGTTCCTTTTCTGGAGCCACCAAGGTGTTGGGATTTCTCTCTCTACTTACAGGTAGCACAAGATTGGTAGCAGCCATGCAATTGGTTGACGGAGGCTTTCTCAGATCTTGTCCACTTTTTAGATCCTCAGGGTGCTTATATTTGGGAGGTTTTACTACTGGTGAAGCATTTCCCACAACGCACCTTCCTACATTTCTTTTAGCAGCATTGCCATGTGGCACATGCGCATTTTCCTGAAATGATCAGTCGTTGAGGTTTCAATGAGCCCACTCAACAAAATAAAAATCATATGGTGTGTGCAAAACAGAAAAGGTTGAAAAAAGTAGTCATTTAGAAGCTAAATTGCTCGATAAAGAAAAAACAAATTTTCAAACAAAGTCCATATATATCATGTGCTGCATGTACAGTTATATGAAGCCATGTCACATCTGATGACGACTAAATTTTCCACGTGTATCAGAAAACATGTATTCCCATATATTAGCAGGTGACTAGTTTCCAAATGTTTGTTAATTACAAGCAAGAGCTCAGTGCAGAATTACGCATCTATTTTTGACACACAAGTAGCTGTGAAAATCACCTTATTTTCATACCACAGAGAAAATAACAAACACCACCAGTCTCTAAACGTCTAAACCATAATAAATATGATGTTTATTAAGTGGGAGAGTATAACACACAACCTGAGCAAAAAAACCAACCGAAGGAGAAGGCATTCGAAGTGCTGATGGCTTAGCAAAGGTAGATGCAGGGCCACTGAAGGAACTTTGTGGATGTGGTAGAAAGTTCTTAGATTTCACAGAACCATTGGCTTCGTCACGTATGGTAGTAATGGTAGGCACCTGCAAAAGTAAACACGTTTGTTTAGGAACCTTATCAACGACTAACAATGGCTACATGAAGATTTCCCAAATGAGGATGCAAAAGATATAAGTAACGAATTGAATATAAAATTGATAACTTATGTTTAGCACTCACAGCATCCTTTGCTATGGCAGATCCAGAAGTTACAGACTTGGTCTTCGATGTAGGAGGCAATCCAGGTACTCTGTGAACTTGATTGGCTTTTATTGAAAAGAAAAAAAAAATAGTCAGACAACTAGTAATAACATAGGAGTGCGAAAAATACTAAGGGGAAACTCGGTTTCTTTAGAAAGATTACCTGAAGCTAGATTTATGTTTGATTTCAGAACGGTTGTCAAGGATGAGGTGTTTCGTGGAACTTTTGGACGAGAAGACTTGTTCGGTATTCCTGGCGGCATCTGAGATGTAGGAGATGAGCTTTGTACTTTCTTCTGTGTATAACTAAGTTAAGACAAGAGCATTTATCTGTAGTTATGAAGAGAAAGCTGTAGCAACAATATGGACGGAGAAGGGCTGCCCAATGTTGCATAATACGTAATACTTTGTAAGGATATATAGATGGTCCTGATGGTACTCGTGGTATGCATTTTTGGATTCTTGTCGAAGAGCCTTGGTCCCTTTGAGGAGTTATTTTGGGTGAAGGAAACAATCTCCTTCCCTGGTTTTGTGCGCTGAGACATTTTGTATGTGATTTGTCTGCAACTGCAGTAGCAGATCTGGCACTCCCAGAGCAATTCGGCACGAGTTGGGAGGCAGTAAGGACAGAGAGCTCGAAATTGTCCAAAACGCCTACAATTAATTAAGTTGGGCGATGTTAAGTTGGTGAGGCAGCTCAAGCGGAAGGCGTTGTGCAGATGGAGCTTTGAAGAATGGGTTACCTTGCTCGCTGAAGAAAGCAGGATTCCATGCAATACTTTTCCTCAAGTTGAAAGCTCTCTTGGGATTTGGTGAGGATGACCCTTGGTCTTGGCACAGCGCTGGGCAATCCTCCTCCTTGTGACCTGCAGAATCTGATGAAGCTTAGAATCTGAATTCGTCACTCTCTGGACATTAGGGGGTCGGAGAGGGGGAGATGTGTGTGTGTGTGTGTGTGTGTGTGTGTGTGTGTGTGTGTGTGTGTGTGTGTGTGTGTGTGTGTGAGAGAGAGAGAGAGAGAGAGAGGAGGGAGGGAGGGTTCACCGGATGGGGGGAGGTGACGCGGCGACGCCATGCGCGGATCTCCTCGGACTGCCCTGCCGGCGATGGGGTGTGGGGAACGGAACGGAACGCAGTTTCAAACTCTCGCTCTCTCCTGCCTGTCGTGTTCGGAACAATGAAGGAAGGAGAGAGTGGGCTGGACCTGGACTGGACTGGACTAAACAAGCAAGCCCACGGATGGACGACGGAGCAAATCAGGCCCACACCAAGACGAAGCCCACTGACGCAGATCGAGGCCGGTACGGTATCCGAGGTTGCTCGAGGCCGCCTACTGCAAGTCAAACTCAAAGGAGGAATGCCCACCTGATGGACACAATTTTTGAATTCGATTGCTCAACAATACATATACTACATACGCAGCAGGCAGGCAGCTTTTAATTGAACTAATCGGGTTGACGCTGAAACATTTTAATTTAAAACAATTGTGAAATCTAAATTTATTATTTTACTATACTCAATCAAATTTTAATTTAGTCAATTTTTTATAGTAACTAGCAGAGACGCACGTACGACACACGTGATACAAAAAGTATATAACCATCAACTAAGGAATGGGAATTTTTTATCTATTTGATAGAAATATTCTCCAATTGCAATTTTGATCATAGGATACATGAAAAGATTAATATTAAGGAACGAAATAAGTTATTAGTAAAATTTTAAATAATTTTTTTAATCCAAAATTATTACGAAGCCCACTCGTCAGCTCTATTTTATTCTTCACGACAACATCCCCTCTTCATCCTTGGTATTTCTCTCTTCCTCGCGGGAGCAGCGTCCGATTAGAAATAGAAAAAAAAATATTTCGTTTAGAAGAGAAAAAATGATTTGGTGTGTAGAATAAACATGGGTGAGAAAATTTTTTTGGTTTCTGACAGAAATATTTTATAAATATCAGTTTTGGTGGGTTTGACCCTTGCAGGTGGGTCCAGTGTAAGGGGTACGGTGGGTCTAATTTGGGTGAGAATTGTTTTCAATTCTACTTGTTCTTTTATAGATAGATGATCATCTAAGAATATATAACTTTTTTTATAGAGAAGAAGCATTATGTTACATTAATTCTTAATTTTGATAGAGAAAAACATAAATTAGTAAATGTTCGAATTTATAAATTAAAGCAAGTTAAAAAAATATTAAAGATATAATAGATGACGTAGTATACAAAGTTATTATTTTTATGCATAGAAAAAATCAATTCATTTTATACTTTCTATACAAATCATTATAGATAATTTTTTTAAATGATGGAGAAGAATCTCATTAAGTTGGCTCAATAAATGTGTATGGGTCTCACTGGATCCCACCTAAGTAGTATGTGGGTGCCACATGAGTCCCACCTAAAATAGTACGGGGCTTTCATGTGGGTCTCACCCAAAATAGTTGTGGATCCCACCTTAAATAGTATGTAGATCCCACCTAAAATTATGTGTGAGTCTCGCCTAAATAGTACACACGTGGGCCACAACTCATGGAGAGTTCCAATTCTTTGAGCTCGAAAAAAGTCCATTGGACCGAGTTTAATTTATCTCTCTAGACCGTAAAACCAAGTAACCAGCATCCCTTTAACTTTAGAAACGTACGTTTTAACTTAAACTGGGTAACCAGCATCCTTAACTTTAGAGAGAAATTGCATATTTGAAACTCCAAACGTTGCGCTTCACAGTTTTGCCATTTGAAATATTGACATCACAAAAATAGGACTTGAAACATGGGACACTTGATTTCCATGCCATTAGATGTATTTTCTCCAACTTCTAGTTTTTCTCCATGTATTTGGGACCTGAGTAGACTCTTTTGCCCTTCGTTGCTCTTTTTGCACCACGTACGCAGATTGATCTATGACTCTATGTCCTCCCACGTTGTCTGGGCAGTCTCTCTTGGGCTGCTGCCGCTCGCCTGCTGCCTGGACATTGCTAGGTTGCTGCGGCTCGCCAGCCAGGCCAGCTGCCTGGACATTGCTTGCATTGCCTCGCCTGTTTCGTTGCCTGGAAGTTCGTTTGCTTTCGTGCTCCATGAATTGGTCATCGACTGCTTTGTGAAATTAGATACTCCGAAGTTTTCTCTAGAATCGAGTCAGTGCATACTCAAAAGCTTGTTGCTCCCTGCTGGCTCAATCGTGTTCACTCAAGGTGTGGCCAGGCCCTCTGCGGCTCTGCCCCTGCCGGCGTGGCCACCAGAGCAGACGCTTCCAGGCCCCTTGCCCTTCCGGGTGCCGGAGTGGCCAGACCAGAGGCGGGCGCGGCCAGGACGCCTGCCGGCGCGATCAGCCCAGAACCGTCGTCGGGCCGGGCGTGGCCAGGCCAGAGCCGTCGTCGTCGGGCGGCCCATTCATGCCGGCGGCGGAGGAGCAACGAAACGACGGGGTCAGGGCGGAGGATAAGAAACGGCGGCGGCGAGCGAAACGAAACATCGGGAGGAGACAGACCGATCCGTGGAATCATGGTGAAAAAAAAATAGAGAAGGGCAAAAGGGTCAAGTCAGGTCCCAAATACATGGAGAAGAATTAGAAAAGAGAGAAAATATAACTAATGGCATGGAAATCAAGTGTTCTATGTTTCAAGTCCTATTTTTACGATGTCAATGTTTCAAATGACAAAACTGCGAAGCGCAATGTTTGGAGTCCTAGATCTACAATTTTCTCAACTTGAGAAAGCAACAAACAAGAAGCAATCTGTACTGTCCAGCAAAAGAACAGCTCTCTAGCTCTTTTCTCACCAACTGTTCCATGCAGCCATCTCAAGGTTTACGCACATGGAAATTCGGGAAATTTTCCTCAGATTGAGGGGGGGGGGGGCATATTTTGTATACCTTTCTGCCCCATATTTTCTAATTTCTATCACATGATTTCACCTTCTTTACACCATATATGTCAACCAGGTGAACGGTAGGTTATCCTCTAGAATCCACTGTGGCTTTCTTCCCCAGCACCTGCTCTCTGGATTCACTCTCATCCTTGATCATTGCTTTCTTGGCAAGCTCGTAACCTGCAAAGTTCATTGCTCCAAGAGGAGCAATCCAGAAGAAGCGAGGGATGGCACCCTTGAAGAGTCCAATGGGCCCCTCATTTCGAAGGATTGAGAAGACTATCATCTGCATAGACACTGGCGTGCCTGGAGGGGCAGTCATCATCCGTGTTTTCATCACATCAAAGGGTGTGGTAACAACTGCTGCAAGTCCTCCAGACAATGCCCCAACTGCTACAATTTCCCATGGTTCCAGGTCTCTCTTCATCACATGCTGTGCTGCCTACAAAACGAAGGCCAGCAGCATTACATGTACATGTATGAAAACTAAAACTTTTCGCAAGGGATGTAATGTAACTACCATCTTGAAACTCCGGAAACCATAATGAACACCAGTGGCACTGATAAACATAATGAACTGATTAATGGTTTCACTAACTCGGCTCCATTTGGTATCTACTCTAATGCATCAAATCAAAATATGCAAATAACTCTAACCATTCAGAGGTTTACAGTGTAGAAGAAAATCCTATTAAGTTGCCTTTTTGCGGTCAGAGGCATGGCATTTTTCAAAGTTATAGAACTGATAATAAGCAGCCAAAGGCAGGTTGAGATGCTACATTGAAGGTATGGTGAAAATACAGAATCATTAAGAATTCGGGATACCTTTTTAGCTTCTGCATAGAGACACATTCCAGCGACATAAAAAGGAACCTCACGACAAAGAGTGGCCCCAGTGCCACGAAAAAAGCCCTTTGGGCCATCTTGTTGCATGGTGCCAACAATTGCCTCCCCTACATTGTTGAAGATTCCAGCCTGCAAACGCTGCTTGAGAACCTCACAAGGGATACGGACTGCAGTCCCCAGGACTGTGCTGCAGAAGGAAGCCACTGATTGCACCTATGGAAGAAAACGCAGATCATCAAAAAATTTCTCTAAGCACAACAACTGATACAGATTTTAATTTTTGCATCAATCCTTGTTCAGATGCCACGTAATAGGTTTACAGATGCACTAACTTCCATTTTAAGCTCTGCCACCTTTTCTACCATGAATAGAAATAAGTTAGCCTCAATTTTAAACGAACAGATAGGTCACTTGATGAGCTTTACATTTGTCAAATAGCCATACAAGCACGATGTAGTTGAGAGCTTGCGAAAGGTCAATTTTCTGGCTAGAACTTGAGGTAATAGACAACCAGAAAGTTTATGTTACCACTAATGAGTTTTTAAAACTTCTATCATGAGATATATACAGTGAGCTTGGGCCTGCATGGCAATTAATCCCTTTACAGTAGAGGAGGCATATTTTGCACAAGGTGGTACTGCAGTAGTAAAATGTACCTGAATTTCTGGAAGTGTTGGAGCGAAATTAATTAATACAAGTTTGCTTGCTTCGAAGATTCCTGTCCTCAAACCATGACTGCAAAATGACATGTGAATTCTGCAGCCTACCAAAGATTTTGCATATAAACAATGAAAGAGAGCAAACCTTGAAAACTGGCCCAGAATTGCTGGGATAGAACCTCGATATAATCCACGCAGTCCAATTTGCGGAAGCTTCGAAATGAGCTCAGGAAATGAGAGCGTAGATGCTTGGACACGTGTCTGATACAACACAAAAGATAAGCAAATGGATTTTGGATATTCTGGTCAGCAGAATGAACTTCTGTCATTCCATACTAATCCACAGCATCAGTACATTCTAACAGGTAATGCGTTGTCACATATCGGTTTGTTATAAGAATCGTAGTCATAATGAAGAGCTCAGAATGGGATTACTACACACAGAAAGCTCGTAACTGACTATAGTTTGAACAGTATAAGGAAGCATGGTACTACTGTACCTTCATAGAATCAATAGGATGCAGCAGAGAGGTAGAGAGTGCGCTAGCAAGGCCTCCAGCTAAAGCAGACTTCAAAACGCTTCCAGTGGATATTTCTACAGGCGGGGGAACAGCAACAACAGTAGCAGCTTCAAACCAAACGTTCCTGAATGCATTTTTTAAGCGAAAAGAATGTAAGATGGCAAATTGAGCACCATATAATGCTGAAAGATAGTAAGAATTGGTGATTATTTCCAATTGCACAGTCACTATTTGCAAAAGTAAGAATTGATTGTTATTTCCAATTGTACAGTAACCATTAACTAAAGTCTATGCAGACGTAAGTTTCTTCCAACAGCATGCAACAGACATACCGAGGATCATCCTCAAGGCGTTTCGAAGGAAGTAGAAGCATGAAGTTGCGGAAGTGGCCATATGAGATTGATCCATCTGAATCTGCATTTAGATAACGTAGCATGGCAGCGGCATTATCTTCATTGGCCGGAAGGCCCGCACTTTTCAAGGAAGTCAAAATTTGATTCTTGTGAAGCGTTCCAGACTTGCTCAGACACAGCGTAGTATATGCTCGGAGAATGGTTGGCTCCTTCTGTTCCATCAAGGATAAAAATTGCTTCCACCCAATTGATTTTGAAAAAAAGTTGCTTCTGGTACGGCGTAAGAAGTCTCGGGCATACCTCCTAGGTAACCGCCTCTTCCTCATTGCAATTTCGAGATCTTCTAGAGTGACTTGGCCATCACCATCTCTGTCCAACTCTTCAAAGAACCGCTTTCCTGCAGCAGCATAACATCAATTACAAATAGGGGAAATTAGCTTCATACCATTGAAAGATTCAGACTTTAAAAAAAATACCATCAAAAGATCTAGGTTTAGAAAAAATAGCATTAAAAGGTTGCTCCATTGTTGATTTCTACCATTTCCGTGAATCCAACGTTAACGTCAGTACAGCAAGGCCTTACCTGCCACCTCCCTCTCCGTATGACACCTCGGCCCCACACGTCATCCCTAACCTCCAGCAGGCACGACAGGAGGGGTGCAGGTGCAGCTTCTTGCACTAATGGAGGCACAAAAAACTTAACGCCTTCCAACAGGAGCAAGCAGGGAGAAGCAGAGATTCTTGGCCTGGTAGTTTAGGTGCTCCATATGAAGAGAAGGAAGCAGGAGGTGGTTTATATATTGGCGCTGTGTCCTGCTAATTTCTGCTCACAGAGCGAGAAAGCAATCATCAGCTATGGACTTGGATTTGTTGAGGTAGCTGCTGATTTTCTCTAGTGGCTTTCAATGGAAGAAAGGGCTACGGTGGACAGAACAGGGAGGAAGGGGAAAAAAAAAAGGCTTGCAGCTTTTGCATCTCGGTGGCGAAAAAATCAAAAGGGAGGAGAGAGGATAAGAGATTGGTGCTTGCATGAGGGGGAATAAGCAGAGATGAGTTTTGGTGACGCTTGCTGCCTGCTTGCTCGCCGAGGGAGCCACCTCGGCCCTGGCAGATATGTGTCTGGGAGGGCAACGATGCGTGGCGTTAGCCATGGCGGCGGTGCGTCAAGACCACAAGGGTGAGAGAATTGGACCGTGCTGCAGTCGAGTGCTGTCAGCGTTTCTTTTCCTTATCAGCATTTAACGGCAAGTTGACAGACATGGTAGGGCAACTTTCAATGCTATTTTTTCTAAAGTTGGATCTTTTAATGGTATTTTTCCAAAGTCTGAATCTTTCAATGGTATGGATATAATTTTCCCTTACAAATATCACCCCATGATCCTACATAAAAGGCAAAGTTTTCATAAGCGCTGCTCCATTATACTACTTGTAGAGAATAGACAATGCTGATGCACAAATTAGAAATCCAGTTTGAAAATTGTTTGATGGACTATAGAGCATAGGCTGACTAGGAATGTCCTGCCATGTTCTTGCATAGGCTAATGGAAATGTCCGACAGGCAATTTTAATAGTAGCACACCTACATTTTCAAGATAAAGTCATATATCAGAACAGAGTCTTTGTTATGCTGTAAATTGAGTATCCTACAGCTGCATGCTTGAAGAAGCCCAGTGATTAAATTGGGTAAAATAATGCATTCTAACAATGTGGAATGATGGAAGTTGATCTAATTATTTCTCAATTGGAACCATATGGCAAAACCAATTGGGTAGTATTGACCATTGCAGACCATCAGCTTACATACTGAAAGACGTAGGAAATGGAGAACACCTTCCTGGTGAAATAAAATGGTGTTACCTTCAAATTCTGCATATCTGAAGAAGTCCTGCACAGAGAAAAGTTTCTTCTTGTCTGGATGTCCATCTGCTGATGTTGATGATCTGCTCCTCAGCTGTGGGACCAACTCGATGAGCTCTGTCAGTGAAACTGAAGACAGTGTCGACCGCAGCCGCTCCACATTCGACAATGGGATATTAAACCTGCCAGGTAATTTCTGTGATGGCTGCGTAGTACCATTAGCATTGTCCACTCCATCCCCGGGGATTCCACCACCATCCTCCTCCTGATCACTGACTTGTGCTGGGTCAGGGGGCGTGCCCATGATGGCTGCCGGGGGAGGCAGTGCACCAACCTTTGCGAAGCCTAGGTTGGAAAGGAAGCCGTCGAAATATTCCCTCTTTCCATCAGTTACCTTCCTTAGAAACTCAAATTGATGGAACTGTCTGGTAGCGATGCCAAATTCGGCCCCTTTCTGCTTGCAGGCACACTCCAGCACATGCAGGCTGTGCGCGAAGGCGTCGAAGGCAATGCAGAGGAGGAGCTCCAACTGCTGCTGCGGGGCGGCTGCAGCGCTCGGCTCCCGGTCCCGGAGCGGCCGCGAGTGTTTGCCTCCCCGTCTCTTGGGCTTGGCCAAGCATCTGGAGAATGACCTGAGGGGCTTGTGGAGGAAGTTGGTGACGACGACGTGGAGGTGGAGGAAGCAGTCGGGCTCGGGCTCCTGCCGCTTGTGCTCCTTGGGACTGGAATTGGATCCAGGGATGTGGATGATGGGAAGGTGAAGGTGGGCGATGGCGCCGCGGGTGGCGGCGAGGAAGGCCTCGAAGGGGCGGTCGGACGCCGTAGGCATCAGGACAGGCACTGACCACTAGGTGGTGCTTCCGGTGCGGTGGCGATGAGTTCCGGCGAGCGGCGGGGAAGGCATGGCAGCAAGGTGAGCGGGGCCTTAATCAGTCAGAGGGCTCTGACTGTGAGTGGGTTGCTCCAGAAGTACTTCTGGCCAGGCCAGGGAGAGAAGAGAGCAGTGGTGGGCGGCGAGTGGTGGCGGAAGAAGCCGGCGGTGACGAGGACGACGAATTTGCAATTTTCTCCGAGGCAGACGGGAGGTGGAGAAGCGGCGACCATGAGAAAACAAAAGAGGAAACTGTAGAATTAATTTCAAGGAGCTGAAATGAATTGTGATTTCCAGATGTGGTCTGTCCAGAATAATTGAGAGGCTGTGTTTTTATCTTTTTTTAAAAAAAAAGAAAATTGTCTAGTTTGGGTACCGGCACAGTGGAAGGGTAGCGACCCAAAAGAAGAGCGTCTCCAGCTCGCATGAGTTTTCCTGCTTGTCTTCTCTGCCGCAATGGCCAAGCCACCGAGCTCGAGTCGGCGGCTACTCTGGCAACCATTCTCCAATCCAAGAGCACGGGGAGGCAGAGGAAGGAGAGAGGATTCCATTCCAGGGGTCTCCCCCAGGGATTGGGGCACGGAAGGAAAGGAGCCATGGGCGGCCGGCGTGCTCGTGGAGAGCTCTGCTCGGGCATGGGTGGAGAAAGGCGAGGCCTGGGAGAGGTAGAGCATGGTGTGGAGGTGCTCACCGTCGAAGTAATTGAACCGGGACTGCCTGTCGGAGGAGATCGACGGAGATGCTCGTGGCTCTGTTTGTGGAGCAGAGTGGAGAAATTGGGAGAGCTGCGCAGCTCGGGGAGCTAGAGACGGCGATGGAGAGCGACTGGTGGTGCGGAAAGCGGTCTCCTTCCCTCGTGATCGCGCCCAAGCCGAAACCGGCCGGGAGCTCCACACGCCGCCGCCGCGCGCGAGCGCCCCGGGTGCGGCCTCGCCGCCCGCCATGGCACCCCCTCCTCTTCCTCCTTCCGCGCCGTGAGGCAGAGTCCGCAGTGGTCAAGCTCCTCCGCGAGAGCAGCGCCCCCGGGCGTCGTGGAGCTCCTCCGGCACTGGACGTGGCAGCAGCAGCGCCGGGGGCGGACCGGCGGAGGCCAGGCGGGCACCGGCGAGGTGGGCCCGAGGTGGTGGGGGCGGCGTTGGAAGGAATGGGTCGCGTCGCTCTGGGTCTCGTGGCGACGGGAACCCAAAATGGGTATCGCGTTTCGGTCATCCATGGGAGACGGTTTTTGGCTGGTCGGAGACCCCAATGGGTATGGGTTGGCTGATCGGTTAGCTGTTGGAGACAGCCTAAAGAATGATTTTTATATTCATGGCGAGCCACCTGCCAGTCTCAACCAAAGTGTTGGCGTTCGTCTCAGCTTTGTAGTAAAATGAATGAAGTTTCAGCACAAAATCCGACATTTCGACTCCAGTAACATCAAATTGGAGCAAATACAAACAGACAGAAAGATCATCAAATTCAGTCAAATAGAAGACTTCACCGTAACCGTCGATGTCCTGCTTCTTTCCATACAGATACAATCAACCTTTATTCCGACAAAATCAGTACATGCATCCATGACACGTATATCCGGCGCGCAAGATGGAATTAACAGCCCCAGCTCTAATCTACACTAATCACATGGAGATGGGAGTATACTCTACACAATCCCACTGTCTGATTCACAAAAGGAGAAAGGCAATCAACCTCTCACTAATGGACTGGCTGACACAAGTGAAGTGTGGACTGCTAGCTGATGACGCCTAGACAAAATCGAAGCGCATGAGGAGCCTGACCGACTTGTACCTGACGCCCTTGCGATCGTGCAGGGGCACAGCACGGATGCCCTGCTTCAGCTCCCACACCGGCAGCACCGTCTGCCCGCCGAAGTCGTGCTTCTCCGACATGTCGTACTCCTGCACTTCTATCCTCAGCAGGGCCAGCTCCGGCACCGTCAGCGGGAACGTGAACTCCTCGTCCCACACCGGCACCCACTGGTCTTCCAGGACCCGTGTTTTCTTCATCACACTATCCGCCTTCACTCCGGCGATCCCTACCTGTTTATTTCAGACAGCATATATCACTACATTATTGGACCTTCTTACTAGCTACAACTACCATCCCAGAAGGTAACCATTGTCTACCAAGAACCAGTTCAGCCTTACCCTGGTGTAGAAATCTGGAGGCGAGAAGGCGTCAAAATGAGTTTTACTGAAATCCATCCGCCACCCATCTCCCATATATACTTTTACCTGCTTCCACATTGTACCAAATTTAGCTACTGCGCCGGACCATCTTGATTGGGATTTTCAGCAAGATCAGCTGTGACTTTCTTTGAAGCATATAACCTACCTTCAGAGTTTTCTTCACTGGCAGACTAGCTTTTGGGTCAAATACCTCACCATTTGGACCTGTTGTTAGCAAGAAGTCAGGTTTCTTAACATAACCGCAACTCCCATTGGCTCTGAAAAATCCTTGCATCAACCGGAGTGCTTTGTCATGTCCCTGAAAAATGAAAATCCATGAGTATGCGTACCTCATCATGTGTATAGACCTGGTTCAGCCAAAGAGCTTAATAGTTACTACTATCTGACTATAAATGCCATGAAGAAAGGGCAGGCTACTGAGAGTAGAATTGAAAATCCCACCTGCATGTTGAATGCAACCATCTGAGCACCATGAGTCCAGGCGTTCAGTGGATCATAGTTAGAAGAATTAACCCTTGTTCCCTTTGGATACACCCTCAGTATATTCTTCTGAGTGAACCTGAATAGAATTTAAGTCCTTCAGCAAGTCTGCGGACTATGGCAAATACCTAGAAGAGATGCAAATCTTGTGATTCATTAATGGTGGAAATGTTGTATAAATTATCTTTTGGAGGCTTCAAAGGGAGTCTGCCCTTTTGTTGTATTGCCATGTGTATCCTGTAACCTTGCCAACATTGGCAGTTTACTTACCTGTTTATTTCTCGTTACAAACTGTAAGACTACCTACCGTATAAACCTTGGGGAGGCCCCTATGGTCTAAAAAAAGATGAATAAGATTTAAGGCCATAAGCTAAATATTGAGTTTATAAAACCCACAGGACTGATAGTAAACAGCTTGATACAAAATATCTGTGCATTGGCTTCACATGCAAGTAAATATTGGTACACCGAAATTACCTTATGACTTCAGCGCCATGGGAAACTGTCGCTTTAGCTAACTGTGTCTCGCTCAAAGAAAGCCGCCTAACTTTGTCTGGGTCTACCTTCAGAGCATCCCGTAAATGGCCTTTTGGTTTGCCAGCTTGGATGGTGATCAGTTTCCTATACTCACAAGCAGTATCCTGCTGAAATTTGGGGTCATCCTCATCAGAGTCCTCCTCATCTTGTTCATCTAGTTCATCCTGTTCATGGCAATAAGTTTACTTCAGGTTTGTTAAACAATGGCACATATCTTGAGAAGGCAGTGATATTGCAGACCTTTCCATCAGACTCATCAGCATTTGAATCTATTCTTCTCAAGCTTCCTTGGTCTGGCAAGTCAGCTATATTTCCACTGCCATTCTGATTATCCTTAACCTTGAGAAACTCCTTGTATTCCTGTGGGGGTTTAGTAGAGATAATTATCCTCTTCATTAGGGCTTCTGGAGAAGGAAACTCTTTCATTGGGTCTGAACTAGGGACAAAAAGAAGATCTCCAAATGTTTCAGTAAGCATCTGTAGTAATTTCCAAGTTAGAATTGATGTTTTGAACGGGGGAAATTATGAAGAAACGATACGATAAGTAAATTACCTCGGCTACTTTGGCTTGAAGGTCTGCTGTAAGGTGATCCTCAAGAGTAATGACAAGAGGATAATTTGATGCACAAAAGGCATATTCTTTAATGGACTTTAAACATCTGATCATTTCTACAGGGGCGGTCAATGTCCTTTCAAATGCCAAGAAAAAAAATAAGAGTCAAGGAACCATTTTGCAGGGTGCGGTGATGAGAGAGAGAGAAAAAAAAGGATGGCAACAAGTTCAATCAAGCAGTATGGGTTATTTTGGACTGTAAATATCGAGCCGCAGCGTGTAATGGAGAAATTTCTTGTTCTTGCTACATTGTTGCGTAAGGAGAATACAAAAACATTCACTATTCATTTTGAAGAAAGGGTGATGTGGGTATATCATGCAATCAACTGTACACACTTCGTTTTTTCTTAGGTGTACCTAAAATGTGATACTCTTAGGGTGTGTTTAGATTGTAGGAAAAAATACTGTAGCATAAGAAAAACACTGTAGCATTCGTTGGGAAACGTGTTTTGTGAGGGAGGAATAGTGAAAAGTTGGAATGAATAGTGAAAAGTTGGAATGAATAGGGAATAGTTGGGAATCTGAACATGGCCTTAACATATGAAGTTCTTTTTGTATGCAAAAACATGTAGTAATCGTTCCATGCGCCAAAAAAAATCCATGTGATTAAAAACACAGAATTCATACCCTCCATGAAGAATATCAACATTGTTCTTTGAAGAATTTGGCCACATATCAAGTTCAATGACTCTAACACCTCTCTGCAGTGCTTTTATAATTGGGACGTCACTGGAGTCACTGTTGAGCTGGTTCCCAGTAAGGTAGGAATTATGCCCAGTGAATACGAAATAATGAGAGAACGGAGCTGACATGTCCTGGTGAACCTGAGGAAAGAGTGAAAGTAATATTGAGTGATGAGGCAAAGCTTAGCAGGAAGAAGGGGGGGAACAGTTTCCTGCTACAGATTGGAGTAATATCAAGCACATCCTTCGTACAAGAGCCAGGACCACACGACATTCATGAACGGAGCAAAGAGTTTTTACCTATGAGTAAACTCTGTTGGATACCAGTATAAGTTAATTCTGTTGGTTAATATATATGTTCAGGCTGACCTGTAATGGGTCCGCAGTAGTTTGTCTTAAAAAAAACTATGAGCTCTGAACTGAAATGGCTGTGGGCAGTTAATTGAAAGGTAATATTTTTGTGGCATGAATGATGCTACAGGTAAAGGGTAGTCAGGTAGTGTAAATATGTCCTGAATTTGATGCAGACATGCTTGCCTCGTGCAAAGAACTACTGGCAGCGTTGTACTGCTTGCAAAGATGGCTTGCTGAATGCTGACTGCAATGTGAGGGTGGAAGGGCAATACTACCAAATGCAGACATGTAAGCAGGTAGAGTCCAACATTGACAGGCAAGCAAGTAGAGCTGAGAGAACTCAGAGGAATTGTATGATTGAATGCATCCCTCCGTCGCTTTCCATCCCGTCCATCCAGAAGAGGGAGGAGGAGCTAGTGTAAAAATGGAATCTTTGAGGAGGGATGGAGTTGACCTAGCTTGATCGAAACAAGCTACTGCTACAGGTAGCCAAGTCAACTAAACTAACTATAGGGAGGAGAGTAGTAGATGAGACTGAATCAGCAATCATCAACTGCTTTTTACTTGAGCAGCAATCAGCAAGGAATGGGTAAGGGCAACAGAAAGAATGCTAGGAGTAATTAACTAGTGATGAGAATAACTCCCCAAAGAAAATGGTGGGCAAACCTGGTTGGTGATTGGCGGGTTGAGATCGGGGGAGAAGAGGAATCCGAAGAAATCGTCGAGCGTGGGCTGTGCCGGCGCCGGCGACCTGGTGACGAGGCGGGCGATGCCGTGGCCGGTGGAAGTGGGTGCGAGGTTGGCGAGGATGCGGTCGATGTCGGCGGGCGACTCGCCCTGGACTTGGGAGAGGAAGCGGCGGAGGCCATCGGGAGAAGAAGACGAGGTGGGGCAGTAGGAGAGGTGGGCGGCGCGGACGTCGGGCGGCGGCTGCGCGTCGGGAGATCGGAACTTGCGGGTGAAGCACATGCAGTACTTGTACGCGTAGCTACCCATCTTTTCTTGCTTGCTGTTCTTCGTCTTCCTCCTCGGGTCGGTCCGGCTCGAATGGAATGGAATGGAATCCGATCCGACGGATGCTGCCCCCAGCTGCCTCTATTACTAATTAGCAGGTGGTGTCCCTGCTCCCCATTTATTTCCGCGTGGAGACCGCGTTGAGTTCATGGATGCCTCCTCCTCCTCCTCCTCGGGGTTGAGCCTCAAGTCAAGTCAAGAAGAAGAATTTAGAGAGAGAAGGGAGGAGGACGAGGAGACAGGCCAGCAGGTGCTGACTTTTCTCCGCTCTTGTTCGGTTCCTCGTGCTGTCACAAATTAATGCAAGAAAAGGAAAATCAACACAAGGATTTCAAAAGCCGACCGTTATTTCTCACAGAACCCTTATAGACTATGTTCAGATTAAGGAAAAAATACTTTTTCAACAAATTTTTTCTATTCACCCCACTCACAGAACACGTTTCCTAATACACTATTCAACGAAAATACTTCTTTCTACCACCTATATGAACACAGCAATACTCTCCACAAATCAACTATTCCATCCATTTGCATTTGGATATTATAAAAAAAACAAGCAGAGGATTTGTTTTCCCCTCCAAATTAAGGTTTGTTTACATTCCCTTCCACCCCAACCAGAGCTGTCGTATCCAGCCAATTTTCTCCAAAATAAATGTACCAAAGAGCCTGCACAGTAGAGAAAACAATATCCCATCACAATCTCAGAGTTTCTTAGCTAATCTTAATTTAAATCTATATCTATCTACCTGCTCCACCCACCCTCACACGCAAAAAGCTAAAGATGTACTATCATGTGTTTCCTCATTAATTTTCACTTTCAAGTGCTAAATGACTTGATCTAAATTATTAAGGCAACAACAATTAGGCCCAAGTTGACTGTATAGGGTGTGGTTCCAAGCCAGTCGGTGACTAAGTAGGAAAAGCGAAGGGTGATATCCAAATATCATAGCTGCCTTGTCTATGTACCACGTCCTCAAAGCCCTAGAAAAATGAAAAGAGGGATTATAACACATACAAGTACCAAAGCAGTTGTCTAAACGGTTGTATATGCCCTAATCATGATAGCCCGTCGATGAACCTAACCACTAACAACTAGTCCTAGAATTACATAATGATAGATGTTGATCTTAATTACCGTACCTCTCGGTAGGATTTATAAAATTAAAGGTTAATACATGCAACTCTTGTATAGCTAGCATTGATATATAGTTACCTCAACATAAATTAAAACATTCCATGTCCACATCGTCAATCTGTCCACAAAACAACTAAAAACTAGAGCCTTTTTCTTGCTTTAATTTTCTCAAGAATTTTATTTATTTGACATGGTCAATAATATAATGCACGTCACTAATCCGTTGATATTTTCCATAGGTGTCTGCGTGGAAACAACGGGTAAGTTAATACATCATGGTATCATATATAGGATCAATTTCTTTGCCAAACATGGCGTGCGGCCTCCACGAGATGAATAGAGCGAAAAACAGGTGGACGCTGGTGGATAGACATAAAGCACCTCAATTACTTCTCATGAGATAAAAAGTGTCCTAATAAATTATTAACAACTATGATGAATAAATCGAGCTTGATGAGGTCTCAATAAAAAGCCAACAAATTTTAAAGATGCCACCACTCGTGCTCAACCTTTCTTTCATCATGTACGCATGCTTCGCATAGTCTAACAACTTTTACAACATTTTCTGAAAAATGTGGACATCAAAACTCGCTTTTATAGTATATATAGTATTTTAGGTATTTTATGTTTGGTAAATAGTCATTTTCGTCCCTGTACTTTGCACGAAAGCTCATTTTCGTCCCTCAACTTTCAAAACGGCCAATCTAGTCCTCCAACTTTCATGGTTCAATTTTGTCCCCGAGCCTACATGACCGTCCAAGCGGGCATGCCACTTCAGCTCCAAGTCATCTAGCGGGCAAGGAGAAGAGCAGCGTGTGGCGTGGTTGAGGGAGGAAGCGCTTCTGGTGCTCAAGCTTTGGATTCTGTTGGCATGGATTTGGAGGTAATGTGTTTCTTCATGATGTAGGGGGCCAATTTCACAGACACCAGATGACTTGGCATTGAGGTGGCATGCCCACTTAGACTGCCAGTTAGGCTGGGGGACGAAATTGGGCCACAATTGAAAGTTAGAGGACTAGATTGGCCGTTTTGAAAGTTGAAGGACGAAAATGAGCATGCGTGCAAAGTTCAGGGACGAAAATAGCTATTTTGCCATAATGTTTAATTTGCTTACCAGCACAGAGAATGAGCATCATATCTATATTACAAAGCATGCTAATATATAACACTCACGTGCTAACTCAACAAAAATATAAAAGTAGCCAAATTTTCCTCCCGAATAATGACAATAGGGAATTATATTATTCCACCAGCTAGTCAAGAATTCCCAAGTCATGGAGCAACTCAAGTTCCTCCTCCACCAATGGAGCATCTAATCTAACTATCAGTTCACACCACGAATAAAATAGCAGGTAGGTGCTCTCCAGGCTTCTTTGTTACTATACTTTAAGTGAATAATATTTATTATTAAAATATCTTTCAAAATATTTTAGACCGTTGATCTAAAATCATAATTAAGAAAAATTATTTTTAGTATTTTATTTATTAGAAAAAATAAATTAGGTACCAGATTCACCGTTCTTGTACTTGGGGCCACTAATTTAATTTTTTTACGAACCTATTTAGTAATTCCTGATACTTTCATCTAGGTACCTGTAATCTTTTTCAGCGTACGATTTTCTGGATGGACAGCTCTCGTTATTCCCAATCATCGTATTAATTCTTGTTAAATAACTGTTATTTCCGCTAGAAGTTCCGATATATATACGTAGGTCAACGAGGATTGATTTGATTTATTATATTAATGGCAGCAGATGTGTTATCTTGTTGTATAGGCTGGCTCTAAAAGCTTTACATTTCACTAACTTTTCAATCACATCGAGTCACATCTTCTCCCACAGACAAGTTTACCAATGCACTATTCACACCTCTAATTTTCCACCAACTTCCTCTGGTTGCGGCAGCCTGGCTCTGCGTTGTTAGGCCAGTCTCAATGGGGGGTTTCATAGGAGTTTCATGAACATTAAATACACTGCCACATCAATAATTTTGCTGACATGACAGGGTAGTTAAGAGAGGGAGATTCATGAGATGTGAGGGGAGTTTCATCACCATGAAACCCCTGTTGCACAGTTACCTAGTTTCCAGGCTAGGTAACCGTGTCCATGAAACCACCACTGAGACTGGCCTTACATGACATGACTGACAATGTCCAACAATCAATGAATTTTCCTCGTTTTTTGCAGAGATCAGGGAAGATGTTTTCTTTCACATTTTTCTTGTAAAACTTGAAAACATATTTCGGGAGCATAGATTCCCTCTGAGGAGAATATGTTCAGTAGGATACTGCATGCATATGGTTGGATTGATGCCTGTAGCATATTTCTATCGCTTCCATATCTCTACAAACTGAAGCTGACATTTTGCCAAGGCATGTGGACATTCATCATCTCAAAACTTTAGAGATCTCCCATCCGCAACTTAAACCATGAGTCACCCTTTCCTTGACTCAATCTTGGAATGAATGGTCTACGCTAAACGAATGAACCGTCGTCTTATGCACAGGAACAACGCTAAGCTGCTCCGGGGTTTTCCACCCACTTCTAAGCAGTCAATACAAATAAAGATGCCATAATTCAGATACACTAGTGCCACAGATCAACTCTACTCAAAGCTCTCGAGCAACAAATCAAGATAACCACAACAGGAGGATGTGACATACTGGCTCCCAGGACAAAATGATTCCTAGGGGTGTTTAGATTGTAGGAAAAACACTGTAGCATAAGAAAAACACTGTAGCATTCGCTAGGAAACGTGTTTTGTGAGGGAGGAATAGTGAAAAGTTAGGATGAATAGTAAAAAGTTAAAATGAATAGTGAATAGTTGGGAATCTGAACATGGCCCTAGTATCATCCACTCCCCTCTCAAGTCTCAACTGTAGGTAAGACACTCAGTGAGTATATAAAAAAAAAGGAGTGGCGGTGGGGGTGGGGCGGTCAAAACAGCCCAAACTCAACCATACTGACACACTACCTGTTATTTATATCAGCATCTCCAGCATTAAAACTATACTAGACGTTATTGAGAAAGCTATGCCTCCATTCAAGGCTACCTAATCTTCGATTCGCAGTGACTCAACTAACAACTAAAGGCCCAATTGGTTCAACTTCACTATTCACTCACACCTTCGTTCCATTGAAAACCATGATCCCTCTCACAAGCTTTTGCTACAGTAAAATTTTTATAAGCTTTCGCTATCTAAACGGGGTCTAACTTGAAGTGTTGCCGATACTCTACGCCGTGAGCAGACTTCACACCCTTGGACTCAACAAATACATGAAGCCACTACAGTTCAACATTGCAACTTCACTCAGTCTTACACTACTATATGTGAAACGGTCAGATGGTAACTGAACACCATGATCAACCAAATATAAACTCTATGCATCCTTCAGAACATGCCCAAAGCCCTAAACCTTCATCAAAATCCCCTCGAGATAAACCCATACTAGGTACTAGTCAATGTGTATTGCGATGAGGATACATTTCTAAGAAGGGGCATCCAAGACTCAACAAAATCCTTGGCATATTGATATCACGTTAAAATTTTAGAAATATTTTGTCTGCCTTCCTGGGAAATTAGTCAAATGAAAGCGTCATACACATCTTCCAAAGATCAGAAACCATGTACAGGTATTGCAATCTGAAAAGTGGTCGCCAATCTATGATTTCTGAATCAAAGCTTGCATGATAAAAATGATGTATCAGCTACTACTCCATGTGTATTGCAATAGGGAAGATCTGGACTGCTCAGGTACGTAGTTATAAATTGTAGCTCAACCATTGACATGCCGATATAACTAGTTAGATATATGGAATAACACCGTGTTCCATGTCAGGAAGTAGAGAGCAAGCAAGATACAGGTGGTAAATGAAAGGTTGCTGGGCAAGCTACAACTTGTGAACAAAAGCTTGCAGGAGAAAACAATCACAAGTAAGAAGCGTCTGATGCATAACCAGGGCAAACAAGCTGATGAAGTAAGTAGAGTAATAAATTTAGCAGCAAATGGAGCTGGCAATCGCAAGGTGCAAGACTGTAAAACCCTCAAGCACAGCTATTTAAGGTACTAATAGTAAGATGCAAAATTAACAGTAGCAACCCCATGATTACATCAATTGGACAAGCAGAGGTGAAGTGACTTCTTTGCAACAGGGAGCAATTAGAAACTAAAAAAAAAGGGCATGCAGGGTTTGATTCATCTCCAGATCTAGCACAATAGGAAAGGAAGGATGAAGCAAAAAAGCTAGGCAGGCAATACATGATTGGTTCATCGTTGTCTGATGTGACCCGAGGGAGGGAGGAACTGAGGAAGGAAGGCGCAGATCGAATCACGCGGAGGCTGCGGCGGTGCGGGAGCGGTAGAGCTTGCCGAAGACGTGGAGGGCGGTGACGAATCCGATGAAGCAGAGGGACATGACGAGCACCATGGTGGGCGAGAGGCGCAGTCCCGGGGCCTCGTCGGTGTAGAAGCGCAGCATGTTGCTCCCGCTGGCGCCGGAGAAGCCCCCTCCGCCGGCGCTGGAGGTGGTGCGGCGGCGGCGCATGCCGGCGGCTGCTGCGGCCGTGCCGCGGGGGCCGACGGTGGCCGGGCGGGCGGAGGCGCCGGCGCCGCCGACGGAGGACTGGGACTGGGAGGAGGAGCGGGCCATGGCTCGATGCGGTGGGGAATCGGGATCTGCTGCACCTGTATGTATACCCCTGTGCTGTGCGGGTGGTGGAGACGGCCGCACCGAAGCTCAACTAGTTAGTAGACGAAACGAGACGGGCCCACCCGTCAGTCAGCCAGGCTGCTTGTGCTAATCTAATGAATGAACAGGTTCTGTTCTGGTTCTGGTTCGTCATCATCTCACATACTACACACTCACTGTATGCCCCTGTTGCATTCTAGATTTCTACCTACCTCAATATAAATGATAAATCTAATTAAGTGAACTCATTCGGTCGGTTTCATTTCATTCGATTTGATTTAATTGCTTGACTTGACCGTGCTCGTGCTGATTAATTTCGTTCGTCGATCGCGCGCGCCCAATAAAGCAAATAATAATGTATATATTTGCATATATACAGATAAATGTGAAAAAAGAAAGGGGAGTGCGTGAGCTAGCAGGTGGGAGGAGAAGCGGCATGATCGGTGGCGAGAAAGGCGAGCGCGGTGACGACGTCGGCCATGACGGGGCGGAGGGCGTGGCGTTCCTGAAGGCACATGGCCGCCACGCCCACCGCCTGCTTGAGCTCCGACGGCGGAGGGCCCTGCATGGCCATGACGAGCCGCGGGTCCGGCAGCCTCCCGGGGTCGCCGAACATGGGCGCCGCCCAGCCCACGAGGCTCTGCTCGCCGTCCGGGCGGCCGACGTCGATGGCGCGGCGACCGGTGATGAGCTCGAGCAGGACGACCCCGAAGCTGTAGACGTCGGACTTGGCGCTGAGCTTGCCGGTGCGGAGGTACTCGGGAGCGCAGTAGCCGTAGGTGCCCATGACCTTGCCATTGCCATTGTTTGAGGAGGACGAGGAGGAGGACGAGGAGGAGGGAGGCGGGAGCAATCTGGCGAGGCCAAAGTCGGAGAGCCTCGGGGTGTAGTCGGCGTGGAGGAGGATGTTGGAGGGCTTGAGGTCGCGGAAGATGACGCCTCGGTCGTGCAGGTACTGGAGGCCACGCGCGGCGCCGCCGGCGATCTGCATCCGCCGGCCCCACGGCAGAAGACCCTGGTCATGGTGCAGGTGCGCCTCCAGCGATCCCAGCGCCATGTACTCGTAGACGAGCAGCCGCTGGTCGCCCTCGGCGCAGTAGCCCACCAGATTCACCAGGTTGGGGTGGTGCAGCATGCTCAGCATCACCACCTCCACCACGAACTCGCCGTTGCCCTGCGCGCCCTCACGGTCAAGCTGCTTCACCGCCACCTCCTCTTCTTCCTCACCGAGCCGGAGCCGGAGCCGGGCCTTGTACACGCGGCCGAAGCCTCCCTCGCCGATCAGCTGCTCCTGCCGGAAGCTGCCTGCGGCCTCCGCCAGCTCGCGGAACGAGAAGGCCTGCAGCGCAGACACCTCATCTGCTTCTTCATCTCCTGGTGGCGGAGGCGACGACGGCAGCTTCAGCTCATCCTCCTCCTCCTCGTCTTGGTACTGACGACGGCGGTCCACGACGGAGGACGCGCAGCGGATGATCCGGGCGGTGAAGCTGCTGTTGTTCTTGTTCCTCCAGGACGTCGACGACGCGGCCCTCCGCCCGCCGCCGCCGCCCCCGGCGTTGTTACTGCTCTTCCTCCTCTGGATCACGTCGTGAGGGAACCGACGAAGCCAGCTCATCATTATTGTCTCGACGAGACCGGCCGGCCGAGAATGAAGAACGAAACAATGATCCAGAGAGAGACGGCCGGCCAGCCAGCCATGCAGCAGAGGCTTGGCTCGGCTTTTTCAGGAAACAAAGATGCCTAATATAAACTGTCCATCCATTCAAGCACTTGGATCGGAGGAAAACAGGATAAGACAGAGCCAGGAGGACCACGAATATACTGCTCTACCTACCATAGTACCATCCATATACATAAGATAGCAAAGCACATTTACAACTTCAATTCCCGACCCATATGGTACAAAATTGCCTACACTACTGATCAGCTCTCTATCTCTCTCTCTGTATATATGGCTCCTGTCTGTCGATCCTAAGACACCTTAACTAAGTTACCCAACAGGAAAGTCTACCCAAATGCTACTCGTCAGAATCCGAGTCAATATTCAGTACCAATCTCGGTCGAACTGAACGGCCCTCCTCAAGTTCTGCTTCACTCACCCCATCACCACCAGTCCTGCCCCCCACGGCTGCACCTGCACTCACGGAATCATATCTTTCAGCGAAAATCCTAATCATCTATCTAAGCAAACATATATATCGAAAAAAACTTATAATGGACAGACAGACATACAGAAAATCACATAGAACTAAAACGACTTCAGACATACCATCTAAAGCTGCTGCCGTTCCATCTCCAGAGTTCCTCCTTTTCCGAGACTCATTCTGGGAATTAACTAAACCTTCATTAGTGCCGGCAGTTGTCCCTTTGTCACATGCCTGAATGGGTTGCAATGTACCATCATGCCCATCTTCCGGCGCTGAAGCTGCCACTGCTTTCACTCCCAAATCAACAACAGAAACTGGCTCGTCAAACATCTGGTAAGTAGGGTCATCAGCAGGACTTGGAGGACGCTCCCAAAATGACAGTCCCAGATCATCAAAACCTTCTTTTAATGAAGGAAACGAAGTTTCAGGTGGGTTGGGTGGAAACAGATTTCCAGTGTCATGTGCTGAGCCACAGATCACAGCACTAGGAGACAACACGGTGACAGCATCATCATCTGAGTCGCTCAAAACTATCACATCCTGCTCCGTTGATGCTGGAGGAGCATTTTCAGCTGAGGCTGAAGAATCAAGATCATGGACATAGGTCGTAGGATAATCATTTCTTGCTGGTTCTGAATTATAACCTTCATCCCCAATGCTTGTGCCATCAATACTGCATGTCAGAGTTTTATTTCCCATGTGTCTTGCATGGTCAATATCAGAAGACTGCACCAAATCGGTATCCCCTCTTTTGTTAATTTCCCACTTGCCGTTGCTGTTTTTTTTAATTCCCAACTTAAGACTACAACCCACCTCTTCAGATAAAGGTTCTTCTTTAACCTCATGCTTTACAATACACATTTTGGGTTTGGCTGTTGTATCTGTGGCCACACAGAGAGTACCATCTGGTAGATGCCACTGTGCAAGATCCTTCAGCTCAGCTCTGCCCTTAACTCTCCAGGAACCATCAGGCTTGACATCAACTTCAGATGTATCATGTCCACAGTGTTTTATCTGTATCACCAAAATGCAATAGATTAGCAATGGTGCACAGCAGAAAATTGTAAGTATGAAAACAGTACTTCATGTCCACTATAAACTCACCAAAGAAGTGATGCGATTGAAGTAAGGATCGATTATTATGTTGTCTAAAGAGTAATTCTTCAAGCAAATTGGACATTGCCACTGCAAGCAAGGAAACAATGCTTAATTTAAATAGAGAAGATGAGACGGAGTTGAATAATATTCTCAAGATGAGGTAAAGTATGGTCAAAACAGCGAACCTTCCGAGAACGTTGATTTATTTCAATAAAAGCTTCTAAATCAAAACAACCCATATGAGCACAGGGCTTAAACCTACCAGCAATCTGAATCCTTGAAGCAGTCATCTGCCATGAGATAAAATAGATTGTGTCAAGGAAGACATCTTTACAGAACAAGCCATAGAAGTGCCTTTCTGCGGAGGAGCGCTAATACAGCTACCATGCAACAAATATGTTGCTCCAAAAATGGGAGCCACATAAAAGCATGTGAACTAAGAAAATATGTAAGCCTAAGGGTCATGAGCTTACAGCTGCAACATCAAGAATAACTTGGGTGGGTAGTTATCTTTGGTGGGGTTCCCTTATCTTTACGGAGATGGAAGCAGATTTTCAAGGATGAGTTTAGTCTCATATTGCATAGAGCTAAACTGTCCCTGAAAATGGAGCTGAAGGATTGGTCATATAATTTTCATTAGTCTCGATTAGGCTTTTTTTCATCTTGGGCCTAAGGCCTTGTACAATGTAAATATCATTTTTTTATCTTAACGGAGAAAAAACAGTAGGGGGCTCCCCTGCTGTTCGCCTAAAAAAACTTAGGTGGCTAGTACTAATAACTCAATGCACTTTTGGTTGGAACTATATTTCAACAGGTCTAGTTGACAACAGAGCCAATTTAAGAGAAGACCATTAGGGAATATAAAACATGTACAGCCAGAGCGCTTACAGGGCATCGAAGGTTCACAGAGACAGAATCAGCCACAACTTCAATATCACTATCACTGTCTGCATTATTTGCCTCAGTTCCACCACCAACACAGCGACGCACGCGAGCAAGGGCATCATCAAACTTCTCACCGTCTTGCTCCTTAGGCACCAAATTTAGGACCTGCCCGCTATCAAAGTTTTATGAAAAAGAAATAGAAACAAGAAAACAGGGTTCCAAATTCAGGTATTCAGCACTTTCTAGGTACTATCAGCTTGTTGCAGTAGCTGCTAAGAGAACCAGCCAGTTTATGATATTTTCCTGCAAAGTCTTGGGGAAACATTACTCTTTGCCTAGTGTCTTTTAATAAGAACCGCAAATCCTAGTGAGGACTAACAGGGATGTGGAATATTGCTATAACACTAGACGCAAGTTCCACGTTGGCGTAAAATAGATATGCTGCCAAGGGGGCAAGGCCTTGCAACGGAATCCACTTGGGAGATGATGAAAGTTTAGACATGCCAAAGAACAATAAAAGCCATCTAAAAGGTTTCTACTGATGCGTACCTGCTTTTCAAAAAGGAACACATGATACAGCTGTTTCAAATAAGCACTGTAAAATATGTGTTCCTTGAGAGTCTGGGGGGGGGGGGGACTCCTCACCTGGTCTAGAGATCTCTTCTTGGCAATTCTGATACCCAAACAAAAAGTACGAGAGTCATTTCTCGACAAAGCAATCTTGTTAGGCCCCTCCCTCAGGTAATCTGTTAACTGGGTTACATAGACATGTTTTGAGTCAAAAGGGGATATACAAGTACAAAAACACGGTAACTGATGAACAGGGAAAAAATGACTAATACCTTAGGAAAACAATAAAAAGAATAGCATGCTTCAAAATAAAAGATACTTACCAGTGGACCATCATCTCTACCATTGGCCCCTAACTTCTGTGATGGTTGCCTGCTGACCACCCTAACATGAATACCTGAGAAAGAAAGAACTGCCGACATGAGTAGTTCAGATCTAGTATGATTGAAATCACTATTCAATCTTAATGACAGATGCCACAGTATATATCATTACTACAGCTCGAAGGATGTAGAATACATATGCTGCTAGACTGCAGATATGAGTGCTTCTGTCCATGTATAAGCACAAGCAATGACTGAGGTGCATGCACAAATCGCCCATCATAAAGTCCCCAAGAAAAGGAGAGGCAGGCTGAAAGCTGAGTCAGATCTTAATTGAATACAGACAAAGATGTTGTAATCGTAGGTGTCTAGTTCTACATTCTGCTCTTCTGACTCATTACAAATTAAACAGGTGGCACTTGACTAAGTTTTTTAACTCAATAAAAACTTGCACCAAAATCCTATCAGAAAATATGATTCAGTATACATAATAAGCCATATACCATTAACTTGCATATCAGAGTGTAAAGGCCAGTGCATCCTAAAAGGGACTTTGTCATTCAGAAGGATACACCAAACCTGCATAAAACAAATCCTGACTCAAGTAAGATAAATTGGATGCAGGCTGGTCGAACGTAGTCTCTACACTACAAATGCAACTCAAGGTAGAAAATCAATACACACAGGTAGTACAATAATACCTAACATGATTAGCTAATTATTCCATGACAATCCTTAACAAACTTAATAGTTTAAGGAAAGTGAAGAAAAAGAAATAGAGTTAACCTGAATATCATATTCAGATTTCTGTAGCATTTCTCTATTAGCTCTTGATAGCTGGAAGGTTTTCGTGGTATACTGTACAGTATATGACCTGGAAATAAAGAATCACGAATAAAGGTTATGAATATTGCAGAGATATCATGGGTAGTTAACTTGTATACTAAAAATGAAAAAAAAAATGTTCAGCCATCTTGTTGCTCAAGACTCGTGATTTCGTATCATATGGATGAAACACAAGGATGAAACAATGGATAACTCACCCGTCTGCTGCTATGGTAGAGGGTCCTAATAATACAGGGAGTAAGAGATTGTTGATGGTGACCAAGAAACTGCAGGTTACAGTAGGAAACTATGTCAAAAATCAGAGGCTACAATTTTAGGACTAAGCAAAGAATGTCCGTAACCTAACCAAATAGAACGAGGAATCACACAAAAAAAGGTAGAAAAGGAATGCATGCAAAAGATACAGATCGATCAAGTCTTAGGTTGCTTGGCAAGAAGATTTTCATAAAAGATTGATGTCGCAGAACAACCAACACACAATAATTGTGTAAGGTGCAAACTAAAAGCGGGTGATCACAAGGGCTAGTGAGCTACTGTCTGGTTGAGCTCAGGACAATATTGAAGCTTAAAAGGACTTACGGATCAGCCCTGCTAATTCGGCACATTTCACAATAGAAGCACGAAGGCAAGTCAGGAGACAAACTGTCTGCAGACTTCTCATTCTCGGGTATGACAACACAACCAACATGCTGCCGTACGTTGCACTGTGGATCAACACACTACAAGGACCAAAAACAGACGTTACAGGCAGGTATCATCAAGAACAAAAAGGAAGCTACATAGTTTTTTGACAGAGCAAGTAGTGTTACATTTCATGACAAACTCAGAACATCATGGTCACAACCAAGGCTCCAAGCCTGAATTATAAAAGAGAAAGACTGAAATAGTGATCTAGACCATCAACTAATTTGATGTTTAGTATACAAAAAGTAAGACGCTCTGGTGATTCCAAATACACTTTGTGCACTGACCTGTATCAACAAGAGATATCTGAAATCTAAAAGACTAACAAATAGTTAGAAACTCATATTTATCATGAGAATTATACCTCTATCATGGGATCATTGGGCTTGGAGTTACCACAAGGGCAGCGGACCTTGACATTCAACTTAGCAGAATCATCTAGTTTTTTTTTTAGGTTTAACACTGTGCCCTGACTCAATGTGGCTTCTTGAGGCAGCAACAATAGTTGTAGGGTCTTGCATTTTACTGAAAACAAAAGGCAAAAGCTGACAGTTTGCCAATGATTCATGAGAGCCAATCAGGTAATCTAAAGCTATACGAACACGCCGGTGAGAAAGAATATGAACTCACCTATAAGTGTCCTCCACTATTTTCACCGCCACTTCTCTTCCAGAGACTGGAAGAATACAATTGAGATTATTCCTCGGTACTGGAAACAGTAGTGCAAAGAAGATATGATGTGGAGAAAAACCAATGGAATGTACCATGATCTTGCTGATTGAACAGTGATGTCATAACTCTTTCTGCGAGTTCCTGTGCACAAAAACCATCTGGCTCATAAGTAACTATTTCCAATCCAATAAATGAAAATAGGAGGCACAGAGATATTCCTGAATTGCAGCATATGCTTATGCTACTCAGATGATAGCGTCGAAAAATCTTAGCAGAAAGTGGCAGTGGGCAAACCTGCTTCTTTCCTTGCTTTGGAAGTCCAAGCTGATGCAGGACATCCTTCAACTCTTTAATTCTGAAGTGGGCCAGCTTGCGCTGTAATAATAAAAGCATTATTACAGGAAGTGGTTGCTATTATCTCAGAATCACAATGGAGGAATTGAGCACGCTGGCACTGTAGTGTTAACAATTTTGCAATCCAAGCCCCAATTGTCCACTCCAGCCTATGACAGCTGCAATTCAAGGCAGTGCAAAGCGTGCAAGTAAAGGAAAGGGGAGGGGGTGCGAATTCAGGGCATTTTCATGGTCAATTCACAATTGTGAGGACCCTAAGGAGCTACATTACTAGTTTTGGAAGGGAGAAAAATTGAACCTGCGAGTTTATGGAATTTAGGAGATATCTGAGCAGAAGAGTAGCAATAGGTTACAGGAGGGAATGAATCGAGTCGCGCACCAAAGCGTAGCGCGTGCCTTATACAAGATGGGATGAAGAGGAAGCGAAATAGTAGTACCTTGCAAGCGGCGAGGACGGGATCGTCCGGCGGCGGCATGTTGGCAGGGTCTGTCGGACGGGGGTGCTCGCGGGCGAAGGGATTCGGAAGACGCGGTGGGACGGTAGGGTTCCAGAGGTGAAGAAGGTGGCTGCGCCCGGGGACAAGGGGAGGGGTGGGAGTGCGCGGCGGACGGCGCGGTGAGACGAGGCGGCGGAGGAGGAGGCCGCTGTCTCGACTGCGAGAGAGGTAGACGAAAGGGAAGGGGCGCTTGGGTGGGAACAAGGGCAGTGCACGGATCTCAAAGCAAAGTTCCCCCTGTGTTCGAGTTGCGTTGCGTTGCGGACGGCTGCTTCTGCCCGGCCAAATCTCCATGGTAAAAAAACACTGTAGCCGTAGAAAAATACTACGGCTATGTTTAGGTTGCAAAATATTCACTGTAGCTGTAAGAAAAATAATATAGTTAAGTCCTGAGAAGCGTGTTCTGTGAGTGAAAGGAATAGTATGAATAGGGAAAAGTTGGAATGAATAGTGTTTAGTTTGTAATCTGAACAGGACCGAGCTAAGCCTTGAAAAGCGTGTTCTGTGAGAGAAATAGTTAAATCTGTGAGAGAAATAGTTAAATAGTGAAAAGTTTGAATGAATCCGAACATATTGAAAGAATTTCTAAAAATGAATAACTAACATCTTAATTTGCCTGTTAGAGCATCTCCAGTGTGGCACGTAAATTTGGGCTCCCAAATTCTATTTTACAAGCCCACATGTAAAATTTGGAAGGCTAAATTTGCATCTAACTACAGTGGGGCATGCATCCATAAACTAGTGAGGCATGAAAAATGGTGGGATCTATGGTTTGAGAATGAGGATGATGGTTTGAGAGAGAGGATGCGAGGCTCCCAAAGCTATGGGCTTAGAGGGGAAATTTGAGAGGGCATATAAAATAGGATGGAGTTTAGGAGTCCCACTGGAGAAGTTTTTTTTGCTTTAGCTACTAAAATTTAGAGTATGAGCTCATTTAGGAGCCCCCACTAGAGATGCTCTTATGTAAAACAAAATGACTAGCAAAAAAATTTGATAAAATTCAACATCTTTTCTAAACAGCCTCAACCACAACTTCAAATCCACCTCCACTGACAAACGGGCCCCACAATACAAGCCGAGTCAAAATAAGTCGCATGTCAGTTCGACTGGCCAATTCCGCACCGGCGGCGAGGTTCCGGTGAGGGAGAAGAGGCATCCTCGAGGTGAGAGGAACACATTTACATTTATAACCTAATCTCGGCGGTTCGGTGACCAAAGCCAGCGTGCGGCGACGGGTAGTGAGCTCAAGCGGTGGTGGCACGATAGGAATCGATCAGGCGATGGTTGGGCAACAGGGGAGGTATGGTTAGTGTAGGAGGTGGTTCAGACGACGACGAATCGGGCCGAGGCTCGTTGCTGATGCGGGCCCTCATCAACGGTGAGCTCGTCTCGAGCAGATGTCGGGCGTCGACGGCAGTGCGATTGGAGCTGAAGAAGAGGTGATTGGACGTCTAGGCAGGTACCACGAGTGGAGGAGGTGGTTCGGGCGACGAGCGGTGATAGCACAATTAGAGCCAACGAGGAGGTGATTGGGTGGCTTGGGAGGTACAACGAATGGAGGAGGCGGTGTGGGCGACGATTCAAGGTAAACTGCTACGGCTAGGGCCTTTGGCGGCGATCTCGGCTGGAGCAGAGGTTGGGCAGAAGGGGTCATCAGGAAAAGCTTTGTGTGCGGGCATTGGTGCCAGCGAGGAGGCGTAGGAGCATCTCGTCATGGGAGATGGTGCCGGTGGGGAGAGGCGCGAGAGGAGCTCATCAATGGGGACGCGACCGCGCGAGAGGAGGGATGACGAGTGCGACAGACTCGGTAAAGATGCCAAGCGCGGGGCTATGGATGGCGAATGGGATAGCGAGGAGTAAGATGCAGAGGTTGTTGGGTGCCTATTTTAGATGAATTTATCTGTTTTTACCTATCCAACTCTTTTTACAGAGTCTCTTATAGATGCACTTACGCTTTCTTCTTCATACAATGGAATTGCATTAATATATAAATTATTAAGACTTAAATTAAGTACAATGATTCTTGTTTTTGTAAGTCCTTTTGCCAGTTCCCTCTTCAAAGCCAACCACAATATTCAATCCCAACATATGAATGCACAGTTACATAATAGTCGAACTTGATGTAGTATATAACAGGTTGAAGCAATACAATCAAGGTTTGTTACTTTATTCTACTATGGGTTGATGATTGATAATAGAGTAAAATGCATAAATGGCCACTGTACCTTTTGGATTGTTTTAATTTGGCTATTTTATTTAGAAAAATGTAAATCATGGTCATCAAAGTTGCTTAACTGAGTTGATACGGTCAATAGCTCTCTAGGAATATGTATGGGAGGAACGTGGCAATATTTGGCTAATGACTCATGCTCTGCCATAAACAGAACATAAGCACTCTTGGACAAATCCAATTGCAGTTTTATTTATGTATCCCCTCAATCTCCTGATTCTATCTATAATCGTTGTTCATTAGCTCACAGATACATCACGTGGTTTATAATATTTACCACCTACCTTATTTTGCGAACAAGAGTGGAGAGGTCGTGAATGCTATTGGAGGCGGCAATTTAACCAACTCGAGCTAGAGCTGAGTATGCTTCAAACCCAACTATATTCATGAAATATTTCTATCTAATTTTATCCTATCATGTCCAGGCCCAACTATTAACCTCTTGCAGCTTTAGCTCGCTCCGTCACTAAAGGCTCAGCCACTGTAACAATCTCCCACTATCATATGATGCTTTCTAATTTTGCCTATAATCATTAAATAAATTAAATCAGAGGGAGTAATTTATAAATGTACAAGCCATGTCACCTGAATACACGTATTCCTAGAGAGTTATTGACCATTTGGACTCAGTTGAGCAACCTTGATGGCACAATATACAAAATCCTAAGTAGGATGGGTAAATTGAAACAAGCCAATGAGTATAGGGGTCATTCACACATTTTACTCTTGACAATAATAATAGAAGAGACGTGTATAGTGAATAATAGTGTGGCTTTATATTGGACGGCCAATGTTATGAAAAGAACTATCTCATAAATATTTTCCTTGTGGGATGAGCTGATACTCTTCCACTCTCGATTTAGAACAGTGATAGATCTTAGCTTAGCTTTTCAGGCCATGAAGTATACATGATTTTAAGAGCAAAAGCATAAAGAAAGCCCTAGTGCCTTCTTTCTGAATAAATGGATTTTTATTTTATTTATAGAGTGAATTTCACTGTAGATCCTTAAACTAATACTGAGGTCTCCCTTAGGTCCATGATGAACTATAAAAGAGATTACCTATGCCCTTAAACTCCTCCCGATGTCTCACCTGGGTCTATGATCCGTGAAAGTTATCATCTAGGGCCTTAAACTAATCTTAAGGTTTCACCTAAGTTCATAAAAACCTATAAAGGATTGCATCCGCTGATGAACGGGGATTGCATCTTAAAGCCATTCTCGATCCCATGTTGGCAGCACCTCGTAAGCAAATATTGCATCAGGCCATCAGTGGATGGGCGGGGACTTTCACAATACCTTTGTAATAGATTAAGGACTAAGATAATTACTTTAAAGTTTCATGAACGTGCGACCTCATGATTAGCTTAAGGATCTAGACCTAGGTGAGGCCTTGGGATAAGAATGCACAGTGAAATTCCCTCTTATATAAGCGTAAAATTACATGCATTCGTGTTGTGTGTTGCTTCTGCCCCCCACCCCCACCCACCCACACACACAAAAGAGTAGGAGGCCATATGATTGTCAGGGAAGAAGAAGGCTTCACCCAGCCCAATTATCAATCTCATTTTTTTAAGCCGGGCTTCTTTGCCGAATGGATGGATCATATGGCCTTACATTTATCACAACTTTGCGCATGTTAGCTAGCAACGACGTGCAAATTTATCATAGATCAGGTGGTTGGGTTCTTCGTGGTGGAACCTATCCATTAGGATTCAAACCCTTTAATTTGGCACTGGTGCTCACATTTTTCTGGATTTATTCCAAGTTTACAGATGCAATGCATTCGGTGATAGCACTGGCGTAGCTAGAGGTTTTCATGTGTATTGACATGAATACCCTCAGATTTACATAAGCAATACAATATATAGTATCAATACATGTATAACAAGAATACTAGTAAAAATACTAGTCGAGTTCATTCAACAAGGGAATCTGTACAAGTCATAATAGGTTTCCATCATTTCTTTGTTGATTCTTTTGGTTTCATATAGTCTATTTGGAAAAATCATCACAATGGACATCCTCACTCAAAATCCTGGCTACGCCATTGGGTGGCAGGCGACATCCCCGTCGATAGCGAGGCAACTGTGTTGACTTCGTGAATCTCAAGATCTGCCGGCTTAGTCCTTCGAAGGTGCTCATACGGTAAGGTTTGCGTACGTGTGTTCACAGAGATTGTGAATCTGCAAATAAGTCCATAAGTTTTAGACTGCACTAGCTAGCTAGCGTAGAGAAAAAAGCTAGGATTAGTACAAGTGTAAAAGCATATGTCCCTTCGTTGTCTTTGATGCACGTCCTCAAGCAATCGAGGGAGAGAGAATGAAAAAAGGGTACCTTTGGTAGAAAGGAGGGGCGAAAGCGAACCCATGGCACATCCGATCCATATTTACATCAGCTAGCAAAATAATTAAAGGTACGTAATCTTTCATGTGTCTTTTTTAATTTCCTACAACAACATATGAAATGATACATAAGACGGAAACCAAAGAATTCCAGCTATAGCAGACGGATGGGTCAGTAATTCAGTATACATAAGTCTGATGGGAAAACAAGATGAGAGCGTGTCCTATGGAAACCATAATCCCATGAAAAAACTCCACCCAGGATAGTTGGATATGCCCATCTAATGACTAAGAAACCAGGTGGAATAATCTTACAAAGAAGCCCTCCCACCCATCATCTCTATCCCGTTTCCTACTGTTGGAACCGCCCCTTGATACACTCGGATTCTTCACTCTCTCACACACAGATGGAGGAGGAAGACGATGAACAACACACACGATAATGGCGACGAACGCCCCGGCCGCACGGACGGCCTGTATGTTGGCTTCTATTCCATCTCAAGGACTCGGCTCACTTTACGACGAACGAGTACATGGAGTTTTATAGCCGGGCACACACCACAGGAGCACGGACTCCATGCCGGCCAACTCGCTCACGATTGGCACGACCCGACACATCGCCATACGGGAACCACTCGTTCCCACGCACGACGCAGCCGCCTCCTCCGTGCTGATCGCCATGCCCTCAACTAACTGCTAGACGCATGCACACCGCCATGCACTAACAGACTCACACGACGCACGCACACACGCTACACACACGTCCTAACTAAACAGACTCATAACCAAGATTATTTCCAACAATCTTCCCCTAATCTTGGCTTGCCGTTGCCGGAGTTGTTGTAGCTCCCGTCGTCATCGCCACCGGCCGCCACTACGGCCTCCCGACCTGACGTTCCACATCCGCAAGCCCCATCTCTAGGCGAGCGCCGTACTATTTGCCGCACTGGAGTTGATGCCGCTGCTCCCATCATCGTCACTGCCACGACCGCCACCACGGCCATCAGACTCACAGAGGCTTACACAAGCTCGCCACACAGGGCGCACACTTGCCACGGACCCGAACGCGCGGCCACACGCACGTCGTCCATCTTGAGCACACACTCGCGCACGACGCCACCATGAGCTCATGCTCCTGCCTTCACACGACAGACTTGAACGCGAGCACGAACTCACGCGCCGTCGAACCTGCAGTTGCACACATGCACTCTAACACCACCTCATCGCCACACGCCAAGCTCTTTCTCCGTCGGCGACAAACGCCTGACGCGGCTCCAGCGACACACGCCGAGCTTCTTCTCTGCCGGCGACCATGCACAGACCGACACACGGCTCGGCAACCTCGCCGCAGCACCACCACTGGCGACCATGCACAAGCCGACACACGGCCCGGCAACCTCGCCGCGCCGCCATGCGCGCCCTCCTTGCCGTTGCGCCATGCTGCAGCCCTCCCAGCCGCGTCACGCCATGCGCCACGCCTGTGGCCGCGCCCACACGCCGCCACCGGCGACCCGCAGCACATCGTGCCCGCGCCCTGTTGCGCGCCGCACCTCGCAGCTCCGCGGGCGCACGACCTGGCCGCCTCCCGGCTCCTCAACCAAGCTCTTGATACCAATTGTTAATTGTTAGAACCGCCCCTTGATGCACTCGGATTCTTCACTCTCTCACACACAGACGGAGTAGGAAGACGATGAACAACACACACGATAATGGTGACGAACGCCCCGGCCGCACGGACGGCCTGTATGTTGGCTTCTATTCCATCTCAAGGACTCTTGGCTCACTTTACAACGGACGAGTACATGGAGTTTTATAGCCAGGCACACACCACAGGAGCACGGACTTCATGCTGGCCAACTCGCTCACGATTGGCACGACCCGACACATCGCCATACGGGAACCACTCGTTCCCGCGCACGACGCAGCCGCCTCCTCCGTGCTAATCGCCATGCACTCAACTAACTGCTAGACGCATGCACACCGCCGTGCACTAACAGACTCACGCGACGCACGCACACACGCACGTACACGCGCTACAGTCCTAACTAAACAGACTCCAAACCAAGATTATTTCCAACACCTACGTGCCTAACAGAGACTATTGAGATCCCGACGCCGATCCACGACTCCGGTCTCGCGTCGTCCTTCTGCGACGGAGGCAAGAAGCGCCTGCACGCGCGCCACCTCGACGCCCTGGATCCCCTGGACATGAGGCCACCTGCACGCGCCGCCCCTCGACGCCCTGGACGTAGCCCCTGGGCTGCACCTGCTGTCCACATACTCATACTTCATGTATGTGTTTATACTTGACATACGTAGCTATACGTATGTACTCATACAGTCATACTCATAAGCTAACACACTCCCTACAATTTTGCAAATTAGCATGTGCTTATACGTTCAAATACATACAAGAACAGATATACTAGTATGTGGGCATGACGTCGTTGATGGGCTCGTGGCGTCGACCAAACGTCCAGCAGGTGCAGCCGTCACAGGAAATCGGGGAGGTGTCCTGGAGTCGAGGGCGTCGGGGCGGCGCGTGCAGCGTCCTGGCGTCGGGAGTCCAGGGCTCGAGGCAGCGTGTGCAGCGTCGGGAGTCCAGGGTTCGGGGCAGCGCCTGCTGGGAGCCACGTATCGGCGCCGTCACCGTGGACAGGTGTCGTAAGGGAGACGTCGGGAGGCGACGGAACAGGGGTAATCAGGATCACGAAGTCTCCGTGGGAGAAACGGAACGGGATAGAGATGACGGATGAGAGGCATTCTTTGTAAGATTATTCCACCGGGTTTTATGTAGTTATTCGATGGCCATCCAACGATTCTTGGTGGACTTTTAATAGTTCCATAGGATACACCTCCAAACAAGATAGATATAAGTAATAGATGCATTAGTACCAATTAGAGCAAATAAAATGGCGCAGGTCATAATTTAAGTCACCTTCTGAGAAAAGTATAGTATTGCTAACACAACAACGTAGACATTCTTAGCTAGCTAGCTGGTGTCTTGCAGCTCGAGGACGGGCTGAATGTCCAGGAGGGGTGTAGTATCAGGGGTAGCTGACTAGGCCTATAGGGACAGACGGCTAGGCCCATTAGGGTTAGGGTTAAAGGTCTTTCTTAGGGGCTAAGTAAACATCTATATCAGGAGAGGGGATGTATCAATTTTAATCAAACTAAGAGATTAGAAGGAAACCCTTTCCCTCTTCCGGCCGTGGGCAGAGCCCCGCGGCCGACGTTTCCCAACCCGTGAACAGTACCCGTGGTACTATAGCAGCCGCCATCCCCCTCTCTTCTCAGTGCCCCAATTCTCCCTCAAACCCTAGCAGCAGCCTCCTTCCTCTCTCACGATCCAGCAGGGTCATAACAATTTGGTATTCCCTAGCAGAAGCCTCCTTCCTCTCTCACGATCCAGCAGGGTCATAACAATTTGGTATTCCCTAGCAGAAGCCTCCTTCCTCTCTCACGATCCAGCAGGGTCATAACAATTTGGTATTCAGAGCCAGTCTTCCTGCGCCCACGCTCCATCGCCGCTGCTGCGATGTTGAGGGTGCTGCCCAGTGCGCCTCCGACCCTCGATGACATCGCCAATTTGCTTGCCCCGATCGTGGCGAAGGTCGACGCCTTGTCCTTGCGCGTGGGCATGCTGGAGTCCAGGCTCTTTGGCGCAGGCTCCTCGCAGCCGTCGTTCCCTATGTGTCACCTCCCTCCACCGTCCCAAGTTCCGTTCTCAGCGCCACCACGGCTATCCCCACCATGTCTGCCACGCCGCCAACGACGACGGGACCAGCGATGACAGACTTCTTGATGCAGTTACAGCAGATTAAGCAGCGCCGCTCAATGGAGGTGGCGAGAATGAGGCTTGCCCATGAGGTGTTGGTGGAGGTGCGGCTACAGGCTGCAACACGCGGCTTCCTGGCATGGCGACGGCTGCAGGAGATGCATCAGAAGATTCAGGGCCGAGAGACGGCTTTGACGGTATTGCAGCAGATCATGCAGGCCGAGGAAGTCTCCCCGAAGCCAGCGAAGAAGACACCTGCCCATCATATATTGGCTGCAGCGCTACTGCAGGCTACAACTCGTGACCTCTTCGCACGACGCCGTTTTTCTGCAGAACTCTTGTTTGTCAGGATGCCAGCCCGTTTGCAGCATGTACCATGGGATCCAGGTGGATGTACACATGGTTGTTCTACGTCTAGGCAGATCGAGAATAATAAAATAAGCCGAGATGTAAAAGACTTGCTTTTAGGTGTTAGGTTAGTATCAAGTCAAGACTTTGTCATCAGTCAGTTGGGTTGCAGCTCGAGGACGAGCTGCATGTCCAGGAGCGGTGTAGTGTCAGGTGTAGCCGACTGGGCCTATTGGGACAGGCGGCTAGGCCCATTAGGGTTAGGGTTAAAGGTCTTTCTTAGGACCTAAGTAAACCTCTCTATATAAGGAGAGGGGATGTATTAATTTTAATCAAGCAAGAGATTAGAAGAAAACCACTTCCCTCTTGCCGGCCGTGGGCAGAGCCCCGCGTCTGGCTTTTCCCAACCCGTGAACAGTACCCGTGGTACTGTAGCAGCCGCCATCCCCCCTCTTCTCAGTGCCAGAATTCTCCCTCAAACCCTAGCGGCAGCCTCCTTCCTCTCTCACGATCCAGCAGGGTCATAACAGTGTCATTTCGATCTATTATTTTTATTTTCCAAATATCTATCTCCCACTCGACAAGTTGTCAGTCAATTAAAAGTTCCTTGAGTCTTCTTCCATGCTTTAGTAGTCTCTCTCACTGCCCCCCGTTGCATTCCAGCAAACAAGGGCCAACTCACTTGATTGTAGTTGTAGCTGTTGCCTGTTGTAGCCAGACACACTACAAGGCACTGGTTTTTATAATTTGTCAAGGACAATTAATTTCAGTTTTACTTTTTTTCTATATACTCCCTCCATTATAAAGAAACTCGCTTAGAACATTGTCATGGTCTCCACTTTGACTAATATTTTTTCTATAAATATATTTCAAAAGTACTTTTATGAAACTATATTTTAATACGAATCTAGTCATGCGAACTGAGCTCTAGCTCAGCTGGGAAGGTTTCTTATGGTGGAACCAGCCCACTAGGGTTCGAGTCCTCGACTCGGCACTGGTGCTCGTATTTTCCTGGATTTATTCCAGGATTTAACCGGTGCTATTCTTTCAGTGGTAGGCGACGTGCCCGTCGATAGCGAGGCACCTGTGGTGACTTCGTCAATTTGGAAAATTTGCTGGCACAGTCTTTCGGAGTGCTCATAGGGGTAGGGTTGCGTGCATATGTTTGTAGAGGCAAGTGTGCGTACGTGTATATGAGTGTCTGCGTTTGTATTGTGTGATTCGCACAAAAAAAAATATGAATCTAGTCATATTATTTTTCATTTCTAAACTTAACACATAAAAAGATAAAAATATATTTGTATTTAAAAGTATAAAAAATTTGACTCGGACAATCTCAAAACGACTTCCTTTACAATACAGAGGGAGTATCCACATAGTCAAATACATGATTTGTCATTGAATTTTCTATTTAATTAATTTATAGGTGCGCTCATTTATTTGGCTGCCACTATTTTGTGCTAGTAAGTAGTAATGTGTTCCCTTCCTTTGTTCATGTACTTCCTTCTTCAAGTATATAAAATAAAACATAATAAATTTAAAAAATATGTACCTGGATCACAAGGTGTTTGTGTGGCCAAAGTCGCTCGAATATAGGTTGAGAGAAAGGGGACTTAAAATTCGGTTCTCATGAATTTTTAGGTAAATCTATAGTTATTTAAAAAATATAATCAGTTTCAAGAGAGAGTGGATTGGATTCCACCAATGATGCAGAGTTTGGTAGTGGTGTGCGGCACCCGGGTACGCGGTACGGTGCCGTGTTCCGCGTACCCGGGTCGTTGTTCCGAATCGAGGAACGGGATCGAGCCGGATTGAACCTCGGGACGGAGGCCGGCACTCGTTCCTGGTTCCGTTGATAGGGGAACGAATGGGCTACCTGGGCCGTAATTTTTTTTCAACATTACCAAGCAAGTTTGCCCAAACAAAAAGCCTGATTATGGCTCCACGCTTACCTCACGTGTGTTAAGTTAAGAGCATGATTAATGCTAAATTAGATGTATCATTCCTAAATTATCATCCCGAAAATATATGGTTCACGTACCATGTCTCGTACCAAGCATTCCGAAGTGGTATACCCCCTTTGAACTGGGAACATACAAATGATCAATCCACGTACCACGAATCCGTTCCTCGTCCCGGTCGAACCGGGAACTTTTGTGACATAGGGTGTGCCCACCTCCTCCTATAATAGGCCCTAGTTCCCTACAATGTAATGAGCGCCCACTTAAATGTGCATGACTCTTAATAATGGTACGTAGTGTCAAAGTACTAACGTTTGTATCATTAGATTACTCTCACGATACTAAATATTGGTGTCAAAATGAGTACAATATTTTTTGTAATAGGAAGGTGCTGCAATACCACACAATTATATCTGAAAAATAACTTATTTGGTCTGCCATCTCTTGATTTTGGAAAAGCATGAACATCTATTACATTAGTATGTATTATTGGTAACTAGGGCACTGGAATTTTGTGGTTGGGGGGGGGGGGTCTAAATGTCACTTTCGATGGCTTTTGGGCTGTAAAGCTATGAATGTGATGTTTGTGGTGGAACGTTGATGGGAATTTGACACTTGTATCACGGAGCATTTTTTAGGTCATCGTATGCAATTTTGACTAGATGGAATTATTTGTGATAGATTTTTCAAGTTGTAAAGATTTTTTCCTCTCATTCCTCTCCATTGACGTGCAAGTAGCAAAATGGTATATGGCTAACAACAAGCACACGATTATTAGCTAGTATATATACCACCTTTGTTTTTTACCTACAGAAAATAAGGTGTTATTAGTTACTGAAGGATCAAGATCAATGGAAAGCACTGGACAGTGGCTTGCCAAGTGGACACGGGGCCGCGCAGGTGGTGGTGGAGGCAGACGTCCAAGTCCAATCTTTTTGGCTATTTGGTATGGTTATGCATTTATCTTGATAATGACTAGAAAGCAGCAACAGGGTGATGGAGTAAGCACTAGTACAAGAGTATAGATATGCTCATGTCCGCTGCTTTTTTTCTTTCTTCTTTTGCGAATGGCAAAATAGCCATTTTGAACCCTGAACTTTGCTTCAAGGGCCAATCCATCCTCAACTCTTAGGTAAGCCAATCTAATCCCTTAACTTTTATTTTTAGGTTAAACTTGTCCTTATACTAATGTGGCGCTTCTTATTGGTATCTAACTAATACAGAATGTCCTTGTTACCCTTGTTTTTTTTGCAATCAATGATAGGACCGATCCACTAGTTTGTCGGTTGTCTCTCGGAGGGATTGAAGCGCCCTTTGCTCCTTAATTAGATATAAATAAAGATAATAATATGCATATATTTACTTAACTTTCCGTAACATACATATTTTTGCAGTTATCAGCTTCAAATTTCTCTCAGTGCATTCATGCCACAACTTCCAAATGCACAAATACCACCACACTAATTTTCTTGCATAGTCAAAATATAATTTTAATATAATAGGTGCACCATAACAAAAGAAAAGGAAAATGGTTATCTGGTTAGCTTAATATTATGTGTGCCCACAAGTTTAAATGCGTGTGGGGGACACGTCCAGTATATATGACAGTGACAACTAGCTAGGTTTGCTCGATTAATGGTGGCGTCATGGCCATGTCCAGTGCAACTGCAAACGATATCTAGAAATTAAGGGGAAGAAGAGTCAGGGTAAAAATGACTTTTGACATTAGTTTCATTCTAATACGGAGTGTTGCATCAACATAAGGATGATAAAAGTAGAGGGACAGAATTGACCGATCTGAATGTTGAGGGACGAAGTTGATCCTCGAAGCAAAGCTGAGGGACCAAAGACGCTATTTTGCCTTTGCAAATTACCATAGTATAGGCGTAGATGTTTACATATCCGGATCACTATATATACACGCACATCAACTATAAAGGTATGTGCAATCAGTATGAGGTTTGTCGCAGATTGACTGATCCCTGCTAATTTGTGCTGCTAAACTACAGTTGATCATCTTGGGGTTCACATAGATATAGCCTCAAGAGACATCACTGTTTGCTGATAGTAATAATAACAATATAATATACTCTTAACATGAAGAGGAAGAAAAAAAAAGAAGGAAAAGGACAAAAAGATGCTTATCGATGAAAAGGGCACGGGCTGCCTTTCGGACAAAAGGCTCTTCACCCTTGTAGTTGTAGGCACACGACACGCACTCGATATGTGGAGTGGAGCCCACGTCCACTAAAGAAGCATTTGTGCTCTTGTCACTTGCACAAACATGATACACCACCACCCAATATGCTTGCTGTGATCGTCAAATTGACCGAGCTAAAGTATAACAAAACATGAATGGAGAGCAGCTTTTGAGCATGCACCTTTACACGTACAATATAAGAAAATTGGTAATACATGCGTGTGCCGTATGATCCTAGCATCCTAGAACTAAAACATGTGTCAACATCTCACTAAAGTAGAGGAACTATTTTCAAAGTTAGGAGGCTGAAAAAAAAGATGACAACTTGTGCTTACAAAAATTTACCGCTAGGAAAAAGGAATTTGACAAGTAACTTTCACACAGGATACGAAAATGATGCATCACCAACAAAATACAAAATTACATGTATTAGTTGGACGACAGGATGACTATGGACAAAGCTGTATGACATGATGATGATATCCTTCTATTCATAAATATTATATAAGCAATTGCTACCTGTTGCGGTAGGCCAACAGGAGGAGGTGTGTGCTGTAGATGCGCGGTGTAGGTGTTGCAATTTGAAGGAGAGGAGGATCTATGCGTCCGTCCATGCATATCTTTCAGAAAGATCGCAAATGGAAATGCATATCACATCACTGTAAAAGGAAAGAAGAAAAGGAGGGAGGGGGCGGAGAAAAGAATCTCTCTGCCTGCAGTGGTGCTAGACTGCTATCTACAGCGTGAGAATGAATGCTCTCCACCGAATTTCCCACTGCGGAGGTGGAGGTGGTGGTGGTGGGTGGGACCCACCTCCAAAAGAGCAGCACCACTACCTCACCTGTGACTCAAAGTTCTTCTCGACGGTGCGTTCAGATCATAAAAAAACATTATTTATCTAAATTTTTTTTATTTATCTTATCTCTCCAACTCGCAGAACACGCTTCCCAGCATAATTTATTTTATTTTTGAGTAAAATGCATTGGAGGTCCATGAACTTGTGAAGATGTGTCATCTAGATCCATCAACTCTGAAAGTGCATATTTTTTGGTCCATAAACATTTCAAGTCGTTCACCGTAGGTCCATGTCTCTCTACGTGGGTAGCTAGCGATGACATGGCACGCTGACTGTACGTCTCCTCTCTTCTTCATTTGTTCGTCATTCTCACATATTTTATCAAGCACTTCGTGGGCACCTGGACTTCTCCTTCATCCCCATCTTTGGGTTCACGGCGGTCTCCTTCATCTCCGCTGTCCGTGTGGATGGCCCGGGGTGTCAATGCGGACACGCCGGCCATGACCACGGCACGCGTGCTCGCTGCCTTCTCCGACCCATACGTGGGCGTGCACCACGCGCTCCCAGTCCTCCTATCCCCCGACGTGATGCTCCAGGCGTCGCCGGTGGTGTCCTAGCTGCTTGACATCCTGCTGTTAGCGTCCTCCACAGTCCACCCTCTCTCCCCGTGCTCACATGTTCCATGCCGCAGAGCCCCATGGCTCACTGACACATTACGCAAACACATTCCAAGCTTCCAGCAGGACTGACTATAGGAGCCCTCACGGAGCAGAGGACGGGCGACCTTAACGATGTTGTTGTGTTGTTGCTCCCTAGAATGAACTGCTCCAAGTTCGCGAATAGTTGGTGTGGACATACATCCTCACCGCCATCACCGAGCCCTCGCCAATCACCTTGGCTATGCTGCAGTGGCTAAGAACACGCTCTCCCGGGGCATGCTCCTCCGAGCCAGTGCGGCGGTGGCACGGTACCTGCGACCATGCGCGTGGCGCGTCCATGGGGGACCGGCATGGGCCTTAGCCTCCTCGCCGCGCTGGGGCTTTCATTCCCGTTCGCGGTCACTTCTGCGGCTGGCGTGGGTGACCTCGAGCTCTCCGGGGACCTGGTCTCTGCTCTGGACGTCTACCGCAGGGACGGCTGCTGCCGTGTACATGTTCGCCGTGAACAAGGGAAGGAAGGAGAGCAAGGTGTCTACAAAAGTGCTCCATAAAATGTGTGAGAACCATGACATCACTAGCTGTCCGCATAGAGGGGTATGGACCTACGATAAACGACTTAGAAAGTTTATGGACCCGAAAATACATTTTCAGAGTTGATGGACCTATGTGACACACATTCACAAGTTGATGACCCCTGTACATTTTACTTTTTATTTTTTATCTACGGTATTTTTTCCCATCTAAACTCACCTGTCACACGACACGACACAGCACAGCCGCCAGCCAGCAGGTCAGCAGCCGAGCCCGCAACGAACAACAACATCTCCCTCCTCCAAAAGCAGCTGCTGCTGCTGCTGCAATTATTGTAGTTCTTTTCTTTCTTCAGACAAGAAACAAATATATATATATAGATTATTAACAGAAAAGGGCAGTGAAATCTAATCCCAAATCAGCGGGCTAGCCGGACCATGCCGACGCCGGTGCCCGCCGCGCGGCAGTGCCTCGCCCCCGCCGCCGTCGCCGCCCTCGACGCCGCCGTCGCCTCCGCGCGCCGCCGCGCCCACGCCCAGACCACCTCCCTCCACCTCATCTCCTCCCTCCTCGCGCCCACCGCCGCGCCGCTGCTCCGCGACGCCCTCGCCCGCGCCCGCAGCGCCGCCTACTCGCCGCGCCTCCAGCTCAAGGCGCTCGAGCTCTGCTTCGCCGTGTCCCTAGACCGCCTCCCCTCCTCCTCCTCCTCCCAGTCCCAGGATGGCAACGAAAACCTGGAGCCCCGCGTGGCCAACTCCCTGATGGCCGCCATCAAGCGCTCCCAGGCCAACCAGCGGCGCAACCCCGACACCTTCCACTTCTACCACCAGCCCTCCGCAACATCCCCCAACGCCACCGTCAAGGTCGACCTCTCCCACCTCCTCCTCGCCATCCTCGACGACCCCCTCGTCAGCCGCGTCTTCGCCGACGCCGGATTCCGCAGCGGCGACATCAAGCTCGCCATCCTCCGCCCCGCGCCGCCCATGCCCCTGCTCGGCCGCCTCCCCGCGCGCGCCCGCCCGCCGCCGCTCTTCCTCTGCAGCTTCGCAGCCGCCGACGACGCCCAGGTACCCTCCCCCGCTGCTGCCCTCGCAGGCGCCGTCCCGGGGGAGGACAACCGCCGCCGCATCGCCGAGATCCTCTCCCGCGGCCGCAACCCCATGCTCGTCGGCGGGGGTGCCGCATCCGCCGCCGCAGACTTCGCCAACACCTCGCCCTACCGCATCATCCCAGTCGGCCCCACCCCCATCAACCAAACGGACCTCGCCCCCAATAATTCTGATTCCGGCATCATCCTGAGCATCGGCGACCTCAAGGACCTCGTCGCCGACGACGACGCCGACCTGCAGGAGAGGGGCCGCCGGGTCGTGTCCGAAGTCACGCGCCTGCTGGAGATGCACAGGGCCGGCCAAACGCTCTGGGTCATGGGCTGGTCGGCCACCTACGAGACCTACCTTGCCTTCCTCTCCAAGTTCCCGCTCGTCGACAAGGACTGGGAGCTCCAGCTCCTGCCAATCACCGCCCTGCGCGACGCCGCCCCTGCAGCAGCCGGAGTCATGCCTCCCGCCACCACTGCCACTGCCTTGTCCAAGCCCGCAACCACAAGGTCTGTTCTACTTCTGCCCAATAATCTACACAACAATCCACTGTTTCTTTCTTTAGTATCTTGTTTATCGCAACAGAGAAGGATGTTTCTTTTATTATGTATGTCTGCTTATCAGCACACACACAAGTACTGTGATTACTTTATGTTCTTCATCACTGGTGATAGTTTAATGTTTGGAGAGTATGGGTCTATGTGCATGGGTGTTTCAGACACTTTAAAATACGCTGACTACTGCAATGGACACCATCCTAGTCATTGGGTTGGGGATGACCTAGTGGATCATTTTGGTCAATAAACTCTTTAAGTATGCTACCCTCCGTGAGCAGAATGTTTTTTTTTTCTTCCTCGGAGTATGTCTGTCCTGTCCTTTTTATTGGTTTTACTCAATTCTACTAAGACGCAGGTTTCATCTGTTCAAGCATTGTTTTCTGCAGTCCCGATTTCCTTGCGTTAGTAATCAAATAAACCTGCCTCTTGCCTTTCCCCCTAAAAAACAAGCAGTGCCAGTCCTATAATAGCTACGGATACATGAATAAACCATCATTTGGCTTCGGCCGTAGCTAAGTTCCTTAGATAATTGTCCTGATGTAGGAATAACATGTGCTGTTTGTTACAAAGTTACATCCACCAGATGGCTTACTGTTTAGGCAGTTTTAAGTTATGCTCAATAGCTTCAGGGGGCTCTCTAACAGTTTCAAACTTGTGATTTGCAGCATGGTGGAGTCGTTTGTTCCTTTTGGAGGTTTTATGTGCGATACCCATGAAGCAAATATTGTCACAGCAAATTCATGCCCTCTGGCCCTGCGGTGTCAGCAGTGCAACGATAGGTATGAGCAAGAAGTTGCAACTATCATTAGAGGAAGTGGCATTTCAGCTGAAGCTCACCAGGAAGGTCTGCCTTCTCTGCTGCAAAACGGCAGCATGATGGTTCCTAGCACTGGGTTTGATGCAATCAAGGTGTGAGGCTACTTCTATCTTCTAGAAATTTTGAAGTTAAATAGTGAATTATACTTGTACAGCTCGCTGATAGATCAGTAGTTTTGGATATGATTGGTATAAAAGATGTGCAGTTTTTCTTCAGTGCAGGTTAGAGGTGATCAGATGGTATTGAATGCAAAAATACTGAATCTACAGAAGAAGTGGAACGAGTACTGCCTGCGGCTCCACCAAGGTTGCCAGAGGATCAACAGAGATCATCACCAGTTATTTCCACATTACATTGGTGTTCCAGCTGACAGGGAAAGAGCACCAAATCCCAGCCAAGGTTCAGAGGCAGTTTTACTTCAAAGGGAGGTTATTAAACCTTCTGCGGTTTCTGCTTCACATCCTAATACAACCGCAAAGAGTGTTTCATCGCCATCTATTTCCAGCCAAAGGAATGCAGACCTTGCATTGAACCTTCAAGTCAGGCAATCAAAGAGTGATGAACCCCTTCATAATAAGGTCGTGCAATCCCTACATAGCACTCCATCCAATTGTGACAACCGTGATGATCATGCGCCGCCATCATCTGCTGCACCTGTGGCAACTGACTTGGTTTTGGGCACTCCTCGTGGATCTTCTTCCAATGATTCAAGAAATTCCCTGTGTGAACATGTAGAGGATGCCGAGGGGTCGATCCAGCTAACGCCCAAGAAGGTTGATGATTTGAATCTGAAGCCTCCCCAGTCCTTTGTACAGCCTTACTCTTGCTCCAGGAGTTCCTTGAATGGGGGTCAAAAATCAACTAGTGCTCTGCATTCAGCAGCTTCAGGAGGAATGTCTGCCTTTGGCCAATGGCAGAGGCCTTCACCCCTCGCAGGACAAAATTTTGATTTGAGCAATTACAAGGTACTCATGGAACGCCTGTTTAAGGTAGTTGGAAGGCAGGAGGAAGCCTTGAGTGCTATATGTGCATCCATTGTGCAGTGCCGGTCAATGGAGAGGCGCCGTGGTGCAAATAAGAAGAATGACATATGGTTTAGTTTTCATGGCCCCGATAGCATTGCAAAGCGAAGAGTTGGTGTGGCACTTGCAGAGCTGATGCACGGTAGCTCAGATAACCTAATTTATCTGGACCTTAGCCTCCAGGACTGGGGCAACTCCAATTTCAGAGGAAAGCTTGCCACAGACTGTATTTTTGAGGAGTTGAGAAAGAAGCAACGGTCGGTTCTATTCCTTGAGAATATCGACAAAGCTGACTGCCTTGTTCAGGAGAGCCTGACTCATGCCATTGAGACTGGAGGATACAAAGACTTGCATGGTGGGAGGGTGGCTGAACTTAATGACTCGATTGTGGTGTTATCTACAAGAATGATCCGAGGATGTCAGGATGGCTCTCGTGGGATGGAACAGGGCCATGCTTTCTCGGAAGAAAAGGTTCTGGCAGCGCTCGGACATCGACTGAAGATCATAGTTGAGCCAGGCACAACGAACATTGGTGGATACCCTGGAAGTAAAGTGGTAGTTTCGTCCAGGCATTCCTTGGGCGACATTCAGGCATCTCTGCACTCCAGTTATTTCAGTAAGAGGAAGCTCAGCATATCAGATGGCCGAGAAAAGGTAGAAGAAGCATCGGGCTCTTCTAAGAGATTGCACAGACCATCAAGCGTCCCATTCGACCTGAACCTCCCTGTTGATGAGGCAGAAACTGATGATGGTGATGATCACAGCAGCAGCAGCAGCCACGAGAATCCATGTGGCAATACAGATGGATCTATTGAGAAGCTGCTGAGTTCAGTTGACGAGTCGATCGATTTCAAGCCGGTCGACTTTGGCAAACTCTGGGGGGAATTGCTGCAGGAGTTTGGCAACACCATGAGCAATGTTGTGGGGTCTGGGTGCAGATTGGAGATAGATGCTGGGGCTATGGAGCAAATATTGGCAGCAGCATGGACATCTGATTCAGAGGAGAAGAGGGGTGTGCGGACATGGGTGGAGCAGGTGTTTGGCAGGAGCCTTGAGCAGCTGAAAGTCAAGTGTAAGGATGTGAGTCTGAGGCTGGTGGCGTGCGAGGAGGTGCTTCTGAAAGATGAAGGTTTTACTTTTGGAGGCCTACTACTTCCCTCAAGAATTATCCTGGAGGATGATGTGCCTGTATAGGGATTGTTTGCATTGTCTCGCTAGCTGTAAGTATTGGTTATATTAGCCCCATGGCATGCACCCCGTGATGGTATATGGAGTGTGTATATATACAGTAGTATAGCGTAGCAATATGATAGCATCGTCATTTGGTGGCCGCTGAATAAGCAGCAAATCAGCCTAGTTGATGTTTAATCAGCATGCAGTTGAATGCCTTAGCTTGGTAGTCGGCTCCATGCTCACATGCTGTGCTGTGCCTTGATGAATAGTATTGATTATTGTAACTTGTAAGAAGAAGAAGAAGCGTCGATCCAATCAGTAGTAATTAGATTACTGTAAGTCTGTAACTGTGGGTTGTGAATGAATGAATATATATAGTAACCAGTCAGTTTTGCGCGCTTATTCATCATCATTCGAGGAAAGTAGATAGAGTGTGGTCAGTTTGATAGTAGACGACATCCCCGTGGTCGCTGACGAAGTGATCCACCCTGAGGCTCCTGAGGAGCACCCCCAGGAGGTGAAGCGGCAGTGGCCCTGACCTTTGTGGCTCGCGGTAGTACCCGCCCAGCACCGGGCTGGCCGCCTTGGTGGCCTCGACGAGGTGGTAGTGAGGGATCTGCGGGAAGAGGTGGTGGACGACATGGGTGCCGATGTCGTGGTGGATCTTGTTGATCCACCCGTAGTCCCGGTCCACCGTGGTGAGCCCTCCACGCAGGTAGCTCCACTCCTCGCCACGGTACCAGGGGAGCTGGTCCTTGCTGCCATGGTGGTGGAGGTAGGTCACGAGGTCAAGCCACATAACAAACACCTGCATGCATCCAGTCACTCCATGCAATGAGTTGGTTGCCTTCCTTCCTTTTGCGTACGTTGAGATTCAACTAACTAACAAACAAACAAACAAACAAAGGACGGCGAGTCGCTTACAATGTATGGCATGCCGTACAGCTTGAGCACCTGGACTGGGCCGAACGTGCACGCCATGGCGAGGAGCGAGGCCAGCATGATGCTCCAGCAAGTGGTTGACACCATGACGTCGCCCCTTTCCTTGGGGCTGAACAGCTCGCTGCTCGGGAGAAAGTGCGACCCGCTCTTGCCGGGGCTCCTGTACAACTGCACGCAGCAGCAGCAGCAGCAGCAGCAGCTTAACACATCATCATCAAGCTAGACTACTGGGAATGATCAGTACGTACGAGGTAGACTGGGAATGCCAGCAGCGGGAATGGGACCGTGAACCGTAGCTTCTTGGTGCGTGGTTCCAGTTTCCGGTATAGCTTCTCCGTGATCTGCTCGCTCCAAATTAATAAATAAATTGTCAGTCTCAGAAACATTAATTATGAGCATCAATTCAAATTGAAATTAATTATTCTATCACATATATATCAGAAGCATTCGATACAAAATTTGGCATGTGTGTACCATAATCAATCATAACTAGATACATATGTGGTTTCAGAAGTAGCTAGCTCAAAGCAGGAAGGAATGAAAAGGGATATTAATTGGATATATATTGCATCAGGATCTCTCATTTTATATGCTGCAAGCTGAACGAAATGCATGGATAGTAAAGTGTGACGCTAACTTTGGTTTTGTTTTGTTGATGAGCATTGCGATATTCTGCTTTTGAAGATGCATATGCCGGTAAGGTGGCTAACTTTAATTTGGTGCTCTGCTGACAGACAGACAAACGGCATCAAATTAGCTAGCCTGCCTCGTAATAATTGAGATCCGCCTCTCATCGTCGGAAGAAAGCGCGTCATATACATCTCTCTTCTCTCTGTAAGAGTTGAAGATTGTTGAATCATTTGACAGCAACTCATGACTCAGGTTATGTGAGATCTAATCCACTCAGTATAGCTACCAGCAGCTGCTGCATGCAGAGATTTTTCTGGTGGTGGCAGGCATCATGGACCACACCAAAACTAATAATCTCAGCTGGCTGCTAATTGTTGAGGAGTAAAAGTGATCAGATATATGGAGGGAACCTGCACTGCAATAATTATAATTATATAATATATACCATGTGCCTGCTGGATCGATATATATTAGCTAGATCTGCAGTCTGAAAACTGGTCGTCCCAAGAATGCAGAAGGACCACACATACATATATCCCAGACGCAACGCAAGGAGGACGGACTATTAGCCAGTAATGCTTACTATTGTTATTGTCATTGCTCATTGCAGATGTTATATATGGATCAGACACGATATTTATGATGGGAAAACCAACAAGGAACAGAAGAAGAGCGACTGACCGGGTGCCATGACTCGTCCCTGTGGATGTGGCCGTGGTTCTGATGGTGCGTTCTGTGGCTGATCCTCCATCCATGGTAGGGGACGAGGATGAAGGAGTGGAGGAGATGGCCGACCACGCTGTTGAGCGTCGCATTATCGGAGAAGCTCCCATGGCCACTGCATCAATAATCGATTCTATATCTTTGTATATATGTAATAACAAAACAAAGCAAGATAATAAGTATATATATATACCAGTCGTGTCCTAGGACGAAGAGCGCCCAGAACATGGTCCCCTGCGCCGCCCAGTAGAGCGGCCAAATCACTACCGGCCAGCCGTTGGAGGAGGACGCCGCCGCCACGGCCAGCGCCGCCACCACCGCGACGTCCCGCGCCACGTAGGAGAGCGAGCGCCAGGGGCTCTTCCTCCAGCAGTGCGGCGGCACGGCGGCGCGCACGTCGCCGATGCGGAACGGCGGCGGCTTCCCGGCGTCGAAGCGGGTGTCGTCGTCCTCGGTGGCCTTGGCCGCCGCCTCCTCCCTCATGGTCATTGATTATTTGTTAGGATTTGACGATTTGCGTCGTCGTCGTCGTCGTCTGCTGCTGTATAGGAGTACGTATATAATCGATATTGGTTGGTTGGTCGATCGGAGCCGCCGGAGCTGGAGAAGATGGAATCGAATCGAGTGCTAGAGAAGAGAGAGAGAGATAGAGAGAGAGAGAGAGAGAGAGAGAGAGAGAGAGAGAGGAAGGGACAGGACAGGACAGGAGAGGAAACCGGGCGGGCAGGAACTGAACTGAAGGCACGCGTCGCGTAACGTAAGAGACCTCTCCTGCCAGTCCTTCCTTCCTTTATAAAGCAGGGCAGCATGCAGCTAGCACTGCAGGGCCAGCCATCCACAATCCATTATATTTGGCCCGCCCAACTAAGTATATTCCTTTCTTGCTATATTATTACGTGTTTGTTATAAGTTGTCGTGTACATACAGTTGGGATCGATTCTTCTTGCACTGCGCCCGGACCGAAAGATGGAGAAAAAAGAAAAAGAAATCAAATCAAACTTAGTCATCGTCATCTATTATGTTATATTCTTGTACACCGACCGTGCACACCACATACTAGCTGGACGATTGTATTCTTCAATTCCTTGTTCATTAGGAGGAGACGTAGCCGAAAGCAAGCATGCATTATTCACACCCGAAACATTACATTGTCCATCCATCCCTCTGAGATCTGCTTCAGTGGACAAAAGGATAAAAGAAATCAAAACGTGCATGAACATGCCCTAGTCCCATGTACTAGAAATTAAAACCTATCAGTTGACAAAGGTGCACATTTCAGAAACAAGCAATGTGTTTGTATAGTGGGCACATTTTCCTACCTATTGAACTGAGAGAGAAAAAGATAAGCATCCGTGCCAGCAATTTGTAGCCAATACAAGTTACATAATCTTCCAAAGTCATTTGTATGTAGATTTTTTTTAGAACACCACCATCACCCTTTATTAAAACCCTTGGATTGGAGTATATAGGTACAAATGCCTGCTGGGGGTGATAACAACTAAACTTGTCTACCTACAGCAAATATAAACTGAGTTTCTAACTAAGTTATGAGGATCACCATTGGAAGCACTTCCTTCATGAACAACTCCAAAGGATTCTAGGTCATTCGCTCATGCTCGATCTCTTGGACAATATGTGTGACAGCCCAAACCAAAGGCCTGTTGGGCCAAAATAAGCCCACACATGTGTCCATGTGCAATATTCCAAGAAGAGCAACTTTAGTCCCATATTACTTGTGCAAGTTGAGCTACATCAACTTAAATATGTGGTTCTTGCTATATTACTCAATGAGGACATCGAGGTGAGCTAGACCAACTTAGATAGATGCTTCTAAGGAAGCGCAAGAGAGTTATGTAAGCTCCTTTGGTATTTTTCTTACCAATGCAAATTTATGTTGTCACATGTCAAACACACCTTGCTGAGTGCAAGGATGGAGGCTAGGGCGAGCCCCTCTATGGCAGTACACCCAATTTAAACTGGCTCAAGTGCGCCATAACATCATTTTACAGACATTAGACGTACTTCAAACAGTTTAAACTAGTGAACTGTCATCGAGTGTCCCAAGGACTCCTTGATAAACCACATAAAACTTTTATCTTTGCCACACGACATAATCGTTTTTGGTAAGGAAAACACAACAAGCATCACCGTTTTACATTAACATAACAAGGTATTAAGGTACGAATTATTACAAACCAAGTTTTGAAGTAACCTTAAGTGCAAGGTCAAACCATTGCTAATAAGAGCTTAAATACAAACCAGTCGAGAAAGTTCTATTATACAAACTTCGGCTAACCCCTAGAATCACCAGGACCACAATGATCTAGTCCTTCGGGACCTTCTTCTCGACCGCTTCAGAAGCTGCTTTTGAAAAACAACAAGGGAGATCCCCTGAGTACGAAGGTACTCAGCAAGACTTACCCGCCTTACTAAAGAAAATACTTTCAAGGAATATGCAAAGCTTTTGAGTAGTTTGGGCGACTTAACTTATTTGCTAAATGCTTACTAATTCTTTGATCCTTATCTTTCAAGTTTTACACCCGATTATGTTATTACTTAACCATCTAAGTTGTAAAAGCTTTTGCAATCAAGTGGTACTAAGCTTCATCCAACATAATGAGTCAAATGTCATCTCATTCCTCTTGTCTTACTATGGAGCTTAGCAGCTGATCAAGTACATTCATAACCAAGAATTATGGCGATTCGTACCATTTTACACCCTACAGGGGACACCTAGTTCCCAGCCACGTACAGTTATTTTGACTACACGCAACAATCTTTCAGTTGATTGAGCCCAAGACCGAAAATATCGTTACTCGAACCCGGGAATGCACCCCCACATAGGTCCCACGTCTAGCGCCCACCCCATGAGTTGCAGGCTATGTCCCCCCCTTTCTCCGACCCAGCAAGCACGAGTAAGCAATATTTCTTTCAATCTATGAGTCAACCAACCTAATTGACTTTACTGGTCCCATACCCAGTAAGCAACAAGATAAAATCACTTTATCATCAAGTAAACCACGTTAAATCCTTAATCCATTCCTCAATGTGAGCAACGCTATAGGATTAAGCTCCATCTTAATCCTCATATCCATTCTTGCTCACATTTTTCTTTATATGACATAACTTTGATTCAAACTAGCCTTACATTCAATTTCAATTTTAAAGCATTATGTTAGCTAAGCATAACTAAGCAATGTCATCTCATCTAGATTCTTTAAACAAGTGGCAAAGGTGTCCTTATATCAAGGCATGGTTCAATGCATCAGAGTAGTTTTCAAACATTTGCTATATGTAATGCATATAAAAGCATAAAGATCGGACACATGAATATTTCATAAAGAAGTAGGAATGTATGCACTGGGGCTTGCCTGAAATCACAAGCAAGTTAGAGCCTTCAGCAAACTCTTGCGATTCCGGAGCGACAATGATCACTTCCTTGAACTGCCGCTGATCCTCCGAGAGTTCAACGAACTCGCACTCCAGGGGCTCTGTGGTGGATGGCTATGGACAAGGATTGAAGTAGGAGGTAGATGAGACTATGAGGAAGGTTTGTGTGGAAGGAATTTGATGAGGATGGCCATACGACGACGACTTTCGCCGGCGGCCGAGAGAGGGACGAGAACGACAACGAGATGCAAAATGAGGTGAACTGAGGCAAAGGCAAGGTTTATATGGATGGGATACCATCATTGGCTTCGCCACCTCATGTTGTTTGCATTGCCACGGTGATTAGCTTGCACGCCGGCACGTGGCCGGAGTTACCACCTCCGCACCGACGTCGGTGCCAATTTTTCTCCATTTCGAGCTATGAACTGAAACATTGCAGGCCAAAATACATCCAAATCTCCATCTAAACTTGTAAATATCCAAGATAGAAACTTGTATAGGATACATAGCACAACAACTTTCATATTGACACCCATTTGATTCGAGCACGGGTTGACCCAGATTCTGGAGCTGAAATCTCGGGCGCCATTAATCCCCTTTTTCAGAGTTGAGAATTTGAATTCTCAAATTACTTTAGAATTCATATTCAAATTCTCTTCTATTTTAAAAGGGACATTGTAGATTAACACTAAAGTTTCACTTTCTCTGTTGGATCCATAGGAAGATTCTCACCCAATTGATCGAATTTGTTCCTTGATTGCTGGTCACTTTAGGATGTTCATATAAACCTGAAACCCTAGAATTGGTTCAGAATTTCCATCTCCATTTACTCCAATCTTTTGAATAAAACTTGGACTTGCTGAGAATACAAAAGTTCACTGGCTTGGCTCCAAGTTCATCTCTCCTTTTGGAACTTTTGCCAAAAACTCGATGGTTTTCTCTCAATTTAAATCTGAACATTTCAGCCTTTTGAACTTAGAAACTGAATAACATTCTCTGATTCGATTTTGTGTCAAACTTTTCTCCAAGTTCTATACTGAATCTGGTGTTGGTCCAAACATTAACAGTGCTTAGCAAACTGTGTTAAACCAATTCCTTTTTAACATCTTTCCCAAAAGACAAACAGGTTGCTCACAAATTGCCTCCAAACTTGGATTACTTGCTGAAAATCACAAACAAATTCTGTTTTCAGATTGTGAATAGTGGCCTCTTTCTTTTTCTCAAATCCATTTAATTGAGTTGCTTCCAAACTTATTTTGCCCAAAAGTTGTACCCACTATTTTCCATAGACCTCATTTGAACATTTGAAATTTCTTCCTTCAAATTCTTGTTGAATTTTGACCAAATTTTGACTTTGGTCAACTTGTCTCCAAATTTATCTCTCTCTCTCTCTCTCTCTCTTTTTAAGATAAAGTCAACTTAATCATGTCCAAACTTGGGGATGTCACACCATCCCTACAAGCAACGACGTCTATTGATTCCAGATCTGTAACTCCATATACCTGTCGCATCATTTCCATCTTGGTTTTTCTACCCACCATGCACATGGATTTATCTACTGGATACAACACAGACATTCAGCGGATGCAAAGCTAACCTCCACAAGAAAATATGAATATTTGAAGGAGCATCTAGCTTCCAAATCACAAGCCATTCCTTCTCCTCTGCAATTGTGTCTGACTGGCCCGCAATGTTTTTTATAGGATCTTGTAGATGCCTAGAGGGGGGTGAATAGGCGTAGCTAATAAATCTGAAAATCTCTTCCAAACAAAAGCTAATTAAATCGGATGTTTTGGTTTAGTATAGGATCTTCTGGTGACCGGAGGATCCGACTCAGTATCGGAAGTTCCGCTGAAGATAAACGACCAGCCCAAGATTCAAAATCTAACCACATTTTCACGATTTGACTTGAATAGAAAGATGACAATAGATATGTATAAGCTTATAACTATGATCAGGTACTTACAAAGGAAACTTGTACATCAATAGATCGATTTTTTGCAAGTAAATATGAGTATATAAGAGTAAATGAGCAAGTATGAAATTAATAAGCACAAGGAGACAAAGATTTGTTCCCGGAGTTCACTCCTAAGGGAGCTACGTCTCCGTTGAGGCTACCCACAAAGGATGGAGTCTCTTTTAACTCGCTTCCTCCCTCAATCGACCACAAAGATCAAGATTGAGTCACTTACTGTAACACCTCGGGTGTTTAAAGCGTATAAGCGAGAGTAATTTAACAAAAACCAAGGAACTATTAACCTTGAAGGGAAATCATCGCAAAGGTTAACTTGAAACTAAATCATTGCAATGTAATTATGAATAGGAATAAAAAAAACTCTACATGAGGCTGTAAATCTGTACTGGTGTAATTGGTTTTGACTTTTAACCCTACCAAAACTTTTCTAGTACAAAGTTAAACATATTCACTTGGTTGTTCCATGGCAAACCCAACAGACTTACACATGAGATGATGGTTTTATGTGCCATAAAAACTCCTAATAAGAAGTTAGTTTTGAACTATGAATTAATAATGTTTCTATGTTTTTAAAAGTTCTTGAAGGACTAATTGCTCATATAAAGTTAGCACATAAAATAATATCATGACATAAGCCTTGTATGGGATTTGAATTATTGGAATTGAATTAAATCATAACTTTGTGAAGGAAGTCAAAATTTTATTATGTAACTTTCCTGGGTAAACATTTTGTAAAATACTAGATCCCAAATATGGAATTTACAATATTTTTCCCTTATTTTTGGAGTTGAATTGTTAGGGCTAAAAATTCATGCCAAATTCAAATTCAAGTCTCTTTGAATTTAAACTGCGTCGAAACCAAAAATATTTTACAACTTTTCAAACCTCCATTATAATACTGATGTTCTAAGGTTTCTACAATGTATTTATTCATAATTTTTGGACCTTGGGAGCTATTTCTTTTAGAGCAAAACATTTGAATTCGAATTTCTCTTTTTCTCTCACTTACATCCTGGCCCCACATGTCAGCGCCCTTCTTCCACCTCTGGTCATTCTCTCCATCGCTGGTTCGGCAGCAGTGGCCGGTGCTCTCCACGTCGCAGCACATCACCGGACGCTGAGCCCTTGCCCACGCGTAATGCCCTCGCTGCCCTCGCCTCGCTTCGTCTATTTAATCCAAGCTTCGGCGCCCGCAAACCCTAACCATTTTCCTCTCCAGGCCACCACCACCATTGCTGCCCAAGCTGAGCTCGCCTTCCCCGCGTCCTGCTGCCCCACGGCCTCCACCACGCCGCCCTAGTCCTTCTCCTCCACCTCTCCATCGCGCCCAGCCACCCAGCAGCCGCCCTGTCCGCCTGCAGCGCCGCCGCCATGGTCACCAATGTCTGTCGCCGCCGCTGCTCGCCGCCGCCCCCTTCCCGGCCTCCAATCCCCCGGTCCAAGGAGGGGAATGGAAAGCCCACGTCGTGGTGATGCTCCCCGTGCCCTTCCCCCTCGCCAAGACCTCGCCGGCGGCAAGGATTTCGCCGTCAATGGCCGGCCAGGGGCCTTCTTTCGTCTTCTTCCTTTTTCAGGATTCCCAATGAAAGATTCCATGGGCTTAGATGCGAGGTTTTGAAAAGTTGCAGGGGCTAGATCGAAATATGGAACTTCAGATCTAGGGTAACAGTTGTGAACTTGTAAATTCAATTTAAAATCATAAAAAAATCAGAAAAAAGCAAACCAAAATTATTCGTACTCCTGGTGATGTCTATTTTATTCCCTTCACAGCATGTGTATGCTTTTGTTGCTTGATTCAGTCTATAAAAATTAAACTTTGAAAATGAAATTTTGTGCATAACTCCTAAACTACAGCAGCTATGAATGTGATCTTTGGATATGTTATTACTCTTGTTAAAATGCTTTACAGTATCAATCTTGCACTGAGATATATTTTCTAGCTCCAGATATAAATTGTTTAGTTTGTCTCAGCTGAAACCTTGTTCGAATTTTAGTAATTAATCCCTTCAACATAAATTAGCCAACTTTGTACAGTGGTGTATCCATATTATCAGATATCTTAGAAAAATTCTAAACCCCATTTTTAGCTCTGTTAACATGCTTAAATAAATTGGGGTAAGAAAAAGAAGTAGCATTGTTTAGCTCATGTTTGCTACTAAAACTGAGTATCCACTTGATAGATGAACTAAACATGAATTCATTTTGCTCCTATAAATAGTTCACTCTATTTTGCTGTGTATTTATTTTTCTAGGATTTAATTTTGTTTCCTAGTGGCTGAAATTGCACTAATACTAGGAATAACATTTGCTGAATAAAATAATTACTTTTCTGCAGAAAACAAATAAAATTGATGACTTGAGTTAAAAATTAGGTTTCACCACAAAGTAGAATCATAATATTTGAGCCACAAATAGGAGTTTTAAATCTTGCTTAATTAAGAAAATAAAGCACAATTCTTTATAATAGGCACATGTATAAAAATATTGCTAGATATTTAAGGTGATCCAAAAAACGGAACTGAGTCACTAAATGAGGAAAAGAAGAATAAGCATAAAACCCACCCTTTCCTTATGAAGAGATAGTTTAGTAAAAAATCTTTGTCTAGGTGAATATGGCAACATGTTCATCATGAAAATTTTTCTTGTGAATAGATTAACTTGAAATCAATTTAAATATTATGCATGTGCATCTCGTATAGATCCCGGAACGTGCGTACTCATCCTGGAATTCGAAGGACGACCGCAAGGACGGAAGAACACTATTGAAGCAAGTCAATCTAACCCCACCTTAGCCCAAGCTATGAGCTGAGCACGAAGGCAAGCCCCGGAGCATGACCTAACTTTTAATTCGTGCAACTATGTATTTATAATGCTTGTGCATTTATGTTCTAGGTGTTGTATGAATACTCTAGTTGCATGATTCTAGTACCTATGACTTGAAATACTAGTATGATAGGATCGGTAGAGCAATGCCTTTAGGACCGTTACAAGTCGAGTGATTTCCTGTCACTCGCGAGATATGGGAGTTGCTTGTCTTTACTTATGTTGGAATCATAAGGATGGACGGGTGGGATGGTATGTGTAGATCTCCCGTCCGTGTATGATAATTGGATTAAGGTCGAAACGTGTGGTTCTGTGTGTCAAGTTTTTTTGAACGTACCACACGCATGCCGACCTATGGGAATCGGTAAGGCCGGTACCTGATTGAAGCAGCTAGGACTGATAGCCATCTCTCCTTGGAAACATTTTGTTTCCCTTGCCGTACACTTGTGGATATATGCGTGATGCCGTGAGTGAAGCCGTAGACCTTTATCCTAAGAGAGTGGACCCGGCGCCGAATTGTGGATTGATGGGAAAGGTTGGAAAGTGCTTGTACCTTTTATAGCAAGCATTACCCGTGTCTGTTGGGTTTTACCTGGTCAGGTAGCAAAATTCGGTTCGAACTGTCCGCTTCTTGCGGTTAATGAGACTGCTTGACCGCTGTGCTGCATTGAGTAACAAGTGGAACCATGAGGATGATGAAATTGTTGTATGTACTAAATTGTATTGCACCACTTGCATGCTTAGAGAGGATGCTAATCTAGAATGGTTAACACTACTAGAATTTGCTGCTAAAATCATAAAAATAAGGATCCACTCTTAGTTGCTTTGTGGCAAACAAACCCACCAGCCAAAAGCCTCTCATGTCTAGAAGTCGGTGATGTAGTTTTCACCTGACGGGTAAGCCTTGCTGAGTATTAGTATACTCAGCCTTGCTTCTGGCTATTTATTTCAGGTACTGTTATGGATGTGGCAGTCGATTCCATCACTTGGCCTACCCAGGTTCCTCGTGACTGGCACGTCGAGTGGGTTCCGTCCTCTACCGAGGATCGGGAGGAGTAGCACCATAGTCGGCTTCATCGTGGTGTTGCTATGTATCGTCGTTAGATTTATTTCCGCTGCAATGAACTCTCGTACTCTGATTTGAAATTCGAACTTGGTTTGTAATAACTTTATGATACTATTTATGTATGTTGAAATTATGGAATGTTGTAATTTCTGGGACTCACCTTCGTGTGGGCGCGTGTGTTGTTTCGATCGTGAAAGTATGTGGTTAATCGGGTATAATCCGACGGCGCTCCGTCTTATTCCGGATTAAGTGCCTGATTGCTTGATTAGTGGTCCATGGGTACTTAACTTGGAATAATTTCGGAGTGGTCCGCCACACTTACTCAATGGTTCCACACAAGGAAAGAGTGATACAAACTTCCAAGGCGCTCCCACAATCTAGTTGTTGCACTTGACGATGCCTAACCGTTTAGGAGCAAAGCTCCAAGAGTAACAAATGCGAAATCCAAGCCAAAGATGCCTTAGGTGCCTCTTGAGATGGATAAGTGCCTTCTCTCACTAAAGTCAACTCTCTTTTCTCAAATCTCTCCTCTCCAATCTATCCCCAAGAGTTTCCTTAGAATTGGTGGGCTAGAGAGAGAGAGAGGAGAAGAGCTTAAAGTAATGCAAGAGAGAGTGTTTGAATGCTGGTCGTGCGAGAGAGATTGAGTGAAAGGGTGTGAGGGGTATTTATACCAACCCCTCAAAAACTAGCCGTTAGTGGCTAATTTCCAGACGAAATCGGAACTTCCGGTTCACCACCTGAAGATCTTGTGGGGACGGAAACTCCCGATGTAAAATCTAGGTTTTCACTGTCTCAGATCGGGTCTTTGGGTGGAGAACTGGATCATCGAGTCAGCACAGTGACCCAAGGTCAGATCCTCACGGTGGTCGGAAATTTTCGATGCATAATCTGGGATTTCACTTTCTCAAACCGGATCTTCTGGTTGGCACAACATATGTGTTGTTTGTGCTACGCCGAAGTTAGTTTCTCATCTTTTCAAGGTAGTTTAGCATCTTTAGCTTATACATCACCACCCCCTTGATAGTACGGTGTTCCCTATACTCAATGACAATAAATAGGATTTAAATCCACCATTGAGCTTCACATCAATTGATCTTTTGGATCCAGGATCTTTTATAGAATTTTCAATTCCGTTTTCATCCCCTTTTCTTTATTTCCTGCATACATCTCAGTAGAAGGAAATCTCCAAATTATGTGTGTCATCAACACCAAAACCAACTAGGGGCCAAACACACTTGTCGAGCACTAACATTCTACGTGCTGATCTAAAAAAATCTCTTCTTGTTGTCAGGTGCCATGCCCAGAAGCCCTTGTCTTTTTGTGCACAAAAGAATATTAAGTGTGATTCCCATACCAGCTGGTGCGAAAAACGTTTCTAGCTTGTGTGTCCCATGTTGTCATTGTGGTGTTACCGTGTTAGTCATCTCACATACAAGTTGGGGGACTGAGGCAGGTAAGCTTTTGACCATCTTAAGTGACCTTTCTTGTGGGAGCCAGTTTGTATTCCATACATATGTTATTTCACCCATCCCTATTCGCTGTTATTTGTATGTAGATGAACATGGAAGCTAAGATTTTATTGAAAGATGTAAGAACGTCCGGATGAACATACATGTTTGCTAACATTGAAGAAAGCCCAAGCCCAATTCATTTATTGGCCCCACACGGACCAGATGATAATCAAAGAATTTTGGGGTGTACAAATTCGTCTTCTATTGGGAATTAGTGGGCTACATAATCAATGCAGATGACAATAGTAGAACAATAGCAATATACATATTATTCAAAGATAGAATAAAGGAGATCTCTAATTTCATTCAAACAACAGACCGGGCATACCACATGAGCAAAATCAGAGATATCTCATTGTTGAAATATCTAAAGCGGCTTACCACATAAGCTAGAAGCGGCGAAAATAAGTATGGTGTTTGGTGTAATTCGGTGTAATTCCTGCTTATATTCAACTATAAGCTGCTTACGTATTGTACGTGTCTAACTATATTTTGTTCCCTCCTGGTCCTTTTTTATTTTCACCTATAAGCCGCTTATGTATTGTACGTGTCCAACTGTACTTGTTCCCTCCTGATCTGCCCCGTCCTGTGAGTAATACTGGGCACCATGCCTTGGCATGGCTCAAAACATATGATAAAGCTGTGAATTTGTAAAGGTTATGGTTATTATGGCGGACCACTCCGAAATTATTCCAAGTTAAGTACCCTCAGACCACTAATCATGTAGTCAGGCACTTAATCCGGAATAAGCTGGAGCGCCGTCGGATTAAACCCGATTAAACCACGTACTAAACTAGATCGTAACAGCAGCAGGCCCACACGAAGGTGAGTTCCAGAGATTACAACATTCCACAAATTAAATTACACACATAGAGAAGTAGTTATTACAAACCGAGTTCAAATTTAAAATCAGAGTACACAAGTTTTGCAGCGGAATTTAAAAGTTCATAACAACTGAATTTAAAAGCTCATTGCAGCGGAAGTAAAATAATCTAACGACGGAACAAGTAACTCCGTGATGAGGCCTGCCACGAAGCTACTCCTCCCGATCCTCGCCTGAGGACGGGACCCATTCGATGTGCCAGCCAGGTGGAACCTGGGCAGGCCAAGTCATAGCATCCACATCCAGAATGATACCTGTAAAATAATGCCACAAGCAAGGCTGAGTATACTAATACTCAGCAAGGCTTACCCGTCGGGTGAAAACTACATCACCGACGTCTAGACAATGAGAGGCTTTTGGCTGGTGGGTTTGTTTGCCAAAAAGCAACTATAGTGAATCCTTGCTTTCAAGTTTTAGCTTCATATTCTAGTAATTTTAACCATTCTAGATTAGCATCCTCTCTAAGCATACAAGTGGTGCAATACAATTTATTCAAAGAACAAGTTTATCAATCTCAAACTTTCACTTATTACTCAATGTAGCCAAGGTGTCAAGCAGTCTCATTAACCGCGAGAAGCGGACAGTTCGAACCGAATTTGTGCTACCTGGCCAGGGGAAACCCAACACACACGGATACTCTGCTTGCGATAAAAGGTACAAGCATTTCCCAACCTTTCCCATCGATCCACAATTCGGAACCGGGTCCACTTCCTTAGGATAAAGGTTTACTGCTTCACTCACAGCATCACGCATATATCCACAAGTGTACGGCAGGGGAAAACAAGTTTCCAAGGAGAGATGGCTATCGGCCCTAGCTGCTTCAATCTGGTACCGGGCTTACCGGCTCCCATATACCGGCATGCATGTGGTACGTTCAAAAACTTGACACACGCAACCACACGTTTCGACCTTAAATCAATTATCATACACGGACGGGAGATCTACATCTATCATCCCGCCCGTCAATCCTTATGATTCCAACATAAGTAGAGACAAGCAATTCCTATATCTCGCGAGTGACAGGAAATCACTCGACTTGTAACGGACCTATAGCAATGCTCTACCGATCCTTTCATACTAGTATTGCAAGTCATAGGTACTAGGAAAATATTGCAGCTATGGTATTCAATCAACTCCTAGAAACGTAAATGCACGAACATAAAGAATTCAAAGTGCAATATTTAGAAATGTTAGGTCATGCTCCGGGGCTTGCCTTCCTGCTCGGGCTGGGGGTTAGCTCCCGTGTTGATCACGTCTGCACCGGCGCCGGGCTCCGGGACTTGCTCCTCTTCTGCGGGGATGAGGGTGTAGTCGCCGTCGGGAATAGCGCCTTCTACATGATATGCATAAGCTTTAAGGCGGCTGCCTTTAGATGCTAAGACTAGGGCCTTGAAGGCCATATTCACCTAGACATACACCGATGTTTTTATTTTCTTCACAAAGCAAGTGTTGGTGTGGAAAAGTTTTATTTAATTCGATGGTGATTGTGTACATATATAAAAGAATCTTATTTCTTTCTTCACCAAGTTAGGTGCTGTTCTGAATTTCAGATTTTTACCATTTAAACTTGATCAATTAACCAAATAGGTTTATTCTTTTATTTAATTCAATTTCTATCTAGATTCCTTCTTATTTTTGTTTCTCCACTTCTGTTTATCAATTTTTGCCATAAACTTTATGACAGCTACTGGAGTATAGGAGCTAAGCTCACTCCAAAATTTAGCTAATTTCGAGCTACACATAATTTATTAAAAATATGCCAACAGCTAGCTGCAGAAAGTGAAATAAATGCATAATAAATTGAAATTTCATCTATTTCAGGAGATCTTCCTACCAAAGCTAAGCATAAATATGAGGAGGGCTCTGGCCAAGTGGTGGCTCAAAATAACCCTTGGGTAGTCCTCATTATTTTTCCATCCAAAAACACATATTTAATTATTTGCCATCCTAAACAGAGCAAAAATTAAGTTTCTCATTTTTAACATGTGTGCTAACAAGTTTCTAGTTCTCAGGAGCAAAATGGTGATTTTTTTCGCTGCACCAGTTATTTTTAACAATTTCTTTACTGCAGGAAGTCAGAAAACACATTTAAATCTATAACTGGAGCTACGCACCATATTTCTGAGTCTCCTTTGGACACAAGCTGTCCAAAGCCTATACTAACAGCATATCCAAAGCTCAACCCCAGCGGAGCTCTGGATTTGAAATGGTGCACAACTTTAGGTTTTCCTAGTTTGATTTTTAATTCCAAAACAGTTCATCAAAAGCATACACATGTCTAATAGAGATTGTAGTTTAGACTCTCACGATTCCAGAGAGTATTTTTGCACATTTTTCTGATTTTTCTACGATTTTTAATCGATTTTACAAGATTCGGGAAAAATCAAATCTAGGGTAAGAATCTATTTTCACCGAGAACCCTAGAACTTTCAAACTTTCGCGAACCAGTCCTGCACTTTTGCACAAAAGACCCCGGACAAAGGTAGACGATGAACTTTCGTCCTCGGGGGCTCGCCGGAGTTACGCCGGGCAAACCACGGCGAACTGGGCTCGGGGAAGAGGGGGAAAAGGGTCCTGGGCTCACCACGAGTCGTTTGAGCACGGTTGGGAGGCCGGGGGTTGACGGAGTCACGCCGGCGACGAGGAGGAGGCGGCGCGGCCGCTGCGGGGTCTGCGCCGGCGAGCTCGGTGTCGTTCGCGGTGGGGGAAGAAGTCCTAGAGCACCAGCAGAGCTTGGGGAAGCCAATGGCGTGCTCGAGGAGGCTCGGGGAAGGCTCGAAGTAGGGTCTCGACGGTGAGGTGGCTCGACGGCCGGAAAACGCGATTTGGGGGAACTTAGAAATTCGAGCTCGGGAGTGGGCAATGTGCTGGGGAAAGTTGGGGGAAATGGAGCTAGGGGAGTGAACTAGCTGTGCGCGGAGTGGATTTGGGAATGGAGGCGTGAGCACGACGAATTTCTCGGTGAGGTCTAGCTCGGCTTGCGCGGCGCGAGGAAGAAGAAGGAGGGGGAGTGCGCGAGGGGGTTCACTGGAGGCTCGAGGGAGTGAGTGGAGGGTGCGAGAGGTTCGGTGGAGTGCTCAAGCACGCGTAGGGGTCACTGTGGAGCCTCGGGAGCGAGCGCGCGCGTTAATGGCCGACGCGACGCGCCATGGCCGCACAGGGAGCTCGAACCGAGCGCGAACGGCGCTGCAGGCGAGGGAGATCGATGCGAGCTGCTGTGGGATCGTGCACAGTGCGTGTTGGCGCGTAGTGGGCGAAGAATCGCGCTCTGCAGAGCGCCAGAGCAGCGCGCTCGCGCGCGCGCGGCCGCGGCGCGCGCGACCGCCATGATGGCGTCCGCGGCGCGAGGAGGAGAGAGACGACGGCGGCGAGTTGACGGCTCGACAGTGGACGGACAACAACTAGGCGACAAGCGCCACGCTCCGCCGCGCCTTGGCCGCGTCAGCGCCGCCTGCGCCGTGCTCCGGCCGCGTGGCGGCCGAGCTTTGCCGCCGCGGCGCGTGCCAGGGGCACTGTTCACGGCCCGGGGAGCGCCGGGTTTGAATTCAAATTTTCTCCAAAAATTTGAACAGAACTTGAAAAAGTGCAAAAATAAAAGTTGTAGATTGAAGGATGGGACACAACTTCCTTTTTGGGATGAACTTGAAATTCGAAGTTTTTCAAGCTCAAAAAGCCCAAAAACAGAAAGGTGCCAAGAACGGTAATTTGAGTTTTTGAGGGACTAAACTGCAAAATTTTCAAAAACTCCAAACAGTGACTAGGGTTTATTTGTGATGCCAGACAACTTTTATTTTGGGAGATTTTCAAGTTTAGTACAAAAATCTTGAGTTTTCGGTTGGTGCCAATTAATCCCTGTTTTTGGATTTTAATTTGAATTTTTGGAGAATTTTTGAGAGATTTTTGAATTCCAACCTTAAATCCCTGTTGCATTGATCTTAATTGCACTTTTTAGTTAATTTGACATCAGAGATGTCACAGCCTACCCCCCTTAAAAGGAATCTCGCCCCGAGATTCGATTACGCTTAATGGTAAAGAGGGGAAAAGAAGTACCTTGGTTTAGGAAAGTATGTCAGGGAAATTCTTTCCTGAGATAATCCTCGGTTTCCCACGTGGCTTCATCTTCAGAATGATGACTCCACTGAATTTTATACATTTTAACTCCCTTCCTTCGTGTCTGTCGCTCTTTCTCGTCGAGGATCTTGACAGGATACTCATCATAAGAGAGATCCGGTTCAACCGAGAGTTCCTCTTGTTCAACGACCTCGGTCGGAACACGAAGACATCTTTTGAGTTGAGAAACGTGAAACACATTGTGTACCGCTGAAAGTCTCTCGGGAAGCTTCACTTGATACGCTACCGGCCCACATTGTTGAGTGATTTCATACGGGCCGATAAAGCGAGGTGCAAGTTTGCCTTTAAGTCCAAACCTTTGCACACCCTTGGTCGGGGAGACCTTTAGATACACATGATCACCAACTTCAAACTGAAGTGGCTTTCGCCGCTGATCAAAGTAGCTCTTTTGTCGTGTCTGGGCGGTTTTCAAATTCTCCCGAATGATCCTAACCTTTTCTTCAGCTTCTTTCACAAGGTCAGGGCCATAAGTGTATCTCTCGCCTGCCTGGGACCAACACAACGGGGTCCGACATCTTCTACCATATAGGGCTTCGAAAGGCGCCATTTTCAAACTCGATTGGTAGCTGTTATTATAGGAGAATTCGGCCAGAGACAAACACTTCTCCCAATTTTTCCCATAATGAATAACACAGGCTCGAAGCATATCTTCAAGTATTTGATTTACCCTTTCCGTCTGCCCATCGGTCTGAGGGTGATATGCTGAACTACGGATCAGTTTGGTGCCTAGGGACATTTGCAATTGTTCCCAAAAGCGTGCTACGAACAGAGTACCACGATCTGAAATTATCGTCTTGGGTACCCCATGTAGACAAACGATCCGCTCCAAGTAAATTTCCGCATATTTCTTAGCCTTATACTCGGTATTAACTGGAATAAAGTGTGCGGTCTTGGTAAGGCGATCCACAATTACCCAAATGGAATCATGGCCCTGAGGGGTCCTGGGAAGTCCAACAATAAAGTCCATGCTTATATCTTCCCACTTCCACGAGGGGATAGGTAGAGGTTGAAGCGTGCCTGCTACCTTCAAGTGGCTGGCCTTAACCCGCTGGCAGGTGTCACATTCCGACACGTACGTGGCAATTTCTCGCTTCATTCGAGTCCACCAAAAGTTTTGTTTCAAATCTTGATACATTTTGGTGCTGCCCGGATGGATAGAAAATTTAGAGAGATGTGCCTCATCCATAATCTTCCTCCGGAGTTCCATGTTTTTGGGCACCATGAGGCGGTGTCCAAACCATAGGACTCCTTGCCCGTCTAACCGGAAGCACTTGTACTTCTCTTTCACCTTCTCTTTAGACAATTTTCTTTTGAGAACTTTAACGCTCGCATCATTTAATTGGGCCATAACAATCTGATCGTGCAGGGTTGGTTCCACCGCAATATGGTTGAAGTACCCGTGTGGAACAATCTCTAAGTTGAGCTTTGCCATTTCGTGACACAGGGTGTCAGCGTAGGACTCCACGGAAAGACAATGGCAACGAGCCTTGCGGCTTAGTGCATCCGCAACTACATTAGCCTTCCCGGGGTGATAATGTACACTAAGGTCATAGTCCTTTGCTAACTCCAACCATCTCCGCTGTCTCATATTCAGATGTACCTGAGTGAAGACATATTTAAGGCTCTTGTGGTCTGTGTATATGTTGCAGGGAACACCCATCAAATAGTGCCTCCACATCTTGAGGGCATGAATGACCGCTGCTAACTCAAGATCGTGCGTGGGGTAGTTTTGCTCATGAGGTCGAAGTGCTCGTGAAGCATAAGCGATGACTCGGTTCTCTTGCATGAGAACACAGCCAAGACCGGTGCCTGATGCATCACAATAAACATCATACGGCTTGGTGCAATCGGGCTGAGCCAAAACTGGGGCGGAAGTCAAAAGTCTTCGCAGGGTGTGGAAAGCTTCCTCACATTTGTCATTCCACTCAAATTTAACTCCCTTCTTCAAAAGTTCGGTCATAGGCTTCGCAATCCGAGAGAAATCCGGAATGAAGCGGCGGTAGTAGCCAGCTAATCCCAGAAAACTCCGAATCTCGTGGACTGAAGTAGGTGGTTGCCAATCTAGTACCTCTTGTACTTTGGATGGATCCACGGATATACCATCTTTGGAAATCGTGTGGCCCAAAAACTTCACGCTCTCTAACCAGAATTCACACTTGGAGAATTTGGCGTAGAGTTGGTGGTCTCTCAGTCGCTGAAGAACAATGCGAAGGTGCTCAGCGTGTTCCTCCTCATTCTTGGAGTACACAAGAATGTCGTCAATGAAAACCACCACAAACTTGTCTAACTCAGACATGAAGACCGAATTCATGAGGTACATGAAATAGGCTGGGGCGTTGGTGAGTCCAAAAGACATAACCAGGAACTCATAGAGTCCGTAACGTGTGGAGAAGGCAGTCTTTGGAATATCACAGGGCCTGATTTTTATCTGGTGATAGCCAGAGCGAAGGTCAATCTTGGAGAACACTCTGGCGCCAGCTAGTTGATCAAATAGGATGTCAATTCGGGGTAACGGATACTTGTTCTTAATAGTTACCGCATTGAGAGGCCGGTAATCAATACACAACCTCAAGGAATGGTCCTTCTTCTTCACGAAGATAGCGGGACATCCCCACGGTGACACACTTGGGCGAATGAAACCTTTATCTAGCAATTCTTGGAGTTGAATTTTTAATTTAGCCAATTCATTGGGTGGCATTCTATACGGTCTCTTTGATATAGGTGCTGTGCCAGGTTGTAATTCAATCACAAATTCAACGTCCCTATCCGGCGGCATCCCTGGTAAGTCATCCGGAAATACATCGGCATACTCACATACCACCGGAATGTCCTTCAGTTGGGTTTCGACCATAGAATAAGCACACGCATCAACGCAAGTCCGTTGTGGCAGATATAGCACACTCGGGCCATGCGTAGGCGAGTTTATCTCAACAACTCGTTCCGCCACATCTAGGACAACCTTGTGCTGAGTCATCCAATTGGCTCCTAATACAATGTCAATCCCTTCCATACCAAGTAAAATCAAATCAGTAGGGAACGTTTTACTTCCCAGCCTGATCGGAACCTTGTGGGTAACTTGGTTGGATGTAATTTTGCCTCCCGCAGTTGATATCACATAGGAGGATTTGGTATGGTATGATTTTAATCCGCATTTCACATGGAATCTTGTGCTTATAAAACTATGCGTTGCTCCAGAATCAAATAATATCACAGCAGGTTGAGTGCAGATAGGGAAGATACCAGTCATGTCTGGGGCTCCCTCGGGTAAGTCGGCCAAGTTGGTGTAGTTGAGCCGTCCTTGGCGGACTTGCACACGCTGCTGCTGCTGCTTGCCCTTGCCTTGTTGATTTCCAGGGCGCTGGTTCTGCTGTCTGTTCTGCGGGCAGTCCTTGATAAAGTGATCTTTGCTCCCGCACTTGAAGCATTGATAGCCGGCTCCAGGACGAGCTGGCTGCGGTGTATTCTGCCTGGGTGCTTGCTGCTGCGGCGGTGGAGGGAAACGAGGCGCGTTAGGCTGTGGCGGCCTAGCAACCCAACCACCTCCCTGAGGTGCCCTGGACTGTCCCTGCTGTGGAGCCAGGGGAACCAGGCGGAACCTCTGGGGCTGCGAGCTAGACGGTCCAGCGGGAGTCTTTCTCTTCTTCTCCGCCTTATGCACCGTATTGGCGTCTTCTTGAGCAATGGCAAGGTTAACAAGATCGCCGTACGTGGGAGCACGGGTAGTGGCCAACTGCGCCTTCAGCTTGGTGTTAAGGCCACGGCGGAACCTTTCAAGCTTCTTCTCGTCGGAGTCCGCATGATGACCCGCATAGGGGCACAGACCGTTGAAGGCCTGGGCGTACTGCAGCACCGTGCGAGTACCTTGGGTCAGCGCCAGAAACTCGTTCAACTTTCTTTCCACCAGACCGGCGGGAATGTGATGAGCTTTGAATGCAGCCTTGAACTCATCCCACTCAACTACGTGACCCTCCTGCTGCAGGGCCAGGTAGTTCTCCCACCAAAGGAGAGCTGGGCCGCGGAGCTGCTGCGCCGCGAACACGACCTTGCGGTTGGCGGTGCAAGGCGTGGCCAGTATGGTAAACTTGGACTCGATGGCTCGAATCCATGTGTCGGCCTCCAAAGGCTCGTCGGCACGAGAGAAGATCGGCGGGTGTGTCGCCAGAAAATCCTCATACCGGGCCACCTGAGGCTGAGGGGCCCGTGGTCCTCCCTGCTGCAGCATTTGCTGCTGCATCATCTGCTGCTGATGCTGCAGGTTCCGGAGAATCTCCGTCTGGGTGGCATACAGTTGCTGCCACGTCGGAGGTTGCTGCGGAGGAGGAGGTGGCGGTGGCTGTTGCTGCCCCTCAGGCCCTTGCTGGTTAGCATTGGAGCCACTAGCATCGTGACCGCTGCGGGTGATTGCCATCTGCAGTAGGGACTTATATTAGCCACATTTCATAAACTTGCATAATAAATGACAAGGTAAAATGTGACAACATTGGAAGTATACTGCAGAGAGTGACAATCAGCACGCAGTTTTGGGAGAAAATTCATATCCCCCAACAGGAAACAAGTCATAAGTTCCCGTTCGGTCAGTAGCTCGAAAATTTTATGCTCTACAACTTTCATGTGGGGCTCAATTTCAAATTCGGACTGGAACTAAGCCGAAAAATTCAAATCTCAGCTCTCTGCGTTTGCTGTTTTTCAGCAGGCCGAGCTGTAGTGTTTTAGTTGCCATTTTTATTTCGCTCAACCAACGGGGTTGCAATTTGGTGATCATTTAGTTTGATAAATTCCAAACAACTTTCTAGTTCACATCACAGCCCAGAAATGAAAGGAAGAACCATGAATAATTACAACAAAGAAAAGCTGCAGAATGTTTTCAATACAGCCCTTACATCAACATCAAGTTTCACACCATTAAGTTTACAATGCCACAAAAGATAACATGGGGAGCTCAACTCCATCTAGCCTATTACATCATGAAGCCAAAATCTAGGCCTAGCGGAGGAGTCATTGCTACTACCACTCTAAAAGTCATCCAAGTTGTTAGCGGTAGCCTCGCTGCCCATAGGGGAAGGTGGAGCTGGAAGGGGAGGCATGTCGTCCTCGGTGTCCATATCGGAGTCGGGGGCCTCTCCTTCACCATCTATGTCCCCTCCTTGCTCATCAAAGAGGTGCTGAGCGTCGTGGGCAGCAAGCATGGCATTGGCATGCTGTAAGGTGCCGTGTACCTCCTCAAGCTCATCCCTAGTCTGGGCTAACTCATTCTGAGTGTCGTTGTGTGCAATCTGTAGGTCATTGAGTTGCCTCTCTAGGTCAGCAATCATGGCATTCCTAGTAGTCACCTCTATGGACAAGGAAGTCCTCTCAACCCCTATGTCACGGGCACGAGCGGACATGTCCATGGCAGTGCGGAGCAACTCGCTCTGTGACCGACTAAGAAGTGCCTGTAATCTGTGATACGCCCGCATCCACCTCATCATCAAGGCGGCTGCTGCGACGGGGCTCTCCGCCATCCTCAGAGGAGAACTCAAGTAACGCCTCATCCAGTGAGGGTCGTCCGGCTGAGTCGGCGAAAACAAACCAAGTAACTGATGCTCCACTAACTCCTGGTTTTGGGTAACAAAGGAGCTAATGCCGTTCATGGCAGCTAGCTCGCACGTGGTCTCCATGTGGTGCCCGTGCACTTCCACCGTCCAGGTGGGAGAGCTAGGACACGGCGGGTGGCGGTATACCACCAACCGCACGCGGGAGCGAACCACACCTCTCTCCCGGATAACCGTCCTCTCGTACTGCGGCGGCGTCGGGTAGTCCATAGCCTGCAAGACCGACCACAGGATACTGGGGAATCCTTCCCATCCCAAACAGTCAGAGAAGGACACGTCGCTGGGGTAGCTAGCCAAGTCGGCGTTGGAGGCCATCTGAACCAAAAGGAAAAGGGGCATGGTGAGAACCGGTTAGCGCCAAATTAAAAACAGATTCTATGTAGGGTGATAAAAATTACAAAACTCGAAACCTGTAAGCTCAAAAATTCTCAACTTTGGCCAGGACATAGTTTAAGTAGTTCCTAACAAGTTTCATGTTGGAGGTTTGAGCAGATAGTGTCGTTAAGATAGTGTAAAAATTCAATTTTTATCTTACTGTCCCCAGAAATTCCCAGCAGACAGGGGGTTACTATTTTTAGCATAACTCCAGTTTTACTGACCCATTTTCGTTGAAATTTCTCCAGCAGGTTCTTTATAAGGTTTATGACAACTTTCATGTTGAACACTTTTTCATTTGACCACGTTTTCAATTTCGAATTAAGGGTGCAACAGACTGTTCTCAGCAGGAATTTTAGATTGTGATTTCAATTTCTTTGACGGCGGTTCAATTTGGTCAAGAATTAAATTTGAGATTAATTCAGTGAGATGCAATGCATGAGCGGCCTATTCGATCTCACGAACACACATGCCACTAACTTTTGGCTTACGAAGTTAGTGCCGGTGGCTAGGCAATATCCGTCTCTCTCTATATTAGCTAGTCGGAATTCTCTAACCGTTCAACATACGGGTTCGCGGTTAGTGTACCTGCAGAAAAATTCATCCCAGAGCATGTATAATCAACCTTTCGTGCCAGCACTCACGAAAGCGTCTCCATTCATTACCACCCACTATAGAGGTGGCACCCGAACGTTTAACATTGAACGGGCAATGTTCATATGTCACCGAGGCGACATATTGACAGTTTCATACGCTATTGAAATAGCGTATTGACTATGTGCCGCCACCATATTTGCATATGATGACGTGGTACGCTACAGCAATCGCCGTACCTTGCGCCCACCATCCTATTCTAGTTTCATACGCCATCACAGCGTATTGACTATGTGCCGCCACTATATTTTCATATAGTGCCGTGGTACGTTACAGCAATCGCCGTACCTTGCGCCCACCATTGCGGAAAGTAAATGACAGAATGAAATGTGCTGGAAGTCAGTATAATATACTATTTGCCACCTATCATATCGTGATCCCTTAACCCACATAGGCTTCACGCTCTAGGTAACATCCTTAGCGATCCTATAATACCCTTCCTTTGCAAAGCGCGTCGGAAGCACGAGTTGGCCAATTTTATTCAAAAATCGTTTATTTAAGGTCTGTTGCTTTCTCCGGGCTGCTGCTTCGGCTCTGATGCCAGCTATGGCGGACCACTCCGAAATTATTCCAAGTTAAGTACCCTCAGACCACTAATCATGTAGTCAGGCACTTAATCCGGAATAAGCTGGAGCGCCGTCGGATTAAACCCGATTAAACCACGTACTAAACTAGATCGTAACAGCAGCAGGCCCACACGAAGGTGAGTTCCAGAGATTACAACATTCCACAAATTAAATTACACACATAGAGAAGTAGTTATTACAAACCGAGTTCAAATTTAAAATCAGAGTACACAAGTTTTGCAGCGGAATTTAAAAGTTCATAACAACTGAATTTAAAAGCTCATTGCAGCGGAAGTAAAATAATCTAGCGACGGAACAAGTAACTCCGTGATGAGGCCTGCCACGAAGCTACTCCTCCCGATCCTCGCCTGAGGACGGGACCCATTCGATGTGCCAGCCAGGTGGAACCTGGGCAGGCCAAGTCATAGCATCCACATCCAGAATGATACCTGTAAAATAATGCCACAAGCAAGGCTGAGTATACTAATACTCAGCAAGGCTTACCCGTCGGGTGAAAACTACATCACCGACGTCTAGACAATGAGAGGCTTTTGGCTGGTGGGTTTGTTTGCCAAAAAGCAACTATAGTGAATCCTTGCTTTCAAGTTTTAGCTTCATATTCTAGTAATTTTAACCATTCTAGATTAGCATCCTCTCTAAGCATACAAGTGGTGCAATACAATTTATTCAAAGAACAAGTTTATCAATCTCAAACTTTCACTTATTACTCAATGTAGCCAAGGTGTCAAGCAGTCTCATTAACCGCGAGAAGCGGACAGTTCGAACCGAATTTGTGCTACCTGGCCAGGGGAAACCCAACACACACGGATACTCTGCTTGCGATAAAAGGTACAAGCATTTCCCAACCTTTCCCATCGATCCACAATTCGGAACCGGGTCCACTTCCTTAGGATAAAGGTTTACTGCTTCACTCACAGCATCACGCATATATCCACAAGTGTACGGCAGGGGAAAACAAGTTTCCAAGGAGAGATGGCTATCGGCCCTAGCTGCTTCAATCTGGTACCGGGCTTACCGGCTCCCATATACCGGCATGCATGTGGTACGTTCAAAAACTTGACACACGCAACCACACGTTTCGACCTTAAATCAATTATCATACACGGACGGGAGATCTACATCTATCATCCCGCCCGTCAATCCTTATGATTCCAACATAAGTAGAGACAAGCAATTCCTATATCTCGCGAGTGACAGGAAATCACTCGACTTGTAACGGACCTATAGCAATGCTCTACCGATCCTTTCATACTAGTATTGCAAGTCATAGGTACTAGGAAAATATTGCAGCTATGGTATTCAATCAACTCCTAGAAACGTAAATGCACGAACATAAAGAATTCAAAGTGCAATATTTAGAAATGTTAGGTCATGCTCCGGGGCTTGCCTTCCTGCTCGGGCTGGGGGTTAGCTCCCGTGTTGATCACGTCTGCACCGGCGCCGGGCTCCGGGACTTGCTCCTCTTCTGCGGGGATGAGGGTGTAGTCGCCGTCGGGAATAGCGCCTTCTACATGATATGCATAAGCTTTAAGGCGGCTGCCTTTAGATGCTAAGACTAGGGCCTTGAAGGCCATATTCACCTAGACATACACCGATGTTTTTATTTTCTTCACAAAGCAAGTGTTGGTGTGGAAAAGTTTTATTTAATTCGATGGTGATTGTGTACATATATAAAAGAATCTTATTTCTTTCTTCACCAAGTTAGGTGCTGTTCTGAATTTCAGATTTTTACCATTTAAACTTGATCAATTAACCAAATAGGTTTATTCTTTTATTTAATTCAATTTCTATCTAGATTCCTTCTTATTTTTGTTTCTCCACTTCTGTTTATCAATTTTTGCCATAAACTTTATGACAGCTACTGGAGTATAGGAGCTAAGCTCACTCCAAAATTTAGCTAATTTCGAGCTACACATAATTTATTAAAAATATGCCAACAGCTAGCTGCAGAAAGTGAAATAAATGCATAATAAATTGAAATTTCATCTATTTCAGGAGATCTTCCTACCAAAGCTAAGCATAAATATGAGGAGGGCTCTGGCCAAGTGGTGGCTCAAAATAACCCTTGGGTAGTCCTCATTATTTTTCCATCCAAAAACACATATTTAATTATTTGCCATCCTAAACAGAGCAAAAATTAAGTTTCTCATTTTTAACATGTGTGCTAACAAGTTTCTAGTTCTCAGGAGCAAAATGGTGATTTTTTTCGCTGCACCAGTTATTTTTAACAATTTCTTTACTGCAGGAAGTCAGAAAACACATTTAAATCTATAACTGGAGCTACGCACCATATTTCTGAGTCTCCTTTGGACACAAGCTGTCCAAAGCCTATACTAACAGCATATCCAAAGCTCAACCCCAGCGGAGCTCTGGATTTGAAATGGTGCACAACTTTAGGTTTTCCTAGTTTGATTTTTAATTCCAAAACAGTTCATCAAAAGCATACACATGTCTAATAGAGATTGTAGTTTAGACTCTCACGATTCCAGAGAGTATTTTTGCACATTTTTCTGATTTTTCTACGATTTTTAATCGATTTTACAAGATTCGGGAAAAATCAAATCTAGGGTAAGAATCTATTTTCACCGAGAACCCTAGAACTTTCAAACTTTCGCGAACCAGTCCTGCACTTTTGCACAAAAGACCCCGGACAAAGGTAGACGATGAACTTTCGTCCTCGGGGGCTCGCCGGAGTTACGCCGGGCAAACCACGGCGAACTGGGCTCGGGGAAGAGGGGGAAAAGGGTCCTGGGCTCACCACGAGTCGTTTGAGCACGGTTGGGAGGCCGGGGGTTGACGGAGTCACGCCGGCGACGAGGAGGAGGCGGCGCGGCCGCTGCGGGGTCTGCGCCGGCGAGCTCGGTGTCGTTCGCGGTGGGGGAAGAAGTCCTAGAGCACCAGCAGAGCTTGGGGAAGCCAATGGCGTGCTCGAGGAGGCTCGGGGAAGGCTCGAAGTAGGGTCTCGACGGTGAGGTGGCTCGACGGCCGGAAAACGCGATTTGGGGGAACTTAGAAATTCGAGCTCGGGAGTGGGCAATGTGCTGGGGAAAGTTGGGGGAAATGGAGCTAGGGGAGTGAACTAGCTGTGCGCGGAGTGGATTTGGGAATGGAGGCGTGAGCACGACGAATTTCTCGGTGAGGTCTAGCTCGGCTTGCGCGGCGCGAGGAAGAAGAAGGAGGGGGAGTGCGCGAGGGGGTTCACTGGAGGCTCGAGGGAGTGAGTGGAGGGTGCGAGAGGTTCGGTGGAGTGCTCAAGCACGCGTAGGGGTCACTGTGGAGCCTCGGGAGCGAGCGCGCGCGTTAATGGCCGACGCGACGCGCCATGGCCGCACAGGGAGCTCGAACCGAGCGCGAACGGCGCTGCAGGCGAGGGAGATCGATGCGAGCTGCTGTGGGATCGTGCACAGTGCGTGTTGGCGCGTAGTGGGCGAAGAATCGCGCTCTGCAGAGCGCCAGCGCAGCGCGCTCGCGCGCGCGCGACCGCCATGATGGCGTCCGCGGCGCGAGGAGGAGAGAGACGACGGCGGCGAGTTGACGGCTCGACAGTGGACGGACAACAACTAGGCGACAAGCGCCACGCTCCGCCGCGCCTTGGCCGCGTCAGCGCCGCCTGCGCCGTGCTCCGGCCGCGTGGCGGCCGAGCTCTGCCGCCGCGGCGCGTGCCAGGGGCACTGTTCACGGCCCGGGGAGCGCCGGGTTTGAATTCAAATTTTCTCCAAAAATTTGAACAGAACTTGAAAAAATGCAAAAATAAAAGTTGTAGATTGAAGGATGGGACACAACTTCCTTTTTGGGATGAACTTGAAATTCGAAGTTTTTCAAGCTCAAAAAGCCCAAAAACAGAAAGGTGCCAAGAACGGTAATTTGAGTTTTTGAGGGACTAAACTGCAAAATTTTCAAAAACTCCAAACAGTGACTAGGGTTTATTTGTGATGCCAGACAACTTTTATTTTGGGAGATTTTCAAGTTTAGTACAAAAATCTTGAGTTTTCGGTTGGTGCCAATTAATCCCTGTTTTTGGATTTTAATTTGAATTTTTGGAGAATTTTTGAGAGATTTTTGAATTCCAACCTTAAATCCCTGTTGCATTGATCTTAATTGCACTTTTTAGTTAATTTGACATCAGAGATGTCACAGTTATTGCAAGCAAACACACGATATATGACCTACCTTCTCCTTTTCAAATTATAGCTTTAGCTTTGCTATTTTGATCTTCTAGTTTATTTATAAAAACGAGTAAAATGCACCGGAGGTCCACCAACTTGTGAAGGTGTGTCACCTAGGTCCATCGACTTTGAAAGTGTATTTTTTTGTTCTATAAACTTTCCAAGTCGTTTGTCGTAGGTCCATAGCTCTCCACGTGGACAGCTAGCGATGATGTGGCACGCGGACTGGGACGTCTCCTCTCTCTCCTTCCGTGTTTATCGTTCTCCAACATTTTATCGAACACTCGGTAGGCACCTATCTTGCTCTCCTTCATCCCCATCGTGTGTTTCACGAGCTCCTTCATCTTGCTGTCGGGGTGGATGGCCGGGGGTGTCAACGCGGACACGGCGGCCATGACCAGGACACGTGTTGCCTTCTCCTCGTGCTCACGGCTTCATGCCGCAGAGCCCCATGACTCGCTGCCACAGTACGCAAACACATTCCAAGCTTCCAATGAGAGCTGGCTCACAGGACGGCTGACCACGGCGTGGACATCCTCACCACCGCCACCGAGGCCTCGCCTAGCGCCTCAACCACGCTGCAGTGGCTACACGTCCACACGGGCCCCTGAGCGCACTCTCCGTGGGGCATGCTCCTCGCAACCAGCGCGGCAGTGGCGCGGTACCTGCGGTCGTGCGCGTCCATTACCATGTGTTTGGTTATGGGATCACGTAGGTTGGGTTGGCTCCGATCTAGTTTTTTAAGAGTTGGGTTGAACCCATCTCGTGTTTGGATGGGAGGAATGGGTCCAACCCAGTTGTTGTTTGGCTAGAGGGTTAAAGTGGGATGAGTTGGATGTCATTTTGACACAGTTAGTGGTGGGCTCCATCCGTCAGACATGGGGCCCACCTGTCATCCTCTATTTTTTCCTTCTTTTTTTTCTTTCTTTTTCCCTCCCTTATCTCCTTCCTCCGCCGCCCCTCGCCATGGCCTCGCGTGCCCATCGCCGCTCACCTGGCCGCCGCCCGCCGCTCGCCTGCCCGCCCGCCGCCTCTCGCCTGCCCCTTCTGCGCCCGCCTCCGAGCTCCGTCGCCTCCCTCCGAGATTCGCCGCCTGCGCCGCCTCTCCGCCCAAGGTCCGCCGCCTGTGCCACGACGCTCTGCCTGAGCTCCACCGCCTGCGCCATGCTGCTCCGCCTGAGCTCCGCCGGTGAGCTCCGCCTCCTCCGCTTCGCCGCCGAGCTCCGCCTCCAGCCCTCCATCTTCCTCTTGCCGCTGCCGCTCGTGCCTCGGTGCCTGCCATCGCGCCCGTGCGACGGAAGGAGACGGCGGTCGATGTGGGTCGATCCCATCCCTTTGTTTTGGGGGGCGGAGGCAACCCGCATCTTCATGGAATATGCCCTTGCGGGTTTGACCCGACCCACATCGTTCTACAACCAAACGTGGGTTCAAAAGGGATCAACCCGTTCCAACCCATACCAACCCGGTAACCAAACACACGGTAAGGCGCTGGCATGGGCTGTGGGGCTGCGGCCTCCTCGCCGGCTCGCCACGCTCCTAGCGCGCCGGACACTGCTGCGGTTTTCGTTCCCGTCCACGGACACTGCTGCGGCCAGCGCAGGCGCAGATCGGCCACGCTGCTGCTGTGTCCATGTCCACAGTGAACACAAAGGAGGGAGAGCAAGGTGCCTACAAAGTGCTCGGTAAAATATTGAGAATGATGAATATATCAACAACTTAAAAAGTTTATGGACCCAAAAATGCATTTTCAGAGTTGATGGACCTAAGTGACACACCTTCACAAGTTGATGGACCTCTGGTGCATTTTACTCTATAAAAAATCTAACTGTTCTGAAAATTAGAAACGGGCCTTGATAATGTGTCTTAGTCGCTTTATTACTCAAAATCTCTGTCCCATTAGCTCCTAATTAACCAGAGGTTCATGCATGTGCCCTGGCTTGAAAAAAAAATAAAGGAAGGGCAGAGGAGAGTAGGCAACAGAAAGTGATCACAACGACTGGTTGGTCACTTCCTTTGCGCCAAGCTGCCAACCGCTCGATCTAAAAAGGACGCACGTGCCGAATTATATAATCGTGACTTTTTATGTAGCTTCTATACACCAACTCCGACTGTTTGAAGCAACCTAACATGTTGGTTCAAAGAAATTAGGGGGGGGGGGGAGGGTGGTTGTATTATTTGCCAGTACTTTGATGTGTAATTATAATTTTGCCTCGATTTTTTAACTTTGTCTATTTGTCGTTATCTATTCACATGCTAATGCGATTTTGCCTCTAATTAGTGGTCAGAACAGGGATGAATTCACAAATATTAAGTGGGAAATCGCATTGACTTGTAATAGACAAGGGCAAATTCACGAGGTCAAAAAAATGAGGACAAAATTTTAATTGAACGCCCTACATAGTAAGGACAAAAAATTTTTTAAAAAAAAGCTATATTTTTCGATCCACTGGTGCTAGCTGCTACCAGGGAGGTTCAACAACGAATTAACGACACCTGCATCTGCATGATTTTTAGCTATCATCATTGATAAGAAAAGGAGAAATCAATGTTATCATGTTCTTAGCTTTGTTTATTTTGCCTAATCCCTCCCAGTGACCCAAATGAGACAGCATAACGAACGAAACAGCAAAGGTTTCACTATGAATGCACGGAAGGATCCTAAGTACAACACTTACTAAATATATCATATATAAAACTTTAGCTCTTTGAACATGTTTGACCTCATAAATCTAGCGTGTAGGGTTCCAGGTGTTATATATGTATCGTAAAAAATGTGGTTCAAGAACATCACAAGGTGTTTGTACTAGCTAGCTCAAGTAGCGGTCGGTCAAGTGTGGAGGATCATAAGTCCGATCATCTCCCAGATCATCACCGCATCACCATAACTACCACGCTCGTCACACCACAATCACTCTCTTTGGCTACTATCATGTCATTCCTTCCTTAGGTTCACGAACCACAGCCAGTAACAACGACCAGATGGGTTTGGGATGAGCTATGGCTTAGCGTAAAGTTTGCCTATGTTTTTAAGCAAAATCATGTATTGTCATTTATTAGAAAGTATATAGATTCATAGGTATTAAGTGTATATGTTTATGTCTATATATGCATTTAGATAGGCACCTCGTACTAACATATAACTCATTTTTATGTTCAGTCTACGGCAAAATGAGGGCAACCACAATTAACTTAAGGCCTTATCTAGGTACATGGGAAAACGCGCTTCCTCTAAAAAAACACGTTTTCCAGCACGCTAACTTTCTACCTACTTTTCCATCTAAACAAATCCTACAAGCATTTTGACAGAGATCTGAAAGCTCTGAATATCGAGTTTGATATTGAAAAAAAAGTTTGATCTGGGATGAACTTTCAAATGCAAATGATGATCGTGGTGTGGCAAATACCGCTATCACCGCCACCGGTGCCATGACTGCGCCGTGCTTCAACTCGGGTTAGAAATTCGTTGACCAGAAATGGTAGTTTGGCAGCGCAGTGAGACCTCCTGTCCGGACCTGACCCACCCCACACCACACCGCACCGCCGGCGGACCGACGACGACACCGACACCTGCCATCCGGAGCCGGCCCAACAACCGCCTAGAAAAATCATCTCAAGGAAGTCCAGTCGCGGGGCGCGGGGGATCGTGTGGGCTTGTGCTTGTCAACACCTCCAGCTCCATCCAGCAGCCAGCGAGCGATCGTCTCCGGCCGGCCGCCATGGCCAAGCCGTCCCCTCCAGCTCCCACCGCCACCACCTCCCCCTCCGATCCACCGCTTCCTACTACCGCCGCTGCCCCCAAGCCACTCATCGCCTCCTCCGCGCGCTCCCTCCTCGCCGCCGCGCGCCGCTCCCCCGTCACTACCCTCGTCGTCGCCTTCTTCTTCCTCGCCCTCTTCATGTACGGGGAGGACGTCCACACCATCGCCGAGCTCTCCATCGATGACTACCTCTACCCCGACGCCGACTTGTACAACGTCTCGGGCCTGCCCCCGCTCCTGCTCCCGCCGCCCACCTGCGACCTCTCCGCCGGCCGATGGGTCTTCGACAACGTCTCCACCCCGGCCTACAGGGAGAAGGACTGCACCTTCCTCACCAAGCAGGTCACTTGCCTCGCCAACGGCAGACCCGACGATACATGGCAGTACTGGAAATGGCAGCCCAACGACTGCTCCCTCCCAACGTACGCCTCCGATCCAGATCTGGCACAAATTCAGCTTGGTGTATAATCTGATTGCATAAAGATTGCATCTTTGCTCACCAATTCACCAGCAATAGTACTAATTTGGAATCCAATGCGAATAATGCAGCTTCGAAGCTCGGAGATTCATGGAGGCCATGCGCGGGAAGCGCCTCATGTTCGTGGGGGACTCGCTCAACCGCAACCAGTGGGAGTCGCTGGTGTGCCTGGTGCAGCCCATTCTTTCCAAGGGCAGGAAGAAGGTCGTCAAGCGGGGCTCCTTCATCGTCTTCCACGCCAAGGAGTACCGCGCCACGCTCGAGTTCTACTGGGCGCCCTTCCTCGTCGAGTCCAACTCCGACAACCCCAATTTCCACAGCATCGACCAACGGATCATCAGCCCCGAGCGGATCGAGGGACACGCCAAGTACTGGAAGGATGTCGACTATCTCATCTTCAACACCTACATCTGGTGGATGAATACCGCGGACATGAAAGTCAGGTCAGTCAGAGTCTGCTGGATTAATTTAAGCACATCTGATTCTGATTCTGATTCTGATTCTGATTCTGGGATGGAAATGCATAGCTATACTCTGCAGCTTGCTGCAACAGAGCATTAGGATCGTGTTCTGAGGTAGGGTGTTCAATTTCTGCAGGAGACCCAATTCAAGGTCCTGGTCTCAGCATGACGAGGTTCCGAGGATTGAAGCCTATGGCCGGGTGATCAAGACGTGGTCTGATTGGCTCAATCACAACATCGATCCTGCCCGCACCTCTGTCTTCTTCATGACAATTTCTCCTATTCACAACAGGTGAACAGAGCTGCATTTATATGTCCCCCTTCTTTATTTATGGTACAAACAATGGGGTTCATTGTGGACTTTGATTGGTTCCTTTTCCTTAGGAGTGGTTTGCAATGTAACCTTGAACTTTGTGGACCACTGAAAACAAATTGCCTTCTACGGAAGCAATGTTCCTCTTTTCTATTCCTCAGGGCACAACGTCGTTGTCCACTCTACCAAACTCTGTGGTCAATGCATGGAATTCAGCTGTTTGCTTATTCCATGACCCACAAAGAAAATGATGCCTAACTTATTGGTGTTTTTGTCCACACATTTCTGCATGGATATCAAAATCCAAACTTAGTTTGTTTTCTGGACTTCGTTCACTACTCACAAGTAGGTATGTCTTGTATTCGTTACGTATGCAATCTCAGAAAGGGATGTTACTGTTTACTTGGCACCGTAAATCCATGATATATACATGCTAATAGTCTTGAGAATTTGAGTGTTTGCAAAATCAAAGAGTGAAGACTGATGGAATCTTAAGTTAAATAAGTGTCTCACTGTATCTCAGGTGTTGTGTGATTCACATTATATATGGAATCATAGGTTAATAAGCATCTGTAGAATAAAGCACACCAGAATTAGTACATAGGGATTGCGGGGGAGACATGTTAGGATCTCAACAAACTTCTATGTGGGCCCGGCTCACAATTAGGTAGAGAAAAGGCACATTTGGTCCAACAGCAAAAGGAGGACTGTTTTTAAGTGGTGTGATGTGGGTTAGCTGAGATTTCTGTTCCATTTTTTGCATCACAAGTAATCGGAAACCTGGGATTTGACATGTAAACAACCTTTAGACAGAAGAAAAAAAAAAGGAGGCCCACTGTTTCGGAATTGGCATCTCTCTGTCCTGATTCCTGATAGAGACTAGTATGACTGTAACGCTGTGACTAATTGTGGTGATGTGCTGGTGTGTTTTAGCGGTTAAAAAAGATAGATATATGGATGATAACAAAAAAAGGTACCCTGTTAAAATTATGTCTGTGATGTCATGATTAAGGCTCAATTTTGTCATTTTGTATTGTCATGCCATTGGTCTTAAAGTTTTGTTCTGCTTGAGGAAGAAGGGGCTTCTTATCTAGTAAAACTACTGGGCAGGTCATGCGATTGTATGGTGAACTTGTGACAGGGGAGTATTTGAACTTGGTTTGATATACATGGCGCTATTACAGAACTCTATTTTTACGAGGAGAATATCTACTTGAATGTTGCCTCCTTGTTGGGCTAAAAGGAAACGAAAATACAGCAATACGTGTTATTCATAGGACTGCCAATTCTCTATCAACTATTATGGTCACACTAAGGCTGAAACATAGTGGTTAGACTAGCAAGTCAATAGATTCTGGCCATTGACTTATCATTGATGCAGTATTATATATGTGGCGTGCTGTGAGTTACATATGCATGCTTATTTCTTTCTTGTTGATACTCAAATATTCCAGCCATTGAATGTTTAGCCTCTCTTAGAAGCCCTTACTCTTCACTTACATTACATACTTGCATAGCTAAAATGAGGCGAGACAGTTGTTATCTTGATCAATTTGGTCTCTGTGAAGTTTGAAAAAACATAGTGCTGTTAATACAGGATCGATGACTTTATTTAAATAGTATAGAAGTGCTCTATTACCGGTTGCAGATAAATTTAGTTGGCAGACTCAATCATCAGGTTTGGACTCTTGTGCATTGTTAGACACAAAACTAACTTATTGTTACAGACTTACAGTAGTGAGCATCTCTGGGGCAAAGTAAAATATTGGCATGATGTGGGCCTTGAGTGCCTCGTAGCCAGTATTTTGCAAAAGTCAGTGCCGGTGTCTATAATACTAACCTTTCATAAAACTCCTAACCCACATGCTTTCACATGGGCATGCCCTGGACAGTGGGCACCATAATAGAAAGCAGGCACCATTTGCTGCATGTTTTACTTCGAATTTGTTTTTACACCTTGTATGGGATTTGCAAATCAATTCTTCCTTTGGCACTGAATCATATTGATTTCATGGAGTGTTGGTTGATTTTATTCTGATGTACTTGTGTACCAGTTGTTAAAATTTTTTAAAAAACAATTGTTGTTAGATGATGTCAGCATAAAACTATTTTCGTGTTTTCTGTTGTTTTAGAGTTACGAATTAGCGTGTTCTTTTGGACATTTAATTATGTGTTGATTTTGCTAAAACTTGCTTCCTTTTTTTGTGAATACAGCCCAAATAATTGGGGAAACCCCGGAGGGATAAAATGCGTAAAGGAGACCCTTCCATATCAGAACTACAGCCAACCTCTGGACTTGTACCATGACCTGCGGATATTCGATCTGGTAGTAAAGGTGGCCAGCTCCATGGAGAAGGTTCCGGTCACAGTGATCAACATCACGAGAATGTCGGATTACCGGAAGGACGCCCACACATCGCTGTATACCATGCGGCAAGGTAAACTGCTGACGCCGAAGCAGAAGGCGGACCCAGAAAAGTTTGCAGACTGCATCCACTGGTGTCTTCCTGGCGTGCCGGATGTGTGGAACCAGATACTCTACACAAAGATTCTTTCGAAATCATCCTGGCATTCTAATTCTGCGCCTCCTCCCTTGCAGTCTCTGCTTCTTCCTCCCCAATGAGAATTGTAGTGTGGGGCTTGGGGGGTTTTTTTTTTCTCTTTTCATTTTACCATGGCATAGGAAAATGTATGATTGATCATTATTTTTTTTTTCTTTCTTTTTGAGTAGATTGAGTAAAGGTTAGAGCAAAAAGGAAATGGATGGGCTGATCACTGATGACATGGCATGCAACGTGCTTCAGTTGATGTGTAAATGAGTTGCCGGTTTGCCAATTGAGCGAACGGAAGCGCTAATGTAGACAGTTGCAATCTGAATATATACACTATAGTTTCCAGATAGAAGTTAGCCATATATTTCCTGTTGGATGACCCAAAATGTTGGATCACATTGCTTGTCAGTTGTCCTAATAACACAACAGAGGCTACAACAATCTGATTATTTTGCGTTGCCAACGAGCTGCTACGATCTGGGAAAAAACAAAGCTGTAGGGATGTACGATTTCGCTAAAAACGATTTGCTCCTGGGCTCTATGCAACTTTTTTTTTTGCTATGCAACTGTTATTCCTAGCTCTACAACACAGCCCAGATCTGGCCTGTTTCTTTAGTAGCCAGCCCAGCTGGCCTCAGCAGTTTTTTTTAAGTTAGCCTGAGCAGTTGGTTGAGTCCACTAATAGCCATGCTGTCGTGTTGGATTTTTCTAAATACAACCTGCTATAAATTATGTATTCCAAACGCACCTCAAAAACCTGTTAAAAAGAAACAGTTTTGAATGCTGTGGGATTGGAGCCGCAATGTTTGCAGGCGACTCGTTGTTACTCTTAAAAACTGATGAACAGAGTGCACAGTGCCTGCAAAATATTCTAGATATGTATGAAGATTGCTTGGGGCAGATAATTAATAAAGATAAGTCATCAGTGATGTTTAGGCCATGTTCAGATTCCCAACTTTTCACTATTCATTTCAACTTTTCACTATTCATTCCAACTTTTCACTATTTCTCCCTCACAAAACACGTTTCCCAACGAATGCTACAGTGTTTTTCTTATGCTACAGTGTTTTTTCCTACGATCTAAACACACCCTTAGTGGAAACACTACTGAGACAGAGAAGCGAAGTTTAAATATGACCTTGCAAATTGGAGGGGAAACCAGGAATGAGAAGTATCTTGGTTTGCCAGTGTATATGAATCAAAGTCAAAAACTTTTGCATACTTAAAGGAGAGGGTTTGGAAGCGGATTCAAGGCTGGAAGGAGAAATGGTTGTCTAAAGCAGGAAAGGAAGTCTTGATAAAAGCGATTGCTCAAGCTATTCCTACTTATGCCATGAGCTGTTTTGATCTGACCAAGACATTGCGTGATGAGATAAGCACTATGGTGTGCAGATATTGGTAGGCACAGCAGGACAAAGAACATAAGATGCACTGGTTGGCTTGGGACCGACTATGTAGTAGGAAGGAGAAGGGCGGGTTGGGCTTTCGTGACCTGCATCTGTTTAACTTGGCCATGCTGGCGAGACAGGGGTGGAGGTTGCTGGCTGCACCAGAATCATTATGTGCATAAGTCTTGAAAGCCAAATATTTCCCTGAGGGGGACCTCCTACAGGTTCAGGAAGGACCGAGGATCTCATATTCATGGCGTAGCATTGTTTGTGGTATTCAGGCTCTTCGAGAAGGCCTAATTTGGAGGGTCGGTTCTGGTGAGAGGATTAACATCTGGTTTGATCCATGGATACCAAACGAGGTGACTAGAAGGCCAATTACACCTCAAGGTCAGACCATTGTTACACGAGTGGCGGAACTCATCGATCCCGTCTCAGGTTGGTGGGATGAGGCTCTGATTTGTGAGCTTTTTGGCCGGAAGATGTTCAGGCGATTTTGTCCATTCCAATCCGGCCAAACATGGAGGATTTTCTTGCTTGGCACTATGATCCAAAGGGACAATTTTCGGTGAAATCGGCCTATCATGTTATGGAAGATAAGAGGGAAAGAGATGCTAAACGACAGGTGGGAGAGTCCTCATCTGGTGATGAGAGAACCAAAATTGATTGGGGATAGCTGTGGAAGCTTCCTTATCAGTCCAAGATTAAGCATTTTCTTCACCGACTAGCACATAATAGCCTGCCAGTGAGGTGGTCAATAGCAAGACGGGGTGTTGACACAGATACTAGGTGTCCTGTGTGTATGCGGCTTGATGAGGTGGGGGGCATTGCTTCCTAAACTGCAAGATGGTGAAAAAATGTTGGAGAGCTGCTGGATTAGAAGATGTACGACTACAATTGTCCCAATTGGGTACAAGTCAGGAGGTTGTCATAGCTTTGCTCGAGATGAAAGAGTATAAGAAGGTGAACTCTGTGATGTTGATGTGGGCATGGTGGGATGCCATGACCAAAGCGAATGCTGGAGAAGGCTTGCCAGAGATAGAAGCGGTGTTAAAGAGGGCCACCCTAATGACTACAGACGTTGAGGTGGTGAAACCTTTGCCTAGTCAAAAACAACCGAGAAATGATGTCCCATGGAAACCTTTAGAGATGGAAATTCTGAAAGTTAACATTGATGGAGCATATCTTAAGTCGAACAACACCGGAGCATGGGGTTATGTTGTTTGAACAAGTGATGGAGCAGCTGTGTTGGCAGGGGCAGGTCGATTATCTTCAGTACATGATGCACTTTGTGCGGAGATGTCTGCCTGTTTACATGCTCTCTGGGCGTGCTCTGAACAAGGGATGGCGAAAATTCAAGTTGAATCTGATTGTGTGAACTTGGTTTCGGCGATGCGGAGCTGTTCCTATGATTTGTCCATGCCAGGTGTTTTGTTTCAGGATGCTAGAATGTTCATTTCCATGAATTTCGAGAGTGTTGAGTTTTTGCTTTGTCCTAGGTCGTCGAATAATTGTGCTCATGTTTTAGCTCACTTTGGTTTGTCCAGGAACCCGGATCAGGACTGTTGTTGGTCTGATCCCCTCCCAGAGTTTGTATCAAACTTGTTGGCCCACCATTTAGCTGGGTGTAGAGTGAATGAATGAACCAGTGCTGGTTTGAAGATAAAAAAAAAACAATAAAATCCTAAATCTTTTGTATCAATTGTAATCCATTGGTCTAGAAAATGTTTTAGGTAGTTTTCTAACTATATGAACTTGAACCCAAGTATATTTTTTAAAAATATGTATTAATAACCTATTGACGTATGAGCATTCCTAATATACTCATAAAACCCTCTTGTGTGAATATTTTTTAGTTTTCACCAAAAGTAAGATACATAACACGAGAACTCATGTCTTTGGAAAGGAAAAAGTAATTCATCATGCATTCTTTATTAAACACTATTCCTCCCAATCCATGCCATATATGCATGACCTATATGCCTAGGTTGTCAATGACTATCATGAGTTACCATGAAATAGGTAATTGACTATTATTTAGCCATCCTAATCATTCTTAGCCAATAATGCATGAATTATAGGGCTAACAAAAATTAGAAACAGCTTTAAACCACATTGCCTAATGTTTTTACGTTGCGGTGTGTTCTTCAGTGCCAGTACATACACAATTGTCTGGTTACTTTGTATATTATAATAATAAGTCCTACTGGCTAAATCTAGGACAAAGATTAACAATACTAATAATAAAGATTCAATATTTATATGGCTAGGTTGTCAATGACTATCATGCTTGATTTGATTACATCTATAGCATTATTAAAAAAATGGTACACTCAGCCATAGAAGTAAATGATAAGATTATATTTTTCTTTCGAAAAATGCATTATAACACAACATGATCTAATTCTATGCACTACTCTCCCCCTTTATAGACAATGCTATGTACGGGCATAAGATCATCACAAGGAAACTTAGAATCTTTTGAATTCTTATGGTCCAACGTGTCATGAAGTTGCAAAATATATATAAAAACTAAAAATAATATATGCAAATTAATACTATGATATCTTTTTTGTTTAAAGGTAAAAGGTTGGATGATTACTGAGGATAAATATGAAATTAGAATAATCTGTCGTTAGTGATTTTGTATCATATACGAGACACTCGTTCTATATAATTTATAGTGTAGCTATTGTGTGATAAGTAAGGTGACACTAACTTTGACTCGATTTGTAGAAAAATATATATAATATTTATATTTCTAATAAATTTGTTAAAAAACTAGATTCAAATATCTATCTAATGATACTAATGATGTATTATAAATATTAATATTTTTTTTATATATAATTAACTAACGTTGAAAGATGCGGTTTTTCTTGGGAAGTGAGAATGACATCTATTTTGGGACGGAGGGAGTATGTAGATAAATGACGTGCTACATCAAATTTTAGAGAGATAATGCATATTTGGCTTTAATATTAAGACTTGACGAAGAAAGTATTCTTGCCCCCAATTGGGGGAAGTTTTATGAATCTGGGCAGCGAAGCAAGTCATACTAGGTGCCTATAAAGGGAGGAGGAGGAGGAGGATGAGGGGAATAGAGGAATGTTGAGGGTGTGATGGGGGAAAGAGATGATTGAGCACCGCCACCACATGGCGAGGGGAGGAGGCCACTAAACTAAATTCTCTTTTCCTCTGCCCTGCTGGTTTCGTCTTCGGCAAAGCTCAGATCAGATCTCTTGGCTTCCTGACGGCGAGTGGAGGCACCACCCGCCGCCTCCCTCCCCGTACTACTCCACAGAGATCTCGTTACCGCCGCCCGTCGCCATGGCGGCGGCCAACGCCCCCATCGCCATGCGCGAGGCCCTCACGGTAACAACCCATCCATCCTCTCCCTCCCTCGCAGATCTCGTCGCCCCTTCACTGATCACTCATAATGGATGGCCTCTTGCAGCTCACCAGCCTGGGCATCGCCCCGCAGTTCGTCACCTTCACCCATGTCACCATGGAGTCGGAGAAGTACATCTGCGTCCGCGAGACCTCGCCGCAGAACAGCGTCGTCATCATCGACATGGCCATGCCCATGCAGCCCCTCAGACGCCCCATCACCGCCGACTCCGCGCTCATGAACCCAAACACCAGAATCCTCGCGCTCAAAGGTTGGCGCCTCCTTCCTCTACCTAGCGCCCCTAGATCTACCCATTCGCGCGGGATCTCATCTCACGATGCCCTAGCTGCCTGCCCGCCCGCCCGCATGTTGTTTTCATCCTAGTCAAGTCCTCGTTGAATAGTCGCCTCAGTGGGATCTTTAAGAATTGGGCAGCGAAGCGACCTAAGCTTGTACCACTTCCTTTAGACAACATCTGAATTTACACTAGTGAGATCAGGTCTTCTCTTGGGGTCATGCATTCTATTGTGATCTGCATTACGAATTTACGACTGCTTACACCGTTACCCTGCCGTTTTTTGCCTGATAGATATTGTACAAGTCATACAGAATGAATGTGGCCCTGTTAACATTATGCTGGGGTGTCATAATTATAGCCTGCCATTTGAGCAATTCATATAGTTGCCACTTCGACGTGTCTGTCAAATTCCTTTATTTCAACATAACATGGGAATTAGGATTCTGACAGCCAAGTCTGTTTGAAGCTTACTTGGCATGGCTTTTTAAATTATCTGAGTAAATATTTTATCAAGTGCTGAATTTGCAGTCTTGCTGTTGGTTGAATTAGTTCCAATAGAATGAAGATTGGATTGGGATTTTAGTTCAGTCACTTTATTTTCGTGCATAAAATGTTTGGTACAGCGATTGCAAATGAGACAACACATCGAAATCATAAGTTACATTCCAAACGTGGCCATTTGGTTTCAAATGACTGTTGAGACGTTGATATCTAGTTTCTCAGTTGCTATGGTTGCTCACTGTGTAGTTTGATTACCGTGTAGTTTGTAATAACAGTAAACATCTACTGTGTTTTGCAGCCCAAATACCTGGGACAACACAGGATCACCTTCAAATATTTAATATAGAGGCTAAGACTAAGATTAAGTCTCATCAGATGCCAGAACAGGTACAGAAGTTTTTCTAATATTGCTGCATCTGTCCTTTTATCCCCTAGATGCCCAATTAGATGTACTTGAGGTAACATGTTGCCTTTTCTTACTTTTCAATTGCAGGTTGTGTTTTGGAAATGGATCACCCCCAAGTTGTTGGGTTTAGTAACACAAACATCAGTTTATCATTGGTCGATTGAGGGTGATTCTGAGCCTGCCAAGATGTTTGATCGGACAGCTAACCTAGCAAACAATCAGATCATCAACTATCGATGTGACCCAGCTGAGAAGTGGCTTGTGCTTATTGGAATCGCTCCTGGTGCGCCAGAGGTAAGCTCCTACAAAAATTTGCTGCCAGTGACATCATTATAGTCTATGGACAGCGTGTTCATAGACAAACATTGCTACAGTTCTTCTTCCTGATATTGATTGTTCCAATCCTCTTATGATTTAAAACGTTGTCTTTTAAATTCAGTCCTTTTGAGCGGTTTCATTATGTAGTGTTGAGTAGTTATATCTGTTTCTCACATTGGCATGCCCTCCTTTTCACACGTTCAGAGACCACAGCTGGTGAAGGGCAATATGCAACTTTTCTCTGTTGATCAACAGCGTAGCCAAGCACTTGAAGCCCACGCAGCATCTTTTGCAACATTTAAGGTACTCTTTCAATGTTTTTGTGACAATCATAGCCTTATTCCTTGTTTCATTTCTACTCTTATTCACCAAACCTCTGCTTTATCTAACCTTTCTAGGTTGTTGGTAATGAGAATCCATCAACTCTTATTTGTTTCGCCTCGAAGACAACTAATGCTGGACAGATCACTTCAAAGTTGCATGTTATTGAACTGGGTGCTCAGCCAGGTTTGTTACTAAAAAAATCAAACTGATTTTGTTTTCCATTCTTTGTTAGTGCTAAATTTAAAAAATCAGCAGTATTAACATTTATAGAACTGACTCATTCTCTCATGCATTGTTTATTCTTTTCCTTGTGCTTCCTTTGAAAGATATTTGAGCCCTTACACACTTGTTCTTATTGATTATCTGGTTGTAGGGAAACCTGGCTTTTCTAAGAAACAAGCCGACCTCTTCTTCCCACCAGATTTCCAGGATGATTTTCCTGTAGCTATGCAGGTGAGCATCTAAGGTGAAATGCACACTTTTTAGAACATCCCATCATGTGTTAAATGCTTTTATTTCGTTTTGCTGCAGGTTTCACAAAAGTATGGGCTTATCTATGTAATTACAAAGCTTGGCCTTTTGTTTGTATATGACTTGGAAACTGCTGCAGCAGTTTACAGAAATAGAATCAGTCCGGACCCTATATTCTTGACGGCAGAATCTTCCTCAACTGGTGGATTTTACGCCATCAACAGAAGAGGGCAGGTTTTACACGCCACAGTTAACGATGCAACCGTTGTGCCTTTTGTCAGTGGTCAAGTATGTACATCATCACTACTGGACCTTTTTTTTTTGTTTCCTCATGCATATTTTAGACAATTCTCTTGACACAATTTTGTCATCCAGTTAAACAACCTTGAGCTGGCTGTGAATCTTGCCAAGAGAGCCAATCTTCCTGGTGCAGAGAACTTGGTAAGCTCTACCTCCTCTATGATTGATGTGGGTGGTAGCAGAACTTTCTTGGCCATCAGCTGTGCCTTTGTTTAAAAAAAAAATTGTGCCAGTTTTGGACTGGCCACTATTTTCTCCTGCAAACTACTGTTATTTGCTAGCACACAGAACTATCTCACCCTAGTTTAACATGGGTGCTTGATCACTTCTTATCACACTTCTGTTCATGTGTTAATTCATACATGGAAATGGCGCATACTTTACAGTAGGCTGATATGCACTTGTGTTTTTCACATAGCTTGTTTTGAACTTTTGATAGGTTGTTCTTCCAAATGAATTCCCATTGATAGTTTCACAAACAACTCTCACACCATTAGCCTTGCTGTCGTGCAAATATTGATGCTCTATACTGATTGTTGAAGTTCCTGATTCCGTAGAGCAATTGACATTTCCACATTTGATTTGATTTGCCAAAAGATTTTAGGGTTTTCTTGATATTCTGAATTTGCATTTGCAGGTTGTGCAAAGATTCCAGGAACTGTTTGCACAAACAAAATACAAGGAAGCAGCTGAGCTGGCTGCAGAATCTCCTCAAGGCCTCCTAAGAACACCTGAGACTGTTGCGAAGTTTCAGGTCAATTTCTAATCCCTTTATCCATGGAACTATCAATGTTTGGGGCCTCTTTTTTCTCTGGTGCCACCTTTGTACAAATATGCAATTAATCAGCTTACTGAGTTGCTGTTGGCATGCTTTGCAGAGCGTTCCTGTGCAAGCTGGACAAACACCCCCACTGTTGCAGTACTTTGGTACATTGCTAACTCGAGGGAAGCTCAATGCCTACGAGTCTCTTGAGCTATCTCGGCTTGTTGTCAATCAGAACAAAAAGAACCTTCTGGAAAATTGGTTGGCGGAAGACAAGCTAGAGTGCAGTGAAGAACTTGGAGATCTTGTCAAGGTAAGACACGGGTCGTGCTGTTTTTATTGGTTGCATGAGTTTTACCATGCTTTACCAAGTTGCCCTCACTGACTTGTCTAGATTTTTCCCTAATAATTCTTGTACCCTTTAATGTAGACTGTGGACAATGATCTTGCCCTTAAAATATACATAAAGGCTAGGGCAACCCCTAAAGTTGTTGCTGCTTTTGCTGAAAGGAGGGAGTTTGACAAGATACTTATATATTCAAAGCAGGTTTGCTTTTCTAGTTTTATTGAAGCCTTGTTCTTAGTTACCCGTTATTCCTGAGTTGAGCTTTGAATTTTGTTATTGACCCACAACTTGGTTGTAGGTTGGGTACACTCCAGATTATCTCTTCCTTCTCCAGACGATTTTACGTACAGATCCACAGGTGACTGATTTGTTCAAACAAAATTGGGCGTTTATTAGACATTTCATACTTGTGGGCTTCTTTAACCTTATGAATTCTCGTATCACTGTCTGTGTTCTATTAACCAGGGAGCTGTGAACTTTGCTCTCATGATGTCACAAATGGAGGGAGGTTGTCCAGTAGATTATAATACTATAACTGATCTTTTCCTTCAGGTATCCACTGTATTCATATATAGCTATTGTGTTGGCTAGTAATGTTCCTTTTGGCTTGAATTTGGTTGTATACCTAAATTCTTCTGTTCACAGAGGAATATGATACGGGAGGCTACAGCGTTTCTGTTGGATGTTCTGAAACCGAACTTGCCAGAACATGCTTTTCTTCAAACCAAGGTTAGCAATTGTTTGCTTCCCTTTGGATATGAATGGTTGTCCCTGGATGTGTACATTGTTTGTTACTCAGCAGCTTGTCTGAATGTACTGTAGGTTTTGGAGATAAACTTGGTGACTTACCCAAATGTTGCTGATGCCATTCTTGCTAATGGTATGTTCAGTCATTATGACCGCCCTCGTATTGCTCAGCTGTGTGAAAAGGCGGGCTTGTACTTGCGTGCTCTCCAGGTCAGTACATCTACATTGGCGCTGGCACACCTGATTTCCTCTCTTCGCTTCGCAGTTTTACTAATGTTATATTTTGCAATGCAGCATTACTCAGAGTTACCTGATATCAAGCGTGTCATCGTCAATACCCATGCCATTGAGCCACAGGTTTGTAGCTTTTGGTTATGTTTGAATATATTCTTTTATTGTTTTGTCCACTAACACCTTTCTTGCACAGGCACTTGTTGAGTTCTTTGGCACCCTGTCAAGAGAATGGGCCTTGGAGTGCATGAAGGACCTTTTACTGGTCAATCTGAGGGGAAATCTTCAAATTGTTGTTCAGGTCCTGTTTAATTTTCTGTGACCTATCCCCTCCCCCTGCTGACAATTCCTTTTTTTCCCTAATGATTCTAATTACTGGGAAATCTTTGGCACATTTGCAGGCTGCAAAAGAATACTCCGAGCAGCTAGGAGTTGATGCTTGCATTAAACTATTTGAGCAATTCAAATCTTATGAGGGCCTTTACTTTTTCTTGGGATCCTATTTGAGCTCCAGGTAGTTACTCCTGATACCTGATGTTTAACATTTGAATGCCTTTCTCAAAATGCGACATCCCTGATATCTTTGCATGCAACAGCGAGGACCCAGATATCCATTTTAAATACATAGAAGCAGCTGCCAGGACTGGACAGATCAAAGAAGTTGAACGTGTAACCAGAGAGTCTAACTTCTATGACGCTGAGAAGACAAAGAACTTCTTGATGGAAGCAAAACTACCTGATGCCCGTCCACTGATTAATGTTTGTGACCGCTTTGGTTTTGTGCCAGATCTCACTCACTATCTGTACACGAACAACATGCTTCGGTACATTGAAGGATATGTGCAAAAAGTATATGCCTCTTTGAACTAAGTGTTATTTTTTTGGGTTCCATTCCTCATAATATGTTGAGCATGAGAATGATTATTTTTTCTGTTTTTTAGGTGAATCCTGGGAATGCTCCCTTGGTAGTGGGGCAACTTCTTGATGATGAGTGCCCTGAAGATTTTATTAAGGGTTTGATTCTCTCTGTTCGTTCCCTCCTTCCTGTTGAGCCACTGGTGGATGAATGTGAGAAGAGGTTAGTTTCTCGCATTCCTCTACATATTCCACTCTCTTGTCCTTCCTTCGCTTTTCTGTTCTCATTTGTTTGATAATTTGTGAATCAGGAACCGCCTACGTTTGCTCACTCAATTCTTGGAGCACTTAGTGAGTGAAGGTAGCCAAGATGTGCATGTACACAATGCTCTTGGGAAAATCATCATTGACAGCAACAATAACCCTGAGCATTTCCTTACTACCAATCCATTTTATGACTCTCGCGTTGTGGGCAAATACTGTGAAAAGCGTGATCCTACACTTGCTGTTGTTGCTTACAGACGTGGGCAGTGTGATGATGAACTTATTAATGTCACCAACAAAAATTCATTGTTCAAACTTCAAGCTAGGTATGCAAATTATTCTTGTTGTGGTTTCTTTTGTTTGTTCGATACTTAATATCCATTGTCTGATGACTTACATGTTCATATCACGTTATTTGAAATGCCAGATATGTGGTTGAGAGAATGGATGGTGATCTGTGGGATAAAGTTCTTCAGCCTGAGAATGAATATAGAAGGCAGCTTATTGACCAGGTGGTTTCGACCGCATTACCTGAGAGCAAGAGCCCAGAGCAAGTGTCTGCTGCTGTTAAGGCTTTCATGACTGCTGACCTCCCTCATGAACTGATCGAGCTTCTCGAAAAGATTGTTCTTCAGAATTCTGCGTTCAGTGGAAATTTCAATCTGCAGAACCTGCTCATCTTGACTGCGATCAAGGCGGATCCATCGAGAGTCATGGATTATGTGAACAGACTGGACAACTTTGATGGACCTGCTGTTGGAGAAGTTGCTGTTGAAGCACAGTTGTATGAGGAGGCTTTTGCTATATTCAAGAAGTTCAACTTAAATGTACAGGCTGTCAATGTTCTCTTGGACAACATCCAGAGCATAGAAAGAGCTGAGGAGTTTGCTTTCCGTGTTGAAGAAGACGCTGTGTGGAGCCAGGTTGCCAAGGCCCAGCTACGTGAAGGTTTAGTCAGCGAAGCAATCGAGTCCTTCATACGCGCAGATGACGCTGCACATTTCCTTGATGTCATCCGTGCTGCTGAGGATGCTAATGTGTACAATGATTTGGTTAAGTACCTTCTGATGGTAAGGCAAAAGGCAAGGGAGCCCAAAGTTGATGGAGAACTCATCTTTGCATATGCTAAGATTGATAGACTCAGTGATATTGAAGAGTTCATTCTTATGCCAAATGTTGCCAACCTCCAAAATGTTGGTGATCGTTTGTATGATGAAGAACTATATGAAGCGGCAAAGATCATCTATGCCTTCATCTCAAACTGGGCTAAGTTGGCTGTTACGCTGGTTAAGCTGAAGCAGTTCCAAGGTGCTGTGGATGCTGCTCGCAAGGCTAACAGTGCTAAAACATGGAAGGAGGTCTGCTTTGCTTGTGTCGATGCTGAGGAGTTCCGTCTTGCACAGATATGTGGTCTAAATATTATTGTTCAGGCAAGGAGAACAAACTTAATATTTATTCTTGCATATGACGGCCTCTATTACGAATCTTCTCTAATATATTCCTTTATGTCATACCTTTTGTGCAGGTTGATGACTTGGAAGAAGTTAGTGAATACTACCAAAACAGAGGATGCTTCAATGAACTTATTGCTCTCATGGAGAGTGGTCTTGGACTTGAACGTGCACATATGGGCATCTTCACAGAACTGGGAGTTCTGTATGCTAGATACCGCCATGAGAAGCTTATGGAGCACATCAAACTCTTCTCCACTCGTCTCAACATTCCTAAGCTTATTCGGGCTTGTGATGAACAGCAACACTGGAAAGAGCTTACCTACCTGTACATACAGTATGATGAATTTGACAATGCTGCCACCACTATCATGAACCACTCTCCAGATGCATGGGATCATATGCAGTTCAAGGACGTTTGTGTTAAAGTTGCAAATGTCGAGCTATATTACAAGGCAGTTCACTTCTATTTGCAAGAGCATCCTGATCTCATCAATGATATGCTAAATGTGCTTGCGCTTCGTTTAGATCATACCAGAGTTGTAGACATAATGCGCAAGGTTTGTATCTTAATGAAGATTAATTTCCTTTTATGAACATAGAAATTCTGTTTCAAATTCCATACAAAAATCTAAATGTTTTGTTCTTTTGACAGGCTGGTCAGTTGCATCTTGTGAAACCATATATGGTTGCAGTTCAGAGCAACAATGTCTCTGCTGTGAATGAAGCGTTGAATGAGCTTTATGTTGAAGAGGAAGACTACGAGAGACTCCGTGAATCAGTTGACATGCATGATAACTTTGACCAGATAGGTCTTGCCCAGAAGGTAAGGAACCAGAAACGTTAAATGACCTTGTTTTTTTTTTCTTTTAATTAATAACTTGTGTGTTTGTCTCGTGAGCAGCTTGAGAAGCACGAATTGCTTGAGATGAGGAGGATCGCTGCCTACATCTACAAGAAGGCTGGCAGATGGAAGCAATCCATTGCTCTATCGAAGAAAGACAACATGTACAAGGATTGCATGGAGACATGCTCACAGTCTGGTGACCGTGAACTGTCAGAAGACTTGCTTGTCTATTTCATCGAGCAGGTTTGCTTTAAACCTGTTCAATTAACTGCTGATATGGGGCCTAGTGATCAGCCAATTCAACATACAACCCAAAACCTAGTATTTTGTCTACCATGCACTCATTCTGATCTGTGAACATATCCAATTCTGCAATGCAGGGGAAGAAAGAATGCTTTGCTTCTTGCCTCTTTATTTGTTACGACTTGATCCGGCCTGATGTTGCTCTTGAGCTTGCATGGATGAACAACATGGTGGACTTTGCCTTCCCGTATCTCTTGCAGGTACCTTATTTCTATCCATATCTTTGGTGACATTTATTTGCTTACTTATAGTGTGCTGTAAGTAACATTACCTTCTGTGCATGCAGTTCATTCGTGAATACACCAGCAAGGTTGATGATTTAGTTAAGGACAAAATCGAGTCACAGAATGAGGAGAGAGCCAAAGAAAAGGAGGAGAAAGATCTTGTTGCTCAGCAGGTAAAAATAAAACGGCACTCACCTCTTTTGTTTGTGTAATCAATTATGCATTTGTGCTGAGGTAGTTGGCATGACAAGTCTCATTCTGTTGTGCAGAACATGTATGCCCAGCTGCTCCCTCTTGCTTTGCCTGCTCCACCAATGCCTGGCATGGGTGGTCCTCCGCCACCGATGGGTGGAATGGGCATGCCTCCGATGGGTGGAATGGGTATGCCTCCGATGGGCCCTGGTCCGATGCCAGCATTTGGGATGCCACCGATGGGAAGCTACTGAGTTTGGTTTTGCAGAGCACATAGATGATTCGGATTGTTCCAGTGGAAGCAGAAGTGGAACTTGTTTTGAGTTGTAGATTATTACAGTTTGGAATTAATATTCTTTATGGTACCAGAGAATTTTGGCGAGTGAAGTCTTCTCTAGCCAGAGTTTGAGAAATGCAATATTATGTTGTAATTGGATAGAACGAGGATGATTAGGTTGATTCAGCGCGAGCTGTTGGAAGCTGGTACCATTTGTATAGTGTGATTAATACCTGTAGACATTTTGCTTGTATACCTTACCTGATCGCCTCAGTTGCAGACAAACCATGTATGTTATTTACATGTTTACGCCATTCTACTTGTAACCGCTGTTGATTTGAAGTTGCATAATAATTACTTTCTGGAAGAATAGTCAGTTGCATGCGCGTTCTCGTCCATGACTATTAGCTGTATACGTATACTGTGGTACAATCAGGGTTGGAGATGTGCACATGCGAATTCTCCTCGTTTGACGTCAATGACGAGTCGGATGGGGTTCCAACTCTTAACCACATGTTGCGTATGTAGTAGCATCCACCGGGAGTAAGTAGGGATGACAATGGAAACCCGCAACCTGATGGGTTTTTGCTCTATTAGGGCATGTGTGTGGTCAATTTCTAGACTCATGGGTTTATTAGTGGGTAAAGTGTTAGACCCAGCAGGTTTGTGGGCATGGGTTTGGGTTTAAGGTGCTCATGCCCGTAAACCCATGGGTTTTTACAACCCGTTTCAAAATACAATAACATGTCACTATGCCATGTATTACTTCAAATTTCTTCTAAAGTTTGGCCCATTTAACATCGTATAAATAACTGATGTGCTCCCAAACCCTAAACCTAGTCTACAAATTCCATTCCTCTTGAGTTGAAACTTTTAATTTGGCAGCCTTAGTACTGTTTGAAGCTATTATTTGTGCCAATAATCATATTAGTAGTGTTTGGTTGTTTATATTGTTAATAGGTACGGGCGACCCGCTAGTGCCCGCAAACCCGGTGGGCATGGGTTTGGGTCAAATTTTGAACCCTTACCCCCGATTTAGATGATTCTTGCTGCCACGTGTTCCTAATGGCAAGCATTGTCTTTTAAAATGATCTTTATATTATTTTATAACTATTTGTTATTTTATTTTATTTTTTTCGTTATGTAGAAAAAAATAATATAAGAAATATTAAACAAACAATTATAAAATAATATAATCAACATTTTAAGATATAAAGCTCATCGTTACGAACGCATGACCACTAGAATCATATAAATCGGAGGTGCAAGAAAAACAATAGTAACATTTTAACATCCAAGGACTAAAAAATACTAAATTAGTCCTTTTTAGTCCTTGATCTTAAAATGATTATTATTTTTTTCTCCTATCTCTAATTTAAGTGATTTTAGTGGTCATGCATTCGATGAACTTTATCTTTTAAAATGTTGATTATATTATTTTATAATTATTTATTTTACTTTTCTTACATTGTTGTTTGTACCCAAGCATAAAAAATAATATAAAAAATAGTGATAAAATAGTATAAAGATCATTTTAAAATATAGTGCTCACCATTAGGAACATGTGACCACAAAAATCACCTAAATCAGAGGTACGAGCAAAAAGTAATAATCATTTTAAGATCTAAGGACTAAATTGTAAATAAAAAAAGTTAAAACCACTCATCAAAACAGCCCGATGGCCAAATTTGAACGGTTTTGACAATTGGATAACCAAAACCAAACTGAGGCAAGAGTTGGATAGCCGAAAATTGACTTTTTCCAAACAGAAACAGGTGATTCAAATCTTGCTTATGCATTAGTCAACAGATATCATTAGTCGAGATTGAATGAGAATTAGGATTAGAGTTCTTAGGTTTGGGGGCTTAGGGCTTCTCCACTGGTGGCAGAGAACCGATTCATTTGATGACCTGGCAGCTTGTGAATCGGATCATTCTATAGGAGCACATCGACTCATAGGAAGAGAGAAGATCCAATTTTTATTGCACCAGTTCATAATGACTAAAAAAAGATTTGGTTGTACATCTTCCATCTCTCTCTTCATGCTATTGGATCAATTTGGACAAAAGCTAGTGGGAAGAGGCAGACTAATGATTCGAGTGGGGCATAAACCATTGGAGGAGTATGGATCAGTTAAGCTTTTTTTTGCTTGCATGTCTCTCCCTCCCCTTATGAATCGATTCACCACTACACATGCCCTTACCTTGCTATTGCTGCCAGTTGTAGAGGGATGCCCCGGGTGTTGACAGGCCAATGGTGGAGGCAGAAGAGATGGCGGTGGGGACGTGACCGGAGCCAGACGGCGAAGGCGAACAATAAAATGGATTAGCGTAGCGCGCTAGAGGAGGGCGGCAGCACCGAAGTCGCGGTGGGGGAGCTTTGGGAGAAGCCACGGAGGAGAAGACGTTCGAGAAGAAAACGTCTAGGGACGAACCATTCGTTATTAAAATAACACTTGAAAACGTTGACGGACACAAAAACCAAAAAAAAAAAATCGACTGGCGGGTACTCATCACAAATCGTCGATTCCACTACTGCGAGTCAGACCTTTCCAATTTTTGGGAGCTTTCAAGGTTTATATTGTCACTTGCATTTGTGATTTTCAGCCTAAAGTCCGAGTTGACGGGTGCATGCGTAACAAGTAATATACAATTTGGCTTGCGTTTGGATGTATGGTCACGTGCTTTATTATAATCTTGTTAAGCCGGATTTGAATAGAGAGATGTTGAAGATGAAAAATAACATAGTTCTAGCCATAAATCATGACATTGATGAGAGGATAGATGTTCAGCTAGAAAAACGTATAGGCAAATTTCTCAAGCCCGAAGCTTGCAAACTTACTATTTGGTTGGCCCTCTTTCGGGTTAATTTCCTTGTAAGTTACTGTGCATCAATATTTAGCGTATATAAGTTATGTTGCACTTTTAACAGTGCTAACTTTAGTGACATACTTGCGAAGGGAAGCCATGATGGGCACCAAAAGCTTGGGACGTTTTAGATGAAGACTAGAGTAATTACTAAGCTTGCAAACAAAGAAAAATAGAGCTCCCGAGACTTTTTTTTTTGGAGAGAGTTGAGCTGAGAGGCTTCGCGTGTGCACTTTTGTGACAAAAAAAAAACAATATCTTCTCTGTTAGTATATTGTAACATGTCGCTTAGCTAATAAAAAAATATGAGTTTTGTGGAAGGTTATGGTGTTAATTTAGCGTCTTGGTTCCTGTCCCCAAGAAATTCCCATGAGTTCATACGTCTTTAATTGTTTCACTTAGCAAGCTGTTAGCTATTTGCGGCGTGAACTGGACAAGTTCGTAGTCTGATGATGACGGCAGTTTCTTAACTTTGGGCGACACAATTTGCTTGTCTGCATTTTTGTGAGGTGAGAAAACTTATTACCCAACAAATCTCCAGTGCATACTGACAGTCAAGTAGCGGAAAAATTCATGCATGTAACATGTAATGTTTGCAGTCCGGAATCTCTTTGCTGATGAAACGTAACTAATCCTAGTAGTAAATCCAAGCAATGTTTCAGGACGGCAGCGCAAACGTTTATAATGAGTGGTAAATCTAATCAATGACACCCTTCCCAGCACAAAACACGAGTCAGAAACTGGACCAAAGAAAAGGATGTGGAACTAAGCCAAAAGGATTTCGCAGATCACAACTTTCAAATTTCCAACATTCAGGGGTACAATACATGACAGCACGCACATTACCAAAAACTGTCCAACACAAGACAGCAAGTGCGTCAGAGGGGACCGTTACAAGCTTAAGAGGAATCATCAGCTCCTAGATGCGCTAAGCCTTCTTTGTACGCTTCAAAGTCATCACTGGACCAGCGGCACACAAGGTATAGCCGGAATGTTGCCATCTCTTTCCCAAGCAAGCGCTGCGAGAGAAAACAAAGGGGACTCAGTGCAAACAGATAGGCCAGCATAAAAGAGAGGTAAATGTTGGCTTCAGAGTAAAATCAGCAGATGCATTCCAGCAGTTAAATTGAGATGGTAGTGGACTACTGGAGCGCCCTACCAAACAGCATTTCAGTAAGAACTGAGGTTTGACAGATACTCTTCTTCGTTTGATCAGCCTCATATTTAAATCAAATATGCAGCAATGACTGCATAGTACTCTGCTCTTACCAGAGTTTGTGCTGCTTCTGGTGAAAGGGGTTTTCCTTCCTCGCACACTACATGGTCTGCAACTAACTCTACAACACCTGCACCAACAATGGTGAACTTTTAGTAATTCTCTTCGTATGTTCGACAAGCACATGCGTATAGCACGGGAGAATACAAACCTCTGTTAAGACGAACTGGCAGTCCTTGCTTCCGTAGAAAGGGTTCCATTTCATGTGTAAACTGTTCAAGAGGGCCTTCCTTAAGCTTCACCTGAGGAGTTGTAAACTTTGTTAAACAACATGAAGAAACTAAAAATTGACACTGACATCAACAAGAATAACAACTGAGGCAGGCTAAGGAGCTGCTGCAAATAAGTTTCATTGTCAAAATAATGTTACTCTGACATATTTACACATATGTTAACACCAAGAGCCCAAACTTCTCATTGTTCATTTCAACACAGGGGAATGCCTGGCTAAACATAGCCTTCCTCTATTTGAACCAACTAGGATACATGAAATGCAAACTGGATACCGTTTCTGTGGCAGTGCTTCCTGTCCTTGCAAAATCATGCTCCTCAAAATCTCGAAACAGCCTGTAAGTATGAAATATGATCATAATCAATCTTTATGTAAGCCACAACAAGCGTACAAAAAAAATGCAGGCAACAGTGATGAGATACCTCTCAACATCATCCCTTGGAAGGTTGGTAAATAACAGACCAGAGTCACCTTGAAGGAACTAAACGCAGCAAAGTTACTTTGATCAAAGCCTCATAGTAGTGGTCTGGAACTGGAATACAGTGTGTTCAAATTTCTTATTTCTTAAAAAGAAAAAAGAACAGCTAACCTTGGAAAGTTTGTGGATTCCTGTTTTAGCTTCATCAGCAGGTGAGCGCCCCAATGCTATCTGCATAACCTTCTTTCCAGCAAGAAATATCCTGGAGCAGAAAATGCAGCAGCGAGCTAACCGTTAGCATGTTTTAAGGGTTTAACTAGCATGGTGGCTTGCACTAGGTGCAATGTGTTTCAGGCCTTCAAGTTCAGGGTTTCAAGCGCACCATGCAGCATAACAATGTTTGTTGCAAAAGTGAACATTGCTTGGATTGGAAGGGTAAAATCAAAGACCATGGCAGAATCAAAACTAGTGCATGTCCACCATAGCATTTGGAGAGAAATACATTGCAACAGAGAAAGTGGATACCTGCTAGAGGATTTGAGCTGCTCCCTGAGGTCCTTGAGCTTCTGATTCCTCATGTTATCGTAGGTAAAAACATAGGCGCTGCTGTATTGGTCGACGGCCCTTTTTATCTCCGTGAGTACTTTGCCCTTGCGCTCTGAACCTGGCTTCTTCTTGGTCTTTGATAAGGTCACTGCGGCCACCGAGCACAGAATTGGTGCGCATTAGCACAATTTACAGCAAAGATACTATTGATTGTTTTAAAAAAGTGGATTCTTTTTCGAAGGCAAAAATATTTTTTTTTCCTTCTCTTGGTTGCTAGAAAACCCAACAATTGGTGCAGGGACTAGGGCCGTTCCCAGATGAACTAGCATAGTGCATCGATGGAAGGGTAGGCGCAGAAGGAAGCGAGACAGAGACGAATCAAGGGAGGTGCGGGAGAGGAGGAGCTCAAACCTGGCCGGTTGCGCTTGGACTTCGGCATTGGGCTCCTGCTTCCTTGTGGCGGCGGCGGAGGCGGCGACCCTCCCAACTAGGGTTTTGAGGTGGTGTGTTGTCGTCCCTCCTCTCTCGCTCTGCTTGACAAGACAGGAAGAGGAAGGCTCGCTCGTCTTTGTGCTTCGTAATGGGCCCATAACGAACCCGCTGAGTCAACATGGGCCTAATGGGCCAGCAAACCGTACTGCTAACAGGCCTTATATAGGTCAAGTAAAATTTCTATCATCACTTAAATAAAGAGGCCTATTAGCTCAGTTGGTTAGAGTGTCGTGCTAATAACGCGAAGGTCGCAGGTTTGAGACCTGCATGGGCCAATCGTTTATTCACTTTTTTTAATTTTCCTGTTACCGAATACACCGTAGTATGTCTTCAAGACACAAGAATTTCGCAGGTTGAGACCTGCATGGGCCAATCGTTTATTCACTTTTTTTATTTTCCTTGTTACCGAATACACCGTAGTATTTGTCTTCAAGACACAAGAATGTTACTCACGCAAATAACACATCAGCAATCAATCAAGTCTCGTATCAGTCACTCCTTTCTGCAGTAGTTGCTGCGGCTAGTTGCCGCTGCTCCCCACTGCCAACACCATTTGAACCATCGTTGAAATGCTACCGCTGCAGCCTTCCCTGCTCATGCAGCACAGGTTTGTTGTGGCTCCAAGGAAGTAGAAAAGCAGGGCACCGACCAGCACCGATGCGAGGGGGACCGTCAGGTTGTCGTCAAGGCGTGTGCTGATCGGCAGTGACTCCACAATTGCTGCCACCAGAGATATGATAACGAAGGCACCAACCATAGTCCAGCTCTTCTCGATAAACCCAAAAATGTTGAAGTAGCACATGTACCTGGTTCCATCGCATGATCACATCACATATATATAGCACATCAGTTCCAGGTTACACATGAGGTTTCAGCCAAAAAAAAAAAGAAAGTAGGATTCAAAATGGCATAGAGTTGCAGCTAGGCTGTTGCTTACAGGACTGATGCAATGAAACCAGCCAAGAACATGGCAGCGCTTCCAGCATACGATTTTTCAGGGTTGTGGGGGAGTTTTACATGCCCTAATCGTCTGCCAACTATGTCAGCAACACCTGTAACGAACAAAATAGTGCAATTTGCTACAGATCGAGCGACCTCTTCTTATGTTACCAACTAATAACATGCACAAATTGTCAGCAACATGAAACAGAAGCAGAGCTAATACCATCTCCAGCACACAAATTGCAGATCACGGCGATTGAGATAGGTGATGTCCTCCAGAAAACTATTGTTGTCAGAGTTATAGCGCAGGCATAATACAACGGGCCCTTGAGAAGTTCCCTAGAGCCAAGAGGAATGACATTGGCATAGTTCGTTCTTGATCAGGTCAGGGCTGAGGTGACCAAAAGCAAAACAGTAATTGGTTCAACAAGAAATAGATTTATTATGTGATCACTAAAAAAAACTACACCTGCGGTCTCCATGCCTAGTCATTGAGTTAACCACACCTTCATCTTTTACTAAACCAAGCCCAATCACTATCACCTTTATGATGTTGATCACGACGATAAGCGGAGCAAGAAACGGGGCATAGACATCATCTGAGCTGCAATAGCCAAGAAATTGTTTACAGGAAAAGACATATGATGGGCTACGGCTGGAACAAACAACTTTGGTGGTCACCTAACTAATGAAGAGATTACCTGAAGAGAGGCCACATTAAGAAATACACTAATCCAACACTTATGTGCACCAGTTTCCTGCAAAGTTTCTAAAATGCACAGCAAAAGGCATACGAGCACTAATCAATAAATTCATCTCCTTAATTTTCTTGAAAAAGTAGATAAACTTAATTAGAAAGCAATAACTAATTGCGCATAAGTTGCCATTATTCAGAGTACAGACTGGTAAAGATGATGTGCTACAACGACTTGGTGGTCAATTCAGGGCGGCTTCAGACGAATTCGGACAGCAAGGTCACACAACTCCAATCTGACGTTAACGCAGGCAGTGGGAAGCAAATTACGGAGCACAGAACAATCGATTTATGTCTTGGGGGAAAATACAAGTCAATCTCTGAAAGGAAAAGTCCAATAAGGAAGAAGAAGAAAACGACGCCGAGATGAGGAAGAGAGCATGACCTGGTCCAGCAGCGCGCGGTTGGCGACCACCTCCCAGAAGCGGAGCACGACGGCCGCGGCGACTCCGGTGAGCAGGGCGGCGCCGGCGTCCCGGACCAGCGGATTGTCGGTCCACATGGTCAACTGCAGCTTCTGCTGTTTGTTTCTGCTACCTTGACTGGATCGATGTGCTACTCGCCTGCCTGCATCTGCAATTAGGTGTGCAAGGATTAAGACTTCAGTTACCTTATTGTATACTACTGATGACCTGGGGCTCTTCCTTCCACAACCCCCTTTTGTTATTTTACTTAAAAATTATTTTGTCCTCCACAGCTGTACCGAGAGCTGTATAGCTAGCCAGCATTGTTGGGAAACCATTGACCACTTGTTCTGATCAAGGCATGCTATTAGTATGTACTAGCTTATGTCTTTTTTTATGCTGCTAACTTATGTCTTTGTTCAAGAAGCGTTCGAGCCCTGCACCTATTAATTATTAATTAAAAGCGGAGGTGCGGTTTACCCTTCCGTCTCTCTCTGCCTTTGTTCAAGACGGCTGCAAAATTTACATTAATTTTTAAAAAGAGCATTAATCCTTATAAGGAGGTGCCAGGACTCCAACTCAGCTGGCCTTGTATTATTTTAAAGAGCTTTTTTGAATGATTGACAAGTACCAAAATATAAGAATCGTACGGTAGAACTTTTTTTTTGAAAATATATGAAGTACCTAAAACTGCCAAGGCAAAAGTACTCAGAAACACCGAAATTGTGGGACCAATTACCAAAATACAGGGCCTGGTATATAATTTTTAAAATTTTAATTCAAAAGCACCCACAACTACATGCGCATATTTGCCAATCATTCTAAAAACCTACCGTGAATACATGTCATATATGTAAGGTAAGGTAAGGTAAGGTAAGGTATAAGGTAATACCATAATAGGGTCTACTAGCGCTCAGACATCCGGTGGGATGTCTCCCATCGGACGGTCCTTGCAACATTGAAATATACAAGTTAAAACATTAAGAAAACACTTTTTACATCAAATACAAATACTGTGTATGTGTGCCGAGGGGGGTCTCGCCGCAGCATTGGAACTCTATTTTATGCAAATATACGCGTGGAGCACCTGCCGGATCGAGCTCTTCTCGTCGAATCGGCCATGGGGAGCATCACAAAATACCTCCGCAACATTGCCTAATATTGCATGCAATATGTGTCTGATTTTTTCAATCCCGACGGTTCGGGGCATAGCATTACCGTACCATAATGTATGCCCATGACAAATGTAATGACCTAGCCTAAGATAACGACTCCGATACCCACTTTGTAACCTTTTACGCTTTCATTCTCTCTTAATGTAGGGTTAACCTAAGGTTACAATGCTTCATAGAGCTAGCTATTTAAATTGGTTTAGCTCACCTTGCCTAAGCTATGAGACTAAAGTTGTTCTCCCTAGCACCTTGCGCGCACACACATGTGCACATACCTATTTTTACCCAACAGGCCTTTAGGCTGGGCTGTCAAAACCAACTGTACCCCCTATATACAAACAACATGTCTTGTAAAATGCATCTCAAGATCAATGTCACCACAAATGTCAATCATGATTAACAAGGTTCCTATCTTATGTATTGAGGAGACAAATTTAATCTTTATGTATGTCCATCTAATAATTCTTGAAATTCCACGCTCTCAACATTATATTCAATATAAAAATATTCTTAAAAGTAATAATCAATAGTGCTATATTTATGCGGTTCATTGGAGCCAATTGTCGCACTATATTCGATCTTCTGAAGCATTTGGATGATTTTGTTAAAAAAGCATCAGCAAAAGACATAGCAACTTACAAACATATCTAAACTCAAATGATCAAATATATGTACATATGTAATTATTTTGTTTAGAAAAGATCTCATATATGTCGATATAATTAATTGTTCTGCAGATATATATATATATGTCTTTATACTCATGTGCCTTTCCTCTACATGCATGGACAAGTATCACAATATATCACCACACTGCACTACTAGATCATATGGTGAGATTAAGAGTACTTGTCCTTGTTGGATGAGCTTTCCTTTCATTCATATTGGCACACACTGGCGTTACTGATCCAGGCTGGAGGAGATGTTGAAAACAAAGAAAGAGATAACCCAGTATCAGTAGCACTCTCCTCTTCTTGATCCCCAGCATTCTCCTCGTCTTCTCTGCCGCCCCAGCCGCAACCTGATCTCTTAATTCTCTTATCCCGCCGTGGCCTGATATCCAATGTGAGTTCAAGATCAAGAGGATCATGGTGGTGGTTGTCCTCATTGCGCGACAACAGTCTTTGATTATTATTCATGGATTGATCATTTTGATATGATGAACACCCTTGAAGAATCGAAGCTGGAGTGCTGATGGTAGCTCTAGCTACATACTTGGCACGGAATGCACCGGCTTCAGTTGCTGACGAGTAGTAGGGTTTGGATCTAAGAAGATGGTGACCATGATGCCAGTATGGTTGATGCAAATTGTTCCAATGGGGCCACGCACCAAACCTGCTAGTTTGTTACAAATCAATGAGATCAACAAAAAGCCATATAAATTGAGTGGGTTTTTGTTTGCAAGTGGTCCATGCACGAGCAGCCAACGGATATCCAACTACCTTGCTGAGAATATGGTGGTGGTACTAGCACCAGTGTGGCCGTGATGCAATGAAAGATGGGCGAGGTTATACACTTGCCCCCCCTTCTTGCAACTGATGATGGTCTCTCCATGAACCACCTATCACTGCAAAATGAGCAGTGAGCTAGCTGGGGAATTATATATATAAAATGTTTGCCTCTTCAGTCTTTACCCTGTCCCGAGTCGTCAATCTTCTTGCTCCTATACATCTGAAAATCAACAAAAACAATGACACATATGAAGGTAGGAGAGATTTAATAAAGTGTAAAGGATATGAGAAAGTAGTAAGACTAGATGCAAATAAATGTAATAAAGAAAGGTGATGCAAATAAATGTAATAAAGAAAGGTGATGCAAATAAATGTAATAAAGAAAGGTGATGCAAATAAATGTAATACTTGGAGGTGGCTCTTGACATGGCCTATGCTAAGGCCTTTGACGTTCATCAGCTGAAGAACAAGCTTGGGAGTTGCACCTACATACATATATACATATATATATGTAACATGCATATGGATGCGATATAATTCATCGAAATCAGCTATATATGATAGGCGACCGGGCCGGGGGCTTACGATCTTGACCGCCGAGCCTGTCGACGGCACGGAGGAAGCAGAGATGGAGGTCCGGCGTCCAGCGGAGGCGAGGGTTCTTGGACCGGACGTAGGGCCTCACCGACGACGAAGATGCACACGGGGTCCTCTTGCTGCTGCTGTCATCCAGCTGAAGCTCCACCGTGCTGCTGTTGCTGCCTGAGCTCCTTCGGTCGTCCAAACCTTTGCTGCCGCTACTTGTTCCCTCCATATGCATGCGCGATCGATCGACCAACAAGCAGCTAAGATAAGTAGTGATCCATCTCATCGATCTCATATATATGGCTTCCAATTCTGAAGAAAGCGCATCAAGTCCGAAAGAGGTTGGGAAAAGGCGAAACTAACTACTACAAACAATTAATAATCGGACCTAACTAACAAACCTTGCTTATAGAAAAAAAAAGATTATTAGTTACAATAGTACACTGTACATGTGGACTATAGTCGATCAGAGGTCATCAGCAGTTGCCCTAAAGTCTTTGGGTTCTGATGGAAATTTTGGTCCTAGCAGTAACTAATATTTTTGGTGTGTGGCAGCTTTGTTTCTGTCTCCATCTGGTACGAAATTAATTAAGTGGCAGGAGCAGTGTAGACGACTGACTAGAGCTCGCTCATTTGTGAAAGCGAACTATGATAACAAGTACTGTATATTGTAGGAACTTAAAACATAACTTAGCATAAATATGATAGGATCTTGCATCTACAACATGAACACTATACAAGAGTTAAGGTCACAACCAGCAGCGATGCACGGGGACGATCCGGCCATTGTACTGGTTGGTGCGGGACTCGGTGTAGTCGTTCCCGGCGTTGGTGCAGAATGTCGGAGATCCCGTCGTCCTTCTGGTCTCTACCGGCACTGTCCTGGGACGGCGGTGAGGTGGCGACGGCCTTCAGATGGCTCCAGCGCCGCCGGATCGGAGTGGCGGATGTGGGAACGCTCTTAGGGTTTAGTGTCACTGGGATAACTCAAAACCTTGCCTAACGTCCCCTTTTATCTTGCGCTGGGCGATCTGGGACCGCAACCATGGGTTGGTTGCGCCTCCGATCAAGGCGCTAGTGGCCCACGGGTTTTCCCGCTAATCCCGTTAAACCCCTCACTAATGGGCTTTTGACCACTTCTTAACTTTATCTCCAACATATATAGCTAGCAGATACAATTAGTCCAACTGGAGAAATCCTGACTCATCAGGTAGGCGCATGACAGCTGTGTCGTACGTATACATCCTTCCTCCGTTCCAACTCAAGTTTATCGTCTTATTAAGACAATATACAAATACCTCGTTTTTTTTTGTTATGACTTGTTTTATTAATATCAAAGTTCTTTAAGAATGACTTAAATTTCACTATGTTTACATAATTTTATTTTGAATAAGACGAACGATCAAAGTTGGGGCTAAAAAAGTCAAAATACCTACAATTTGGAATGGATGTAGTAATAGACTAGCTTGTACATTTCTACCAGTACACAAGTACTTCTTCCCATCCAATCCAACAAATGAGACTATTTTCAAAACTCCATAAAAACTTACAATTATATAAATAGAACCATAAGTATCCACCTAATTAATTGGTCATATATTATTTGTGCGTTTAACTAGCATCTCCAACACTCTTATATTCCCTACTGCATAGTGCTTCATCATAATAATCCCTTTACATCTCCCTTTCTCCACAAGTTATTGGGATAAACCAATAAATCACTCCAACTCTTCTTAAGTAAAGGGAGAGTTTGGTCTCTTAATTTGGTAGTTGCTAATAGGATGAGATTATTGGAAGATTACAAAAGCACCTCTCCCAACAATCCTCTTTATATACAAGAGGACAAAGGACTTCATACATTTTATTTATACTCCCACCATGAATTATATTGTCTCTCGATCGCCTCAAGAGATTGGTATGCATATATACAGCGGAGGAGTCACCACTCACCTGACGAGCCATGGTGGCCCCCCTATACCTATGGCCGCCAACTTACAAGCTACATACTTAATGATTATAATATATATTTTATATGTACTGCGATATTATTTTTGTAAGTATGTGCTTTTTTTATTATATACTAGTACTGCCAGTTTTATTATAAGTCGATTTTGATCGTGGCTCTGCCCCTTACTATATGGGATTTTTTGTTCTGAGCTATTATATTTTCTGAAAGTTGGAGAAATGCTATTACAATTCGCCTATTAGGAGGCATGCCATTACAATTTCAGTCTTCTCTAAACCATGCATTTTTTTTACGTATTTGATGCTCATGGTCCCATCTATAGGTTTTAATATTTTCGTATAGACCAAAATGCTCCTTCTACACCTCTCTTTTCACTCGCTTACACATGGGGTCCATGGGTCATCTTCCTCCCTCTTTTCTTCTCCGACCTTCCCCTCTCTATCTTCGTGCTAGATACGCCCCGAGCTAAAGCTTTTCCAGCTCTCCACTCCGATGAGCCCATAAAGGTGGTGAACGTGGCGCTGCGTTCTCCTCAGACCCTGTACTCCGCCTCTCGTACTGCCCCAAATGACCCGCTCCAGCCATTCGCGCTCTCCGTCCGCCACGGGGTTGGGACCGCTGGATTCCCTGAGTGCTAGGCGTGCTGCCGGAGCTCAAGGCTGCACTCACCAACGATGGGTACAGGCAGGAGTGACGTGCAAGGCGGTGGAGCTGGCGCAGGCGTTGACATCAACGTACATATGGGACCGGAGCTTGCGCATCGCCGCTGCGTTCTACAGCGACTCGCCGCCCTCGTCCGCATCGACGGGAACAGGCAGCGACGATGGCTGATGGGACTCGGGAGAGAGGAAGGCTGGGGAGAGAAAGGAATGGAGGAAGAAGATGATATGTGGGCCTACACGTAAGTGAGGTGAAGAGAGAGGTGTAGTAGAGGATTTTGGTCTATACGAAAATATTAGAATTTGCGGGTAGGACATGAGCATCAAAATACATAGAAAATTAAATGAAATGGTTCGGTGAAAACTGAAATTGTAATGACATGCCTCCTAATAGGTAAATTGTAATAGTATTTCTCCAACTTTTAAAAAATTTAATGGCTTAGAACAAAAAGTCCCTACTAGACATTAATCTCTGGTGACAAGAAATCAAGTGGCTAGCTAATCACCTCCGTGTAGCGCCACCTGATCGAGTCTAAGATGGACCAATAATGTACTACTCCTTGTCTTTCTTACTTTCTAAGAAACAATTTTGATTAAATTTTTTTAAAAAAGAGTTAATATTTATAATATAGCATTTGTGTTCTTTTACAATGATTGGTGAGTACATGTGGCACCTGCTGGTACTTTTAAATATATATTTTTTTAAATAACATTAAGAAGGGTATTTCAATAATTTCATCATTGTGAAAGGACAAGTGGGCCCATCAAATCCAAAACACTGTGAAAGGACATATATACCTTTTATTTTTATGGATAATTAAATTATATGCTAAGTCACTTATCTGGTACTTGGCCACATAATTTTAGTACTTTTTAGCTCCGTACTTTTATGTCATAGATATATTTTCCGTCGTACAATCCGTGTTAGTCTCACAAGATTTTAGGGGTGCTTTTCTTCTATCTCGTCTTCCATGTAGATAAAATTTGATGTAGTATAGCTATGAGCTAGCTAATTTGTCGTCATTGGATTTGAGCCGAATAAAAAAAACAAAGGGAAAGAAATAACTATATATGCACACGGCCATTTTAGGACCAATGTTATTACGCGGATGCAACGTGAAGAGATGTTACTAACAGTGTCTCGACTATTTAGCAGTTATGGCACACAAGACATCTTAACTAAAATTTGGTGCAACGATGCACGCACGTAGATTAATACCATGCCACTTTATCTTTTCGGTACGTTTTGTACACGATCAATTAATTCCTCTTTTGACTCTTGTTTCTATTTTGAAAATTCTTGAGAAAGTGACATCTCTGCCACATCTATCTAGTACCATTATATTTAACCGTACGTGTAACTATCAGTTGTGTTGCCTATTATATAATGGGCATGTTCTTTACTTCTGATTTAATTACCTCATCTCCAGAATACATATTCTAGACATCATGCGTTATCCTTTCAAAATTCCTATTGTCCAGTTTGCCCCCACCCTCTATCTGTTTTGATGTTACAATAGATAAAGAGATACGATTCAGAAAACAAAAATCATTTATTTAATGCATATTATCTATTTTTTTTATGCTGGCTGATAATAGAAAAGTTGGACATGTGTTTAGGGGCATACGGCCAGCAGCAGCAAGCAATCTACCATGGAATCTCCATCGTTCATTCCGTGCATCATTCGTTCTATACAATCAGAGAATTCATTTGATTGGGACTACATGTGTACTAGCTGTTGGATGACCGATCAAATCATCGATCACACACCCCACTCATATATGCATGTCATGTGCAGTACAATTATATTCAAGTGACATGCGTGACTATTGTGTCACTTGAGAATTATTGGTCGTGTGCATCAACCTGACCTAGTGACCTGTGTGTGTTGCCTGTGTCAAAGCTTGGTGGCTGCCTCACCTGCACCTGCAGAAAAAAATGCTACTCATCGTCTGGGAGCGGAACACATAGCACCTGGGTTTCCTGAAATGTCCCTATGCGACCCCTTTGAAATTGCACATACAGGTGTCACGACATTGTTCGCTCAGTCCAATCCAGCATACAGAAATATATCATCACACTTTAGCAATACAGATCGATGTTCCAGAATACATATATGTCCTTGTGTAGCGTACATTATAGTCCAAATTAAACAAGACTTCTTCTCCAACAAATGTAAAGTGTGACACTGCAGAGCAGCCAGCCGAACAGGGCGAAGGCTACTCCTATTCTGCCCGATGCATGTTGCATGCATTCACATCAGTAAGACCTGGCATCCAGTTTGCAATGGCAACAGATACAACCCAACTTCACCACCAAAACTGTACTGCTGCAGAGATGGGGATTTAGCATCTGTAGAGATGGGGATTTAGCATCTGTATTTGCCATGCATTCCTACTTTTTTTCCTACATAAAAGGAGTCCCAAGAATTTACAACAGCTTTGCAGCAGTGTCTGCTCCCGACTACTACTGGCTTATTGACATAGATCTTTGTACAACACAATTCCATCACTTCCAGTCCAGAACTTCAGAGTAGCATTCAAAACTAAAGCTCCCAATCTCTTTTGCTTTTGTGCTTTACAATTCAAAACATTCAATCCAGAACACATTACAAACAATATATCACTTACAGTGTGTGAGGCCCCCTTTTGAGAGACAGAGAGAGAGAGCTCTTGCCAATCAGATTAGTGTGAGAGGGAAAAAAATACAAGTGTTCATCTTGATTGCTAATGAAATTAGGGTGAAGCAAAGTTAAACTGTATGCCTGTCTTTCCCTTGTCATGCTCAAACTGTTTCAGGATGTGGCAGTAATTTATCTGGACAAGAGGAGAAACACTTGTTTAGTATAGCCAGGTAAGAAAACAATATAACATATTTCACTGATAACTTCAGTGGCACAGCTGAAGAATGTCAGGGACAAACCTCTATACGAAACAATCTGGTTGGCATGACTACACCGAATCCTGCAGAACTCCTGAATGTTTGCAGGAAGTTGGTAAGGGGAAATTTCCGCAGATCACCCTCAGCTAATGTACTAAGATTTCCAGCACAGACAAATGCATGCCCATGTATTCCTAGATCCCTGAGGGTCTTCAGAGGTATATCAAAGGAAAGGTCGGCAAAGGCTGTCACTGCTATGTCACCTCCAAGACCATTTAGCTCAGGAGAAGTGGAAGTACCATTTTCAGAATTATTAGGGTCACAGGTTCTGAATTCTGTTGCACCCAGTCCTCTTGTTCTGAAGCCTAAGAGTGATGATGGCCCGCCCAAGCGGCATACAAGAGACCTGTTACCCCCCAAGTAAAACCTTTCTGAAAGTGGAGAGACTCCCTTTTCCAGTGGATGGATGACTCCTGCAGTAACTCCAGCATTGAGAGCACTATTCAGCACACCAAGAGGCAAAGCCACTCGAAGATCAAATTCCTGAAAAGGAACCAAGAAAAGAATGAATATGTTTCAGTTCAAATCAGTTCAGATATTGGTAAAGAAAAGTACTCATATACAGTGCATTAAATTCTAGGAAATACAGATGATGAAATCGTTTTCACTAATTTAATCTAGTTGTTTTTTGTGCTATGAGAAAGGACTGAACAGGGATCTACCATTTGATGCTTAATTGAGCATAGAACTCCGAAAGTTTTTGGACCTAGGAAATTGTATATCTAAAGGGAGAAATGGAGACTGAGCATAGTTTGAATTGTTAGTATTGATCCTGCAGTTGGCAAAGCTGGACTCTGGAGGTACAAGTACAATAGAGAACATAAGTTTAAATGTCCAAAGATCAATAGTGCTATCAAAGAAAAATGCAATAATAAGGGTTGCTAAGGATTCGATTAAAAGGTGTAGTGTATAAACTCTTGTTCTCAAGCATGGCAAAACTTGGAGCACAAAGAAAGTTGAGACATACTTGTCTAAGAAACCGTGAATATTTGCTCCCTGGTGCAAGGCCTCCTACTTGAGAAGACGACATAAAAGCATATCCATGTGTAGGCCTTATGCTTGAGTCCCTTTGGTCAACCTTGTACGCATACTTAACAGATGACAAAAGTCTATGTCCTAACTGCTCTTGTACAGAATTGGATGACATGGGTGCTGGATCAGTTAATTTTCGCCATGTCAAATTGTAAGAAAGGTTGTGCTTCATGGTGGAGAGCAAGCCAACAGAAACACTCATCAGGTGTTCTTTGAGTGAGGACTTCAACCAGTCCTCATACAGAAATGACATTCTAGCCACCAGCGGAGTTGGTATTGCTCCGATTCTAGGCATTTCCACTCCAACACCTAGTTCTGTTGTCTTATCTAATTCCATAGCACCTGCTGCATCCCATGTCTCACAGTATCCAAATAGGTTCTTCAACTTGAGCGAACCTTCCATTGAACATGATCTAGTCTGCAAGAAAGTTTACATGACAAAAATTAGTGAGACTTGAGGAAGTGAATTCGGGAACTAATTGGAGCCATTCATCTGATATAGTGATATCATCAATCATCATGGCATCTTACACTTGCAGAGCAGGTTTTGCAGATCGACAATGCTAAGCGATGGAGAATGCATGAGATACCGTGGAATGATTTCATGCAAACTATTTTTGCTGAGGACACATGAATTTAGCATAGAGGGATATAACATAATGCGCTAAAGTCTTCTAATGTAGAATATTAGAAATACTGCAATGCTGTACAAGAAAATGTCGGTAGCTAATTGATGTTGCTCCAGAACCAGAGCAGTGGTAGTCAAGAACCAAAACCACATAACGGTTCCAGAATGCACCTGAAGATAGACTGATCCACTCCCAACTCAATGTGGAAACTACATGTTCCGTCACACTAAGGTAAACAGTTGCAACCCAATTGTCCTAGTAATCCTTTCCATCAATCATCCAAAACACTGCCAAAGTAATGATGATAGTAAGACAGCAGCTAACATCAAAATTATGTAGCATGGGCCTTGTCTAACCATTATGAAAGCGAGCACATGAGTAAAATCCAGTTAATTGTATTGACCAGCAGTCCATCAGATCACACTGTCCAATTTAAAGCAACCCTCGTTTTAGTTGAAATCAGTGTGAGGTGTCTGGATCGATGCAAGGGTTAAATATTGTTGTATGAACAAACATTGGATCACGCAAGACAACTCGATTCTGTAAAAGAAAAACATTTTTTTTCTTTTTTTGCTGGATGGGGTATACACCTGAGTGTTAGCGAAGACGCCGAATTCAGCGGCAGCGCGGCAGCGGGCCTCTGCGACGTCGACGAGTACGACGACGGCGCTGCCTGGGGTCCCTGGCGGAGCCGCGTCGAGCGTGATGGAGACGGTATCGAAGGCGCCGAGGCGACGGAGGCGGTCACCTGCCACCGCGGCAGCCCGCACGAGGTCTCGCACGGTGGCGGCGCGCGCGAGGTCCGGGCCCACCGCGGCCTCGACCGCGGCGCGGCGTGTGCGGGCGCAGCCCCGGATCGCGACCTGATGCACACGGATCCGGACCTCGTCCGCGGTCAGACGACGGAGCACGGCCTCGAGGCGCGCCTCCTCGGACGGCGACGGCGAGGGTTCGCCGTCATCTTCGTCGTCGTCGTCGTCCTCCTCGTCGGTTTCGTCATCGAGGTCGTCGTCGTCGTCGTCATCTTGGAATTCTTGGTCATCGAGGTCGTGGTCGTCGGGGGTGGAAGGAGGCGGGGGATGGGTGGTGTTGGCTGCGATTGCCATGGAGCAGTGTGAGTGTCAGTTGAGAGACTGGTTGATTTGCTTCTGAATTTGTTTGTTCTGACGAATGAAATGAAATTGATTGTGTAATGTGGTTGTAGAACAAAGGGGGGCCAGAACGAGACTTGGCGAATGTTGCAACTAATATCTGTGACCGAAAGAAGGAATCTCAGATCAGCTCCATTTTAGATGGCACATGTAATTGGACTTGGGCAGATAAGATAAACCATGCTTTGAAGAATCATTCCCTTCAAAGAGTAGTACAATATTCTGCTTAAAAAAGAGTATTATAATATTTTGTGTTGCATAGTACTCTCTCCGTTTCATTATTAGTTATCTTGGCTTTTTAATAGATTCATTGAAAATTTTATGAATTTAGAGATAAGTATAAGTCTAGATTCGTAGATGATGATATGAATTTAGACACTCAAAATGACATTAGGATGACTGATAATTTGAAACAGAGGGGTAGTTACAAATGCCATTTCTTGTTCTCCACACGTATGCATGTGTGCGTGTCATCTCATCTCATGACAAAGAAAGAACGCATAAAAAAAAAAGGAAGAGTGCTCCTTTGGTTGTGATGAATATTCAGTTCACTCGGACTCCGCCGCCGCCGAGGCAATCTCAAGCTCCGCCCACCACAGCGGGTTATTCCTCGGGGTCACCTGCTCCGGCGACAAGGCGGTGGCGCCTCTCATGAGCCTCGCCACCTCGGCCATGGATGGTCTCTTCTCCCTGTCAGAGTGTATGCACAGCCTGACAACATCGCACAACGCCGCCAGTTGTTTGTCAGGCACGGACGACCTCAGCATGGGATCGGCCATGGCATTCAGCGGCCTCTTGCCGTCGAGGTAGCTGGAAGCCCAGAGGACGAGCAGGCCGTGGTCCTCCGAGAAGGGCAGCCGCCCGGAGATCACCTCCAGCAGCAGGATGCCCAGCCTGTACACCACGCTCTCTTCATCTCGCAGCGCTGCGTCTTTGTCATCGTCCTTGCAGAGCTCCACGTCGGCGATCTTGGCCGCGTAGTCCTCGGTGAGGTAGATGGACGAGGAGCTCAGGCTTGCTGGCATCACAGGTGGCTCCAGCTGGCTCATGTGCTCCAAGCAGTAGGCCACTCCCATGATGATGCGCAGACGTGTAGGCCAATCCAAATCTTCTGCTTCTCTAACTGCAAACAAATTATTTAGCAAGCAATCAGTTTAATGTGATTCAGAATCGTGGTAAGTACCCCTAATAGTTGAATGTGATTCACAAACAGGTACAAATGTCACAGGTGGGGCTGGTTCACTCACTATGCAAATGCTCAAAGAGGGAACCACACGGAGCGTACTCGAACACCATCATCCTTGTGAATGGCTCGTCACATGAGCAGTAACCGAGTAGGTTCATCAAGTTCTTATGGTTCACTCTGGACAAAACAGATATCTGAAACAAGAGCGGTTAATTAGTGTTCAATCAGACACACACTAGTGAACACTGCTACTAGTTGACCTGACAAAACGAATTACCTTGTTCTTAAATTGCTCCTCGGACCTATCTAACCAATCTTTAGCAGAGTTAGCTGAAGCGGAGACTACTGCTATTTCCACTCCACTTGACAGAGTTCCCTTATACATGGTGCATTCAGACGAAGAGCCAATCACGTTGATGAAGTCCTCACAGGCTGCCTGAAGCTCTGCCCTTCCAAGAGAAGGAACACCTGAACGCAAAGGTACAACATTATCTATCCTTAATCTTAAAAAAAATATGTAAAGTCAATCAAATATATTAAATTGTGCGATGTCCGCACAAACTTCAGAGCTTTAGATGATGAGGAATCAAACTGACCTGCCACGAAGGCTTTGCTAAGTGGTCCACTAAGCCCAGTAGACCATGGCATGACAGTATTAACCTTCTTTCCACGAGAGAGGAGTAGATACATTGTGGTAGCAGCTACAACAAAAAACAGAACTGATCCACTGATGGCTATTATGTAGATTGCCCATTGAGGTAGACTCCGTCGTTCAGGTTCAAGGCCAGTAGTAGACTTGGGTAAATGGTCACCATGTGGTGATTCCAGGGCTTGGTGATCCTGTGGACGTAGGAGTCGTCTCTGGATGGCACATCCAGTTGTTCTGTTTATTATCATGGATTGACATAAGATTCTGAATGAAGCACAGTGAAGTTGCAATGTTCAGTTATGAAATCCAGCATAATAAAAGAAGAAATGGTGTGACTTTGTTAAGCATTTTCTTCATGATTCAAGCCCTCCATCAGATAGAGACTCTGTATGATTTTGCTAGTCAGGCTGCAATCCACCGGATAACTTGTAGCCCTATAGAAAGCTAAGTATATTATCATGTGATTTTGGATTTATGTATCAACAACGGCTCGAATACCAGGATTTAATTTTACTCCTAGATCTAAAAGAATTGCTTTTTTTCCTGACAAGTATTTTTTTTTATAAATGTTCTGATGGCATTTTGACTTGGCAGTTCCAGATTTTGTAAGAATTAACGCTGCAGACTGTTCATTGTTTCTCTGGATTTGTCTAAGATTTTGTGTTCTTACCCTTGTTTCATATTTAAAGTTTACTTTTTGTGACGCATACAGAAACTGCCAAATATGAAAGGAAAAAAAATGTTGGGGCATCAAGAAATGGTTAGAAGTCAGAATTCTCATTTGACAAGCATGGCTAGCTCTAGAAGTATTTGACTAATTCCCGGTGTATAAGAAACTAAAACCTACAACTGCTGGCGGTGTCAAAAAGTATCAACAACTGAACTAAGGACCTACTCCATTGTTGGTTTATTCTTTTTTAACGAACTGGTTGGTTTAGATTAATTGTGGGTCAAGTACACATGCTTGTCTAGTTGATACTTGTAATATATACAGCACACAATTTGCGAGAAAAGGACAGTTTTACCCTGAACTCTGAATCCACTAAGGATTGAGATTAGCAGAAGGAAAACTGAAGGTCGAACGAGAAGAGGACTTACAAGGCCACCACCTTGCCATCATCTGAGCAGCTCACTCCCCGATGGGACAAAGATGTAGCTCGATCATCTGCCGCGCTCTCTCTAAATATCAATCACCAACAGAAATATTTAGGCAGGAACCTCAACCAAGCAGCTAGATTTGTAGCCTGTTTAAACAATTTGTACATGAAAAGGCACCTTGTTGATTGACGGAAGCACAAGTCGTCCCAAGTCCCAGAGACACAAGCAAGGAGAAGAATAACATGCAGGCCGCAGCAGCTCTGGTTCTGGTGCTGCCTAGTTCCATCTGTCTGTCCCCAGGCGCAAGGAAGGACCTCTTCTCTTGACTGCACAGCACAGGATGTTAAAAGGAGAGTAGTAATTAAGAACGAGCAGAGGGGACAGAACATATTTATTTACCTGTGATTGACTTACTGAAGAAACAAGCTTAGCTAGCTAGATGCCGGAAACCTCACGCTTAGCTTTTGCGCTGTTGATTTGAGTGGATTGGATGCATACTGACTCAAGAAACGAATAATTGAGTTTCCATATATAATCCGATCCCAATCCCCTGCAAGATGCATGTCATAAAGCAGCGAGTGCTCATAAGGACGAATGAAGTAGATGTGGAACATGTGAAAGCGAAACAGATGGAAAGGCTTTGGAACTGCAGCTGTTCAAGTACGTAAAGAATCCAGATCACACTCGACATGAGTCTTGGATCAATTTGAATTGAACAATCAAACAAACAAGCACACGAAAAGAGGATGGCCATGGACTCACATAGCAGAAGACAATCCAAAGCGGCAGCAGCAAATTAAATACAAGGAAGGTAGGAGGACGGCCTGATCTTCCTCCTGTCCTCGATCGTCAGCGGCTAGAGCTAGCAGGCCTGCTCAAGGAATGAATCAAACCAAGTCGGTCGAGAAGAGCTAACGGAAAAGAAGAGCTAGGCTAGGAATGGACTTGGATTCTAGTAGTACCCACCTACCTGTCTGTAAATTAAACAAGGGTTAGCTTCTTGATCCCGGCGGCAGCAGGAAAATTGAAGTGCTTGTAATTTGGTGGACTAGTTTGGAGTCCGTCCGTTTGTGGCCAGCCAGGCCAGGTCAGGTTAGGTCGTCTCGGGTATATTATTGCACATGACATGCCCATGGTCCATGGAGGAGGAGGCCTCCGTTTCTTATTTTCTCTCCTCTCCTGCTCTCCAAAGGTGACGTGGCACAAATCTACTACAGGCAGCTGTGTGTACTTACTTGGTAGGCTTGGTTGAATTGGAGGCGGCTATACTTCACTACCTTTCACACACAGATTGAAGTATACATCCCACCTTTTTTTTTTCTGATCGACGACCTTTACAGTGAATGTACACAGTGGGTTGGTAAAGCTCATTCATTTAATCATTTACATCTTAATGTCGGCATTCGTTCAAGTTCAGAATAAATAAATTGACCTGATCTACAATACAACATATATATCACTAAAACTTGTTCCAAATTGATGTGGAAATTTCATGTCATGGAAATAATCTGCATATACTTTGTGGACTTGTTCGTGTGCAGTGGAGTACCGAGTCGCCATCTACCAAGGGTCCTTTTCCTCCTTTTAATTTGCGGTATGAATATGTCCGCTTGCAGTTTCGTGCCAATTTTGCATGATGGCACCTACTCAGCGTGCGCCAATATGTACCATAGAGTCAGGCAAAGTCTAAACTCCAAGCTACAGAAGAAACACAGAATGACGTGTCACGTGTGCATTTCGTTTTAAAAAGTTAAGAAGAGTCTGTGTGTACACTTGAGTTTCATCGATAGCACAGCGTTGAACTTTTTCATTCTTGAAACTGCTACATAAGGCTGACGCAAGAGCTAGCGAGCCCTTAATTGACACAAAAGAGCCAAGAACGTAACCTGCATATCCATTACTCATTCCAATCAAATTGTCTCCAAAATTAGGTTTTAATTAATACACTACATATATATGTTATACGAACTTTCTACAAATACGGGTGTTTGGTCTAGTGGTATGATTCTCGCTTCGGGTGCGAGAGGTCGCGAGTTCGATTCTCGCAACACCCCTCTATTTTTTGTTTTAAACTTTCAGGCCCCCCTGTGTAATTTTGTTTTTTTGTTTTAAACTTTCAGGCCCCCCTGTGTATTTTTTTTACATTCTGTTGCCCTATCTGCAAATCCATGTTGATGCGATGCGATGCAATGCAATACAAGTATACAACTCAGTATATACTGCATCATTTTATATGTAGAGAAAAAACAGGCGCACATGTGCATCGGACGACGGCTTGGACCTTTCGTCGCTGATCGAATTAGCTGCGGGGTCAAGGCGAGAGCGTTCACTTCAGACGGCGCAACACCGTAGGCCTTGTGTCCGCGTGTGTTGATTACCTGGATCTCAATGCACACCCTAATGCAAAACCCAACCCCTAAGATTACTGAGGTTAAACGGTAGTTACGCTAAGGCTCACGAGATGCGACACACAAAGACAAGACTCCTGAAACGGATCACATATCAACACTTCACACTGGTACATGCATTCATGTACTATAAGATGGCAAATATTCAGTGACGACAGTACCATGCATTAACTATCACGATGTTATGCTTAAAAATTCCATAACGGTGACACCAATCTCTGAGAATTCTCAACGAACTCAACAATCTAGTTGCACAGTCGCTCATGCAACAACTTATAACACCAACCCTTCTCGTAAATATCGCCCAGGATCATGTGAACTCGTCACCGGAAGTAAACGGACACAAGAGGGATGTCTACATCATTGTCATCGTCGTCCTCACATGCCACCACGACATCCAGATGGCGGCGGTACGAGGGCACCTCCACCTTGGCCACCTCCCTGGCCACATCCACCACCTTCTTGTCCAGCCGCTCCTTGTGCCTTGGAAACATGGAGTTGTACAGCAGTGAGGTCCCACAAGATATGCTGTAAGCGTTCAGGCCCTTCTCCTTGAGCCACTCCAGGAGCTCCCTCAGCGTGATGTTGCCAGTTATGGTCCAACGGTCCCACACGGTCCAGGCCATGTCCTGGTGCTTGATTGTCTTGGGTGGCACAGGCTCTGCCATGGAGAAGAGGGGAATTGCAAGGTTTGCAAATGTATTCCGGTAGTCTTCAACCTTGTGCCCACCAGCGAGGACTTTGTAAAGCTCCAGGCAGACAAGGCCCGTGGCCATTGCAGTTGAGGTGGCGATGGCTGGGATGATCCTTCCTGCTATGAACTTTGCCTTCAGCTTGTCAACTTCAGGGATGCTGTAGTTCCTTGCTCGCATGTTAGCAAAGCCAGCTATCAAGTCCATATGGAAATTGGTATCATCATCCTGCATATAAAAGAATTGTTCAGCCACTCTCAATCTCAAGACAACTCCACTGAACTTCTGGACACGCAACACATACACATAAGAAAGCTCATTCTAGAGACATGCAGATACCGAACAGACGGATAAAAGCAGAACGGATGTAGCAAAACTGTTGGAAAAAAAACATCGAAAATTTAGATGTGACCAATGAGACATACTGACCTTCTCAAACTGTATTGGGTTCATGTGGAACCCTGGTGGCAATGTCTTGGAAATTGCTTCCAACTTTGCAATTAGCTCTTCGATGACGGCAGCATCATCAACAGATGCAGATGATAGGTTAGTAGCTTTCTCATCTGTCTCTATCTTAACCCCCTGTTTTGGTTGGAAATCAGGTACAATGACCTTGTCGACAGCTTCAGCCAGTTTCTTTGGATTTTTGGCCCAATCAGGTATGGGTATTCCGAATGTCTCTGCCCTTAGTATCGAGGCAGCCAACAAAAAGTTGAGGTGACTTGGGTCAGCAGACGAGAACTCCAGAGGGCGTGGGAACCGCTTAGGAGCAGACCAGAAAGGAGCACCAGAGCTTGTCATTGCGTCTTCAGGGAAGGTAAACGTCAGCTGCTTCACACGGTTGGCAAAATAATCCTCAAACCTAAATAAGCCATCAACAGAAAACAGAGGGGGTTTATAATTCAGCAGGAGCACCATGAAATAGGCAGGACGATCAAACACTTTTGCAGCAGTATTTCAGTATTTATGAACTTGCACGCACATTGTAAAACATGTAAATGTGAAACTAAGCAGGTTCGAAATGGACCATACAAAATTGTACAATAGAGAGCAATAGAAAGGCAGAACTTACTTAAGCCGAGACCAGGTAATGCAATCTTGGAATGTCTCACACTTGTCTCTTTCAAGGCATTCTATAACTCGCTCAAGTTGATCCCTAGCTTGTGCATCACCAGCGGTTCTTGCAGCAGTAGCATATCCACTAGGGTTCGACAGGAACGCATTTACTTCAGTGGGAGTCTTCTCAAGTAGACCCTCAAACTCAGACCTTGCCCATGTTAGGCAGTGATCAATATTGTGAGGAAATGAGTGTACCGTGCACATGGGTGCCTGCTTTTCTGGTGGATCTCTGGATGCCCCATAGTTTTCTGTTAGGTGAGGAATGACCATCTGTGTGTTGCACTTAGCACCCAGAGTCCCCGATTCAAGAAGTGGCTTCTGGAAATATACACATCTGGAGTCAATGTACATTCTTGCAGTCACATTGTCCAGGGCATTGACAACAGCATCCAAGCTCTCCCAAAAGGCATCATTAAAAACATTTTCAGTCTCAGGACTTGCCCTGTTCTGAAGGGCCTCAACATGAAGCTTAGGATTAATTGCCATAGCAGCAGTAGCAGCAACTGTGGACTTGGGCTGCCCTATGTTCCAGTCACGGAAGAGAAACTGGCGACTGAGATTACTCTTTTCTATAACATCGTCATCTGTCACAGTCAGTTTCCCATTCACACTGCAGGAAATGCCCATTAATGCAAGGTTCTTCAAGAATTCACATCCAAGAGCCCCAGAACCAACCATGAAGATTTTTGACTGCTCCAATTTCTTCTGAAGCTTAACCCCAAATACACTAATTTGTGCATCATATCTACTGTTCTCTGGCTTCAGATCACTGGGCTCCAACGGTTCAACTGGCAGAGATTCAACAGAGTCAAAGTAGAAGAACTGCAAAATCAAGACAGTGCATTAATATTAGAAATTTTCTGCGAACATATATGACCTCCAGTTTTTTAAAAAAAAGACATTTTTTTACTTAAAATGATCCTCTAGGTGCGCATGTGGATATATTTTCTACTAGAATAATAGAATCAATGTATTATGAAAGTATTTAAATGATTGGCCAGATCTTGTCCAAAATATCAAGTATTTGTGACAGCAGGGAATGGAATATTATATTCATCAAAGAGGAAGCATATCCTAACCTGGTAAAGTGGGTGGAATTTCCCTGAGCATGCTTTAACAACCTCCTGACCTACAATACCACCAAACATTGCAGCCATAGGATTCAAAACAGCCCTGGAACCACTTGCAAAATGCTGCAGCAGCTTTTTGTCAACTTCTTCCAGCTTATTATCACCAAAACTTTCATTAATATTAATAGCAAAATCTATCAGCTTTTGTGCATCATCAGCAGAACCAGCAATAGGGAATCGCAGCAACTCAGCCCTAAACTTGTCCAGAGCTTGGAAGGCCAAGTGCAAAAGAGGTGGGCGGTCAAACTTGGAGAAATCACTCATGAGAAATTCTCCTGGCTCCTTGATTGCCTCCTTCAAGGTTTTGAACTTAAGAACCTTTGGTGGCTTCACTTGTGTGACAATGCCACCCCTAATGTAAGTGCCATATGAGGTGGTGTCTTCTTCTAGAGTAAAAGAATAAGGTCTAGCACTCTTAATCTTTCTTGGTTTTCCATCATTAAGCTCAGACATCCCATGCACTTCAGAGAAAACAACCAGATCACCATCCTGGAACTCCAGACGCTCATCATCCACACAAGATACAAGTGCTGGGTTGTCATTGCTGATTGATGCCACGATTCCTGTATGTGGCTCCTCACCATCAACATCCAAAACAGTAAACTCAGGACCAAAATCACAGAAAACACTGCCAAAAAGACCACGAACTTCTGACTTGATGAAAGCAATTGGTGGCTGATGGCTATGACAGTAATCATCAAACTCAACTGCTTTTTCCATGCTGATATCAGTAAATACCACAGCCTGTATGTTAATGAGGAATTTATCAGTTTGAGCATTAAAGAATTATTAAGGAGATTACCCAGTCTAAATCAAGGAGCATATATTAAGTTATGAACATATTTCACAATACAGAAGCAAATAATAAATCAACTATATTTTCAAGCAGATACCTGTTTGGGAGAGCTCCAAAATTTTCATACTGTGGAGTTTAAGCATTCATTTTTAGTCTAATCTAAAATAGAAAGTAGATGACTGAATCATGTAAATACCCTCGATTTACCAACCAGTTCCAGCTCCATTAATTCATGGAACTAGAGACACGGCAAGATCCACTGGACTACTGGAGCTTTCCCAAACATGTGTTATCGTTCAAAAACAATTGGCATAACTAGAAACAGGAGCATGGCTTTCAAATTTCAGTAAACCTAGGCAGAAAGGTTAAAACTCTTGCAGAAAATGCTGGTATGGCAGAATATATATGCAACAAAAGATGAACTAATCGATAATTTGTTTCAACAGGACATATGATACCATTTTGCAGTTTTCTACTCCCTAAATATGCCAAAAGGACCTACAATTTGGAATGGATGGGGTACTGTGCAGTTGGAATAATATAACTGGGCCTTCTGGGTACATTTTTATAATACACGTTTGGCAATGTTTTCCAAATTGTATGACTGTTTTCTAATTAGTATTCTGAACATAAATTCATCTTTCAAGATATTGCAACTTGTTAGAAAATAATAGCAACAGGAATTTGTATCGCCATCTGTCACTGAACTAAAATGTTTAGCCTGATCGTTGGTCAAGTTACAAGCGTAAACACATATTTTGCAAAGCATGCATCTATACACATCACATATCATTTTCTGCTCATGTTACCTGAAAGTTAGAAAGTTGCTCCTTGGCCAAATCACCAGTTATGGTAGAGATGATAACAGCATTGTTAAGCTCTTGTAGCTTGGGAACACAAGCTTGAGCACGATTTTGACCAATATCCTTCTCAGAGAGGAAGAAGTTGCTTGACAAGTCCCATAGGTCCACTTTGCCATCATCATGCAAGGTCACAGACTTAACACCGGCAAGGACAAGGTTCTTTGCTGCAGGAATTAAGTGGGCATTAAGTATCCATTCCAAGGTGGAAAGAACAAGGGATAGTGCAAAGGCTTTAATAATTTAGGGAAAAGCACTGGTGATAAATTGATGGTTTGAAGGCCGAAACATTCATTAGAGTGATTGCAGGAGAATCTATGAACACGAAGCAGTTGCTCCTCTTTCTAAAGCTTACTGTTGTACAAGTGATGCTGAGGTGTTTGAACAATCATGAAAATTAAATCAGTGAGAGGAGCAGTGGCTGTTGGAGATGAAGTAAATTGAATCCGGCAGCACATGAGCAGGTGGCAGTTGGATAAGCTTTGGGATGGTAACACAAGGAAAAATACTAGTTTGATTTGCAAGATGAGATCGGGCAAGTTGTAATATATGATGAGCAGAAGTAAGCAGGCATACCGATCTCAGCGCCGAGTCCCTGAAGTCCAGAGACGAGGACGTTGGAGCCGAAGAGTCGCTTCATGGTCTCGCGGCCGTAGACGGCGAGCTGGCGGCTGTGGAGGTCCTCATCGATCTCGGGCGCCCTGGCGGCCATCTGAGCGGGGTCGTCCTTGTCCTGGTGGGCGGGTCGGGGGGCCTTGTTTTGCAAGTCCTGGACCTGGCCGGCGTCGACCCCCCGCTTCCGGGGAAGCATATAGAGTAGGAGGCCGCCGAGGAGCCCGAGTACGGCCGCCGCCGCGAGGAGGTGGGGGGCGGAGGGCGGCAACGGGAGGCGCGTCAGATCCAGGTCGAGCGGCAGAACCTGCAGCCAGGGATCGGGTGGCGGTGAGCGCGAGGGATTCGTGGGGCGGGGGAGAGAGCTCGATCAATCTCACCTTGGATTCTGTCGATGCCCTGCTCAGCTCAGCGCAGCGCAGCGCACCTCTTCTAGGGTTTCGAAATTGTCTCTCTCTAGAGGGGGTGGACTTGTTCCTCTTTGATTTCCTTTCATCCTTGGGCTAAGAGGAGGAGGCGGCGGCATCGACAGACAGGTGGGTCCTGGGCCCACTTGGCAGTGTCCGTCAATTTCTATGCTTTCCTTGCCGGCGACGGCGAGGAGTGGAAGAAGAATCAGGTTCTCGTCTCCTCCCTTCTCTCTCCTTTTCTTCACGTTTATTTAGTTGGTCCGTGTGTTTCTTAGTGGGCCTGTGCGGCCCATGAGACAGAGCAATCGAGCCCATTCAATCCAGCCAGCCCTCTCCATGCCGGCGCCGGCGGTGGACGCCAGGCTCTCGCTCTTCGCCTCCCGCCTCTCCCACCACAGCTTTGGGGACGACGACCTCCGCCTGCTCGAGGCCGCCCTCTCCACTGGCGCCGACGTCCCCGCTCTGCTCGCCACGCGCTCCGAGGCCCGACGTCTGCTGCAACAGCACGCGCCGCAGGCATTCGCCGCGCCGCCGCCTCCACTGCCGGACCACCATGCGAGGAGCCTCGCCACCGCAGACTTCTTCGCGCGGGCCTTCGCCCTCGTCGGCGATGTCCAGGTCACCGAATTCCCTTCGTATTCTGTCTGTATTTTTTACTCTGAATCTGCGAGATCATCAGTTGTCCGATTGAGGCTTGAGAATGTATCCTTTGGCTCGTGTCATATGAGCGTCTGCTAAAACTGACCCTCTTCATCTGCATTCACAGAGCTGCCTTGCCATGAGATATGAGGCACTGCTTCTGCGAGATGCTAAATACTCCGGCGACCATCACCTGCAAGTGTCCCATGAGGAGTGGTTGACTTTCGCCAAGGACTCTCTTCATAATGGCTTCTACACCATTGCCTCCAAGGTAATTCGATTTGCTTGTACACACTTCCCCATTCAGTCCTTATTCATTGCAGTGTGACAGTTATGGCCATAAGGTTCAATTGTTTGAGAAACACGATCTAGTGGTAGCTTCAAAGTTAGTCTTTACTTTAGCCTCTGAAGCCTGGTTGCTCAAGATAATGGCTCTGATGGCTTCATATAATTATTAAGTAATTAAGAAAAAAAAATTGCTGCAGTAGTTATCAATTAACTCGATCGAAGCACATAGTGATTCCATTTCGCTGATGTGGCAATGCTCCCCCTGGGCACCAACCAATTTCTATTATTCAAATGCAGGAGCATCATCTCTTACAATGTTCGAAGCAAGTGATGCTAGTTGATGGTTGCTATATTGCTCCATTGCTACTAATACAATATGTTTGTGGCTGTATATCTGAAGACAAAAATAAATCGAGTACTCTGTAGACTGACACTGGCCTGCCATGTATTTTTTTAGGCATTTGCATATGCTATTGCGCACATTTGTCGCAGCCAGCCAGGACAGTTGGACTCCACTAATTCTATTGAGAAGGACAGGATCAATGATATAACAGGTCTTCAAAACTTAGCCAAGTCATTATCTGCACAGCATTCTGGTGAGTTTTGCAATGCCAAAGAAACTGAACTTGCTTTATTTTTAAGATAACTAAATGCAGAGAAGATGAAATTGCTTACTTGTACAAGTTGAGAAAATGGAGAGCAATGCATGTATACATATATCCTTTATGATTGAGTCTGAGTAGATAATGGCTTGTTTTGTGGAACATCTGTATCGATGACAGTTGCAGGGCGATTAGACACTTGAAGCATAGGCATAGCTCAACTCACAACTCAGCACACTGAATCTTTCTCTTATATCCTTGATATGTTTGAATACAAATTTCCAAACAGTTATCCAATACTACTATTTCTGACGTTACAGTTCAGACACGGTCAGCTGAATACATGAAAAGAAGAGGTTCAGGTGGTCATGACAAGTACTATTTGCAGTCGGGAAAACCAAAGTTACCGGGGAGTTCAATGTTTATGTTAGGGATCAAAACAAGGAACATGAAGAAACTGCTTCGCAGTCGTGAAGCGAATTTGGGCAAGATCTGAAGCAATCTTAGTATGGCATCTTCCACAAGAATGAATGAAGATGATCTTCAGTTGGATCAAATCCGTTCTGTAAGATGTGAGCTTAATGTCTTAATTTTACTTATTTCTTCCTAACAGGGTATATGTAGTTCAATCTCTCATGGCTAGCTGAGCATCTGCAGTGCCAATTCTCATACTAACAATATGGACCATATCGAGTCTCTTATGGATTCAGTTGTTCCTTTTCTATTTGCATCCTCGATCAGGGCCTCATTGAAGCCTTGTTGTCAGATAATTATGCCATTACATTAATCTGATTATTGAAATAGGTATGTGGGGGTTGCATTGGCAGCATGTGCATGCACAGCCGCCCATTTTCTTTAGCAGTACAAATCATCATGTTCATGCGGAGCCTCTGTTCATCAGCGCCCCCCCACCCCCCCCCCCCCCCCACACACACACACAAATAAAAAAATAGAGCTGAGCATTGGATCCCTAGAATAATTTTAGAAAATGTCACTATACCATCATCTCTTGTTTGAGCTCAGAAGTTTAATGAAAGTCAATTGCATTGAAATACGACGCTTACATGTTGGCATCATACCATTAGCGTATTCGCTATAAAAGGTTTGGCGTTTAAATTACTTACAGTATTTAACTACCCGCACTAACATTTTTATTGCTCATTGATTACTGCTCAATCTGATCAGAAGAAGTATTGGTAGCTATGCTATGTACAGTTTTTGCTTAGTATGGATTATTTCAGAAATGTTGAAGTTTGATATATTTACTTGCAACTCAATTAGGTGAGAGTTTTGGCAAGGGAGAGATGAAGTGGAGTTCATGTATGAGTCTTTGGTTCAACATTAAGATGAAGCTGTCAAAGACTACCTGTGTCCTTTTGTAGCATATTCAGTCTGCAAGTAAGTTGCTACCTTCCATATCTGCAGAACATTGTTCATGTGCAGAACAATAAAATAGCAATTTCATCATGCTTAACATGTCGCTACATAATATACTGAGTTTAATTCTATTGCTATCTGATTAGTCTGCCAAGCGTTGGAAAAACATTGTGTGTAAATCATTTTCTTTTGAGACTCGCTTGGGAAGTCTCTATTTTTTCTTTTAAAAAAAAACCAATGGGCTGTGTCTATTTTATACTGTGGAAATGTGCTGTTCAGCACAAATACACAATAGAAAAATCTTTCATGACATAATGCAGTTGAGCAAACACTTGGACCTTTTCTTCTTGATATATGCTGTTGGAAACTTACCTGGAAACCTAGAAGGTTTGTAGCGGGAAATAATAAGCATGCACGCCAACTTAGAATGTCAGTTAACATGTCCAGTACCATAGATGAACACGGATCCCAGAGCACATGGTACGTTGAAATGACAAGTAGCTAAATTTGTTATTTGTACTTTCCCTGGTGCATCTTGGTATAATTAATCATGGAGCATCTGTTGAATTGGAATTGCTTAGATGGGAATAAGTCGTCGTGTTCCGAGGAAAGGACATATCGGTTGCATGCATGTTCCAGTAAGGATACTTGGTGTGCTAAGTAAAAGGGTTTAGATACTCCACCACGAGCAATAAGGGTATATCCAGAGGTGACTCATGTGGCCCGGACCGGACATGTGGGTGAGCTATCACTAATGGATCGAATTTGACTTTAAATGTGATCTGAAGACTTTGAGTACTAGTTTTACAGAGCTGTCTGTGAAAGTAACACTGTCGGCAAGCATAATTTAGCAGTGGGGGCCTGGGCAGCCGTGATTGTACTTGACTGGCATGGCATCCATCCACATTAAGGTTCCATCAAACCTCTGCATGATGTGCACGCACACATCGCCGCAGCCTTCGTTAGAAGTCCTGCCTTCTGCTGGGAAGACATACAGTTTGTATGCAATGGTTGCCTTTTCCATCTTATGCATGAGCTCCAACAAGAAAATCAGAAAGGTAATCCTCCATCAGATACAATAATTAGAGACGTCTTGTCTGAAGCTCAATCAATCATCGTTCGGGTGTGCTTATTAGCTGCATAGTGTTGATCCTAGCAACCAAACATAGCATGGTTCAGTACACAGCACACAGCAGCAATAGCGGCGACTTGCTCTGCTCTTGCATTTCATTTTGATACTGGCGCGAGGAATGAGTGGCGCACGAGTGAGGATTTGATGCTAATAGCATGGTTTCTTAGTGTCACTCCAAGCCTCCTACGCGAATTTGTTCTGTCATGGAAACTGGAAACAGATGTGGGTAAAATACAAGGTCGTTGCAGAGTCAGCATCGCAACTGCTGGTGGGCGCCAGACCATAGTACATGTGTCACCCCCTCACTTGTCCTTTTAGATGCCACGGCTGGTGGAGTGAAGGTCTGTCCTTGCTTGGACATATCTACAATTAACTTAGCAGAGTACTACTGCATGCATGCATTATTATTAACACACGCATGCTTCTATATACTGAACAACAACCCCCTAGTGTTGCAATGCACGACAAATCCCTAATCCTGGTCTTGTCTTGGCCTTGTGCATGGTAGCCCACTCCTGACCTTTATACGTGTCATCTTTCCTCTCGTCATCTTGATTTGCTTGTCGTTTTCTCTTACTCTTGTAAGCTCTAGTTGGTTAGTGATCATTTCATGCAAAGCATATTGAGGATTGAACTACAGCTAGCTACCATATTGTATGTGGCCGACCGTGGTTGGCACAAAAAAATGGAATCGGGAAGTGAATGTCTAGACAAACAATGATCACCATCGTGCCCGGCCCATTGTTTCCTCTGTTCTGTTCTGTGCCCTTTCATCCTAGCTAGTTCATCCATGCTAAATGGTCTGTCTTTTTGACCGAACATGCTAATTGCCTAATTGGTCTCTCTTACAAGCTGTAACCTCTACCCGGCATATGCTACACTATGCCTATAAAGATTGGTGTGTGACATTTCAATCCTAATAAGGTCAACTCTGAACGTGCAAGGGGGCTAATAAAAGGGCCAGTAGAGATGGTCAAATAAACCTGCTCAAGAGCCTAGGTGTACGTAGTGCACTGCCACTGGTCCTCCTCCTCCACAGTGGTCTGGTCAACAATTTCTCAAGAGATTTACCAAACTGTAACCGAGGTTGAAAAATGGGTGCGATTAACATGGTTAGTTTGTCAACCGCAGACCATACAGTCATGTGGTGTGGCAGAGTAGTGCGTGATGCTTAGATCTGGATTTCACACCTGTCTAACTAGAGGCAGCTGCTGTATTTCCAGGCCACCACTGTATCTGTATGTAACGATTGGGAGATGAACCATGAACGCGTAGACCAATCTTTAGCTTTGTTTATTGCTTTTAATTAAGTAAGGAGAGAGGACTTTCTTGGTTGTATATGCATGCCGTGACCAATCAATCTTCTCATTGCTGCTAAATAGAGACAAAGAAGCCATGGAACCACACACACTGCATGCGTACTCTAGCGGAGCCCATAGCATATATGCGTGGTGTGATCCAGCAGAAACGAAGGTCATTAGCTGATAGGTCAGCGTGCATGACAATAGAATACTAAACAAAAATCTATATTCCGTCATGTTTGTCGTGACCCCCACTAGGTAGAGCAAACTTTTTCATCTCTCCCTCCTATTGTCAGACAGTTCTTCTAAACTGCTTAGCTTGTTCCTCTCCACTCCAGCTCTATAAAAGAGGAGGCCCTGCACCCTGCGGTCTCCCCCCTCTTCCCTTTGCAACCATTCTTCTTCGCCGCTCGCTCTAAATAAACCCCTCCCTGTTAGAATCAATTGATAGAGATTCAGAGGTAGCCATGGCCGGGAGTGGCAGCAGCAGTGGGAGCAGCTCGCCTTGCGCATCGTGCAAGCTACTGCGGCGGCGATGCACGCAGGAGTGCGTGTTCGCGCCCTACTTCCCTCCCGAGGATCCTCACAAGTTCGCCATCGTCCACAAGGTCTTTGGCGCCAGCAATGTCAGCAAGATGCTCCAGGTCGGTCTCAATTGTCTCTGCTGTCCTGTCTTGCTCGATCTTATAAATCATTCCATCCTCGATCTATCGGCAATGGCAAACCAACTAACTTCCATTCATAACTTGTTCAGGAGCTGCCTGCTCAGCAGAGAGCCGACGCGGTGAGCAGCTTGGTGTACGAGGCCAACGCGCGCATGAGGGACCCTGTCTACGGCTGCGTCGGTGCCATCTCCTACCTGCAGCAGCAGGTCTCCCAGCTCCAGATGCAGCTCGCCCTCGCCAAGGCCGAGATCCTCTGCGTCCAGATGCAGCAGCACGATGCCCACCATGCCGCAATTGCTTCATCACCATCGTCGCCATCGCAACATCTTAAACAGCAGCAGCTCATGGAAATGGAATGCGAGGCGGCGGCGTATGGTAGCCTTCTCATGCAAAATGGCCGCCTGATGATGAACAGCACTGCCGCCGCTCATCACCAGCAGATGCTCGGCACCTTAGGTTCTGCAGGGAACAGCGCAATGATGCTGCAGGAGATCACTTGCCTCAAGAAAGAGTCTCTATGGACATGAATTATCTATGTACTTCCATTCGTCCAGAAAACCTTATTTAGCTTTTTAATTTCTCTCTCTAATATAAATATATATATAAACTCTCTGTCCACTTGTGTAATTTTCCAAAAAAATATGGGAAATTAATTAAGATTGAGAGTCAAAACAAAACTGATACATCTTTGTTCTGCGGACGCTGCTTCTGAGAGTCAGCGATGTGAACGCGTGCATTTGGATTCACATGTGCACAGTAGGATCTCTGATGAGTTTGTTCGTGGACAACTGGACATGAAGCATCACGAACGCCCTTTTCAAATCACGGCGAAGCCGTATGATTGACACATCCAAATGGACGACCTGACCTACTAGATTCCTAAGCTTTCTGTATAAGACGTGTGTCCTTTGATCTGCTGGGTTGCATACCGCTTAGCCGCTTACCTGGCTTCACTGATATTCTACTCTCTCTTTTTTTCTTTTTTTCGCGCTGTGCAATGGTACATTGGTACTTAATAAATGACAAGGCATTAGAATAGCTGGATCTCAAAAATACCTGGCGGTTGCTCCGTGTCATCAAGAAACGAACAAAGACGAATCTAGCTAATTATTTCCTTCTTTTTTATAAAAATTAAAGAATTGAGTTTCAAGTATAGCTCTAGTGGATCTGATAGAAATCATTCGTGGAGGCTAACTGGCTGAGTGTTTTTTTTTCTATATATATAAATGTTTGTTCTGACAATGATATTGACTTGGTTTTGATAGTACTGTCAATCCAAGGTGCATGCATGCGTGAGGTAATCTAGGACGACAACAACAAAAACAAAGTGCTAAATATATAACTGTAGCCCCCACGATAGATGCCGCTTCATATGGATACACATTGGCCTTCCCTTGCATTGGGTAGGGTCCTTGACCTTTTGGCATGCATACCCAAAGCTTTTTACTAGTTGTTTTTTCATTTGACATGGAACCTTATTAATCGCCTACCCTTGTTTTCCACTGAGCATTGCTTATGCACAAGTGATGGCTTATTCTAGAATTACTCCATATACACTAACAAGGAGCAAATGTTTATGATGAACATGGAGGCATCATATAGTAGAATCTGGTGCTCAGTTGTTGCAGCTCCCGGTTTGTGTAGCACTTCAAAAAAAAAATTGAGAGAATGCGCAGTTACACTTCGTTTTGGCTGTCCCTTTGATCACTTGTGTGTTTGTTGTAAGGATGTGCCTCATCCTGCGGTACGTTGGATCCAAGTATCCAACCAGTCGAGTGATCTAATCTTTACCTTACCTAGTTAAGATCAATTATTGATGGTCCAATGCAACGATAGATGAATAAATACAAACTCAGTTGTAACCTTAAACCTTGTCCTTTGCTCTTGTTTTTTTGGTGATGCACATGACGGAGAGAGAGAGAGCTAAGTCAAGTGGGTAATCAAGCTTGTATAAAAACTTAACAATTTTCTATCTAGATGTGCACTAAGATTTTTATGTCTGTTCCCTGCTCTATGTACTACACAAAAATTCCACCCTAGCTTGTTTAGCTTATTAATTCTTTTCTTTGTAACAAAACGAGGAGTTAGTAATACTGCTTTGGTTGCACTCTTAGAAATGATTCGTGTGAAGGAGAAGTGCTTAATTTATTTACACTTATACACGTTTATTATTGGCAAAACGTACGAATGGCTTAGGTTTGATGATATATACTGTAAGATGAATGCATGAGTGATAGGCTGATGGCTGCTTAATCGCCCACTGCATTGTCAATAAGCATATGCAAACAGTAATAACTGCACTTTGTTTGGGCCTCTGAACACTAGTGGCCTTTATATTTGAGCCGATGTGTCTCATCCAGCCTGAAGTATATATACATATTATTATTGCCTGATCATAGCATTGGATATATAATCTCTAGCAAGGGCGAGCAATCATTGGTAGATGCATGGACAGTGCACATGGAAGAGAAATGCAGTTACATACTAACCTCACTCAGTTATTTCCGACTAGATCAGACGATACATGCATATGGATGGAGTACTTGTTTAGTTAGTGGTAGTATCATGCACTACAGATAGATAGCGCCGACCATCTCTAGCTACTTATGTATGCCCTTATTATGTGCTTTATTTCTTGGGGATATATCTGATGGAAACCAACCTTCCGTGAAACCTATGGAAACTTCAATCTAAGCCACATAATATTTATCAAGGGCACGTTTAGGAGAGCCACATAATATTCGCAGCGTATGCGAATGACTTGCTTGTAAATATACTACTATTGTTGTCTGCTGCTGGAGAATAAAACTACTTGGACAAAGTGCCACGGCTGAGCACTCCAACAGCATGCGTCAGAAAAAAAAAATGCATCTTTTTTTATAGGGTAAAAAAATCCATCCAAAAAAAGAAGATTTAAAAAAAATGGCCCGCAACTCCGAGAACAGAAGAAGCATCATGTAAGACGGCCCAGTAACGTCTCGTCTCTCGTTCTGGATTCTCCAAATCAAGCAGCACCGAGGTTGATCCTTGCCCGCTTGCTGGTTAGGGAAATTAGTTTGGCCCAGTTTCCAAACAAACATATATAGCATTTGGTAAAATAGATTAGCACACTTCTTTTCAACAAATTTTTTTATGGAAGAAAAAGGAACTAGTTGCACAAGTGGTATATAAGAAGAAAGCCAACTACTAATGGCACTAATTAATGATATTGCTACGGTCCAATCGGCATACACACACACATCGCGTCGGCGTCCGATTAGCAAAAGGATTGAATTGGATGCCACCGTACGTGCATCTTGCATATACTTGCTGTGTCACCTGATCGCAATGCGTCCATCGTAATCTATGGCTTCAGAGATTTCTTCAGAGAGGGATCTGAAGGATTGTCGGTAGTACCGCCAACGAACACGGCATGCATATGGTAGTTGAGGGAGGCATGACAGATGACACTAGCCTTTTTTTGCTTGTCCTCGACTCCTTGTAGCCATGTGGTACAGGTCCCGTGTCCATGTTTTTGTTGGCTGGCTGGCTCTCCCTGCCGACGAACATGCTACGGCCTCTTGAGGTCAATCACCGGCTTCTTCTATTTTTTTTGCTACAATCGATCGGCACCAGTTTTAATTACTCACGCAGGCATGACACAATGGTGCATGCCAACGGACAGCTGCAAACCTCAACATTTCACATCACACTCACACACAAACAGTACTATAGAGTATAGATTATTAGTTACAAGATAACGCTAATTAAGCATTATTCATCCAGTTCAGTGACACTTGACACCAAGACCAAGTGCGTATCTTGGTAGCACGGCAGTTCAGTGACACTACGCGTTCAACTAATACGTGCCTTGGCAGCCACTAATGTAATTTATGTACATATTATAATCTCACTAGCTAGCTCCTAATAATAAATAAATGTACGTACTGTGTCGTCTATCCAGGACAGGAACGTACCTGCGTCCTGCTGCTGGCCTGCGGGCCGCGGCTATCGATAGTCGATATGATCTGCATGACGAAGCAACTCAGACTGTATCAGATTCCTCAGAGAAGAGATCTGGAACCATGCTCCACTCCACGCATGTGGCCATCAACTAGCAGGAATCACATGGTACCGAAGTATAAGATGTGCATGCTATTCTCTTTGTGTACAGTTCCGATGTTACTAGCCTTCTAAGGCTCGCTCGCCTCATGTACGAACTGCAAATCAACAAACAACAATCATTGTACCCTTGTCCAACCAGATGCTCCGCTGAATGAATGCTGCTGCTCATCATCCACGCTTTTCTGATCTACTGCACCTGCCACAAGGAATTTTTCAGTAAATGGCCCAGACGGCGGAATCATCAGAATGACTGAAAGCAATATATAGAGTGCAAAGCTAAACACATCCGAGCCCACTGGTTAGGACAGGATACCAAACAAAGCAACTATCACCACAGAATTTCACCTAACCCTCTATTTGGTCTCTGGACGCACTCATTTAGTCCTTTGCTCAAATAAGGTAACGCACAAAAAGGCCACTGTATATGTAGCACCAACTAGGTCTGGCCACTTTACAATTCAGCAATAATGAACCAAACTGGTGAAAGAATGTGATCTCCTGCCTGGTTCATTTCAAAAAGGTGATCAAAGAATGGGATGAGGATTATGATATGTCATTTGCCTCTAGGTACCAGCGTGTCACATTAAATAATCGTGGTGCCACCACCAATTGCCTTTCATTATTGTTAAATCTGAACGTACCTTTTGGCCAAAGAAAGATTGAAAAGAAAGGCAATAGATCGAAGGCGTGGCCTATAATTACTTCAAAAGACTGCAGGTGCTGGTGTGGCACCAATGATTATGTGGTCTATTAAAATCAAATTCAGATCTTCATGCAATGTAAAATAATGATCCCAGCATCACCACCATGCTAAAAAAAAGGGAAATACTCCTCCAAAATGGTTCATTCAGAAAGGCTGGGTCGTCAGTGCATGCTGTGTCTGTACACTCAGTAAAGCAAAAATAGCATGTGATGCATTCATTAGAAAAATAATACATGCAATGGATGACTCCAAAAAACTGAAATAAAAATATGGAACATGGCTAAATTAACTCCGGTAGACTTATTTATGACCAAGTTGATCATTGAAAATGTACACCACCTTGCCACTGTCAGATAGAATAATGTCTACAAGGAGTAATTCTTATATTAAGAATGCTAAGACAACATATAGGACGTATATAGTATATTTTAGGAAAGTACACATATTGTTGAACAAGTAGATTGTAAACAACGGTAAGAGATATTATGATTGCTACTTTGAGCTTTTTTTCTCGAACAATTGCTACTTTGAGCTTGGAAAGTATGGAACGTTGTTGTGCTTTGCTTTGCATTATTCGCTTAATGACTTCAAGTTTAGTTTATTGATGGCCACGAAACATGCAAAAGGTGTTCCATTTTTTCCCTGGTGATCAGCTTTGTTTTGTTGCTTAATTCACAAACTCCATCTTCAAAAGTGAGAAACCCAAATGTTTCACTTCACTTTTTATTTGGCAAGTATCGTGGTACTACCAGAATATAGAATCCAACGGTGAGAAATATGTCTAGTACCTGAAAGTACCCATCCAAACGTACCAAAAAGTACCAAAATTGTGGGACCATGTACCAGAAAATGGGCCCAACTAATTATTTATTTATTTTTAAAAATTTTCTAGTTAAAAGTACCGGTAAGTACCAGGAAAAGTACTTAAAATACCTAGTAGTACCAGCTGGTACTTGCCAACCATTGTAAAAGAGCTCTTATTTGTATACTTTCTGTCATGTTTAGTGTGATACTGTGGTGGATTGACAGGATTGTCGGCACCAGAAAACAGCACTTGGATCTCCAGCTGGCATACTTTTTCTCCCTTTTGCTTTTTGTTTAAGCACAATTGGAACGTGTTGATCATATGGAAATATGCCCGGGGACCAATTTCGCTGGTAATTTGCAAATTCAGACGACTATACAACAAATTGTAGACTGATATCTGGAGATTTCAATTTGTCTCAGTTTCAGCACAGGGAAGATTAACTGAGCCTGCGCAATCTTAGTTGTTCAATTATTCACAAAATCATAATAGGCGGACATTACCTCCCGCTATGCAGTTAGCTCAGGGGTCACTTGACAGTTTGTTTGATTAGTAGTAGACCTGGGCCACTTAGCCATGTGCAAGCGTAATACCCCCATCGCAGAGAAGAGAGGTGCACCATAAAAGAGGGCAGCCAGGCTAAGCACCACACTTTCCTGAAGAAAGAATGAAGACAGAAGGCAGTCCCAAGATGACGGTGCTCCATGCTCCGGTTGGAGTGAGGAGCATCGTGAGCTCCCTAGTGGCCTTCTTCATCGTCGCCAGCTCCGTCACCTTCATGCTCGACCGAGGCCAGGAAGCGCAAGTGCAAATGGCGGTTGAGCATGGACGCCAAGAAACGCAGGTGAAGGTGGAGGCAGGGCTCCAAGAGCCAGCGATGAGAGGGACTACTGTGGCGGGGGATGCCAGTGAGGAAGAGTGCAACTGGTCGAGGGGGCGGTGGGTTTACGACAACGTATCCCGGCCATTGTACTCCGGGCTCAAGTGCGCCTTCATCTTTCCTGAGGTGGCTTGCGACAAATATGGAAGGAAGGATGTCATGTACCAGCACTGGAGATGGCAGCCTCATGGATGCGACCTTCCAAGGTATGATGATTACAGTTTTGCCAAGAATTTTCAGCTCAATTTTGTTCTTTGTCAACTGCAAAGTTCCAGAAACTCTGAAGGTTCAGTTCTAGAATAACAAGCACTTCCAGTATCGTAGTCAAGAATTTAGCAAGGATAATGTTTTTTTGTTTTGTTCCATGGAACCAGTAAAGCATTCAATTAATCTGTAACTGAAAAAAAAGAAAGGATAGTACTGCAGAGAAAAATAATCAAAATTGCCTTAAGATTGAAATGGGTCTGGTTACGGTTGTTAGCCAGAGGCAAACAAGAAACCAGACTTACAAGAGAACTAACTGACAGCGAAAGATCAGAGGAGGGAAAAACTTGTACCTGCTTCTTATTTTATTATCTGGACCATCCTGAAAGGGTAGAAAGGAGATCATATCTCGAATCACTTATAGACAATGTATGACTGAAATTTTCCATGTCAATTAACAGATTTGATGCCACCAAGCTGCTTGAAAAGCTGAGGAACAAGAGATTAGTGTTTGTGGGTGACTCGGTCAACAGGAACCAATGGGTTTCACTGGTGTGCATGGTGGAGGCTTCAATACCTGATGACAGGCTCAAGATACGCATCTTCAATGGATCTCTCATCTCCTTCAAGGCGCTGGTATGTTTTCCTTCACAATTCTGCAGGCTACAGAAATGAACAATTTTGGTTAATCGATTTAACACACAATCATTCCAGGAATACAATGCAACAATAGATTTCTACTGGTCGCCACTGCTGGTGGAGTCCAACAGCGACAACCCAATTATCCACCGGGTGGAGTACCGGATCATAAGGGCAGACAGAATCGAGAAGCATGCCAGTGTCTGGAGGGATGCTGACATCATTGTCTTCAATTCTTACCTATGGTGGAGGAAGCAGAAGGATGACATGAGGATGAAGGTGATGTAAGTGAATTTCTTTCCTTCCTACTCAGCAGGCATCATATTTAATTTGTCAGTTTTGCACATAGGGACAAAGATAAGGGAACTAATAAATAGAACATAAACCAACCAAGTCCAAGCTGGAATAATGAATCTGGTAACATCATTTGTATGTACAGGTATGGCTCATTTGAAGATGGTGATGCAAGGTTAGACGAAATGGAAATGATCGATGGTTTCGAGATAGCGCTCAAGAAACTAACTGAATGGCTTGGTGAGAATATTGACAAGAACAAGACTAGAATCTTTTTCGCAGGATCATCACCTACTCATTCCTGGTGAGAGAAATACCCTTGCACCAACACATATACTAGTACATTAGCTACATCACCATGATATCATTATTACCAGGTGTTGTTCTTGTGAAAATTATATTGAAAGATGTATATGTATTTTCCAGGGCTAGCAATTGGGGTGGAGAAGACAGCAACAAGTGCCTCAACGAAACAGAGCCAATCTACAAAATCGGATATAAAGCGGCAACTACAGATTACAGCTTGATGGCCAAGGCAAAGTCATATTTTAAAACCTTGGAGCCGAAAGGTATACATGTTCAGATACTGAACATCACAGAGCTGTCTGACTACCGCAAGGATGGGCATCCTACAGTGTTCAGGAGACAATTTGTTCCTCTAACGAAAGAGCAGATTGCAAACCCAGCTAGCTACGCGGATTGCACGCATTGGTGCCTCCCCGGCGTTCCTGATGTCTGGAACGAGTTTCTATACGGCTACCTCATGTACAAATGATACGCCCCAACATATAATGTACAAATGACAGACTGCATCTAGATTAGGCTTCTTTATTTTGTGCAGAGAATGGCTGGCCCATCAGTCCATCACATTTACATGTAGAGACAAACAAAAAAAAAGTGAACAGTGCGTGCTACTTGTTTTCATCTGGCAGTGAAACATAATTCTGCAAATCTCGCATGAATTTAACATGACAAAGAACATATTTTAAGAATGATGAATGCCTGTCGTAGATGCCCCTGAAATTGAAGTGGCAGGCAGGCAAGAAAAAGCAGCAAGTTTGAGCGGTGGATCACGGAGGGAATAGCAATCTGACGCCAACAGCCACCTCCACTGGAATTTTTTTTATTTTTTTATTTTTTATTTATCGTTATTTCAAAAATATATATCTGATAATTTCTTTTTTCAAATTTGTCAGCCTGCCGCCATTTGGTCTGGCGATAGGGGGCAATCGCCAACTGAAACGGCGATTTCTTGGCTGGGCCGTGGCCCAAAGCACCTATCGCCGGATGAAACGGTTATAACCGTTTCATCCGGCGATAGGTGGTACCGCCGTGATGTAGTCGGCTACAGCCAGATGAAATGGCGGGAGTCCCTGTCGCCCGGCGATTTGTGGGTGTCGGCTTATCACCGGTTGAAACGGTTATAGCTATTTCAACCGGCGGTATGTTGTTTTTTTATCAAATATTTTTTTTTCATTATATAATGTTTCATAATGTTATGAATTTGGGTTTTGCTGACTAGTCCGTTACTCCGTTAGTCGCATGACGTCATAGTTGTATGTCTATAAAGCGGCCTGTGACACATTAATTGTTGTTAGTTGATAAAAAATTTAAATTACTTTTTTATCTTTTCTTTAGAAAAAAGAGGAAATTTGTATAGTGTAAATAATAATGTACTTAGTGGTTAGATTTGTAGGCAAAGTATTTGCATGAAATAAATTTGTATGTACGTCCGAAACTAGCTGAGTTGTGTGAGGGAATGTGTACTGAACGTGGCAGTGTTCATGTTTGAAGGACGCATCCAATGCTCTGAAAAGCCTAGCATACCTATGCACGGGTCTCATCCATCTGAAAAGGCTAGTTACTCAGCTATAGTCTATTTATTGCCCCTGTTGCAAGTGCAGTACTACCATAAATTGCGATGCGACAAGAGCATTGCTTTGCTCTGTGCTTGGACATGGACTTGTCTCGTCCATCTGAAAAGGCTACTTCTCCAAAAGCTACACCTTCATGAGTCATGCGTAGCCTTTTCAGTGTTTCAGGTGAACACATAGACACGCATACAAACAGTGAGAGAGACAGTGAGGGAGAGAGATCAGTACAATGGCATGAGCGGTACCTCTAATTACTAACCTATAGGTTACCGTGCCTATGGATAACATGCCTTAGGTAACGTAAAATGACAATAGACAACGAACAATCTACTGGGTGAAGCGAAGAAATTTTCCCTTCTTGTTCCTTCCATCGGTTGTGGAAGATTGTGCAGGCTCCTTGTACCGATTCTTCTGTTCGTCCGCTTCCCTTTTAAACTGTGCTTCACGAGCTTGGAATTGTTCCTCTTGAATCTTGAGGGCCGCCTCTCTCTGACCTAACTCAGCTCGCCGTCTCTTTAGCTCATCTTCTTTACCCTTTAAACGGATCTGTTGTTGTCGAACTCGCCTTTCTTGTTCCTCTCTTGCAAGACGTGCTTCCTCTCGAGCCTGAGTGTGCCTTGCATAGTATTGTCCTTTGGTTTCAACTTCGTTGAACGAAACCCTTCCTAGTGGACGCGTGTCAATCCATTGCATGAATGTGCAAGCCTGAATATAAATTAGTGTTTACTTGAATTAGTTAAGGGAAGAAAAAAGACTACAAAAGAGATTGGAAATGAAAGTACCTTGAAATCATCATCTATGTCAGGACACTTGAAGAACCTACACCCTTTCTTGCTTTGAGGTAATGGGTCAGTCCAAACTTGCAGCCATGTACGGAGGCCGCAATGGCATTTGGGCCGCTCATTCCATGGAGGAATCGCATTCGGGTCATCCCTCCATGTCGACATAGATATGGTTGTTCAATGCGCACTGGGTGCATTCATCGTTGGTGGTAGTGTGTGTTATATAGAGCACGACCGTGTTGGTCCATGGACTACGTCTATCGTACTAGTTTAGTGAAAGCTGCATAGTCCAAGGAATCCGATGATGTTGTCCCCACAGTGGATGGTAGCTGTAAGTCATTATTAATGTAGAATAGCCTTTTCATTTAATTTGTTGTTTTTGTTGCTCTAGTTGAATACATAAATGTTGGAGGTCTGGTATTTGTAGATGCCAAAAGTCTTTGGTGATAAGGCAGAGTGTTGCGTGGTGTAGTACCACATGATTCGTCTATGCTACTTTATTTAGCCTTTTCAGTCTACAACCTTTATAGAGTGTACGGTATGCAGTCACGTTTATAGGAATCGCATGATGTGATGGATCAAAGGACCAACGTTCAACGTAGATGAAACCACAATTATTAAACACAGTTGCATGTACGAAGAAGTAGCCATGCATACAAAAGACTAAAGCACGGTGTTCATAATGACTAGATGCGCCCACGCTTTGGCGCCCCTCTCCTGGCACGTCTCCCCGCAGCCTGTGCCGCTCTGGTATGGTGCCGCGGGTACGTCAGTGGGTCCGGGGGAACTATGTCACGACCTGGCCGACGACCTGCCTCAGGAAGTGGTGTCAGATCCTCCTGCGTGGCCCCCTGCGTCGGTACTGGTGCACCACTAAGCTGTGAAGGGCCAACAACGTCATGTTGGCCACTGCCGTAGTACTGCTGAACCCACTCCTGGTTGTCGAACTGGCCCATGTTCTCGTCTGCGTCGTCGTCGTCGTCTGTCCCACAAATGTCTCGGTACTCTGCTTAAACAAATAAATGTCAAATATCTAACATAATAGATGCTTGCTATCGTAGTTGTGACACGTTGTTTGATACATACCTAAGTTGGTCATGGGTCGTAGACGAGACGTAGATCCGGCCCCGTATGCACCCATAGGAGAAAAAGACGACGAGCCTGCAAGTACACCAACTAGGGTTGCGCTTTGCATATTTAGTTTGAAATTGTATTGCTATTATAAGTAAGAAAACAATCTAGTATGGTGTACCTGGATGTGGCGTGTACATGGGTGGAGGAGGACGAGGTGACGTGGTCGTGGTAACAAAGGGTGCTGGAGGAGACGCACCCCATGCCGTGGCGGAGCTGTCTTGTCGTGTACACGTACCTCCATACGCTCCCGGACGTGGACCACGAGGTGGAAGGGTGGTGCCACGAGGTGGAAGGGTGGTGTCGTCACTACGACAAGTGACGGCTCGGCAAAACCGACCGCAAAGGTCAGCAATCTTCCTGTATGCGCTTAGGTGTTGCGCATGCGTCATGTCGGAGCAATGGGCAAGACTCGACGCAGCCTCTGCCTCAATCCCTTGTATGACATCGTACTACAGAGAATAAATAATATGAAAAGTTAGATATAATAACTTAAAGAAAATATAAGTTCAAGTAAGAAAATATATCGCTATAGCGAAGTTCTGGTCCCTCACAAGGGGGTACGTGTCAGACAGCTGCGCCATAGCCATAGGCGCCTCTGGAGGAACATGCACCATGCGCGTGCGCGTCCTCGGAAGGTACCACAATAGGTACCGAGAGAACGCCTCGTCCGTGTGTGGACGGTTCTCCAAGACCACGTCGTCCAAGGCTTGGTCCCAGGACTCAACGAACGGGAGGACCTTTGCCGCCCAAAGTGACCCTGGAGGCTGACCCTGACGTGTCCACCTGGAATAATACAAATATGACAGGCTATATGTACTGTTCTTTTTTAGAAGATATTACATGTAACATACAGACCCATACCTGTGCACGTGTGCCTGAACTGAGTGTGTCACGGGAATGGGAAAGTCCTGGTGGAGGCCGAACTGCCTCATGACTCGGTGCACGTGGTACTCCTCAATGTGGATGTCGTAGATGATTGGCTTCCTCGTCATCCAGTACTGCTGGTCACGTAGGCACAACGAAGCAAGGCCGTTCGGTGCTCGTGCAACAACATCGGTAGGACTGTACGGTGTCCACCTCACGTCGCTGTCCACAAGGGCGTCGAACTGACCAACAAAGTCAGGGTATGACTTCTTCGTCTGCACGCTGACCCAAATAGGCTGCGAAAAAGAAAATAATTGCCGTGAGCATTTTACTATACAATTTGACAGTACAAATTGACAGTTAAAATAACTAAATCAACATCACATACCTTCTTGAGGCACCACAACGAACCCATCGTAGGCATGTCGACCTCATGGTGGTTTGGGGACAGATCAGTGTACGGGTCCAAGTTTATCAGAGGCCGGCCCACGGGGAACCGCTCGTAGGACCAGAGCTGTAGGAGCATGGGTCACCCAACAAAGATGGGCTCATCTGCTGAAACCTTCATGACCCACTTGCAAAGGCCCTTGTACGTCGCGGCCAACACAGCAGAACCCCAGCTGTACTGTGGCATATCGTCAAAGTGGGGCATCTGCTATCGCCCTCGCCACTGGAAGGAGGTGCCTCGGACACGAGTCGCCCTGGGAGCTACATAACATGACCCAGCCAAACAGCCACAGTAAGTAGGCCTCAAAGTGCCTAGCAACTGTAGCGTCGTCTGCGTCGTCTCTCATGTACTCTGCCTATATTAATATATCACATAGTTAGTCAAAGAACTAAACGATATCTCACATGGTATATTCAATTCACTATTACGTACACTGAACTGCAGGAGCCACCTCTTCGTCGGCCCGTGCGTGGAAACGAAGGTCTGGTATGGTGGGGCGCGGGCGTTTCGCTGAACAACCGCAAAGCGAGCCAGAAGCTCGTCACGCCACGAAGCTGGCACGTCATGTGCGCCCACAGCTCGGCCCGCACAAGGCAGCCCTAAAAGCATAGCCACGTCCTGTAGGGTAGGAGCCATCTCACCTACCGTGAAGTGGAACGTATGCGTCTCCGGACGCCAACGGTCAAGAAGTGCCGCGATCAGGAACATGTCGAACTGAAACCGTGTGGCTTTGTCCTTGGGACGACGGTCGGGATCGACCATGTCTCCCTCAACCAGCCGCGCGAGCGGTAGAAGACCTAAAGCTCGTAACCTGCATCGTGAAATATATATCAGATTGCAATATAAGGGTGACTAAACCATTACAGTGACTGCTGAAATAACCCTTACCTTGGAAGCCAGCGAGGGTCTATCGGCATCGTCGCCATGGGAACACGTGCCCAAAACTTACCCTGGCTAAGGCCACAGACGGCAGCCACATACGATTGGTGATGCATGTCGACCTGAGCATCAAGCAGCTCAGGAGTCGCCATTCCTACAAGATTAAATTATTAGAAAGCAACATAATAGAGTATAATATGTAAAAAAAGGCATAACATAAGAAAGCATAACAAAGTATAATATGTAAAAACACTTAGTAGGTACAACATAGTTCTTAACACTTAGTAGTTACAACATAATTCTTACCACTTAATAGTTACAACATAGTTCTTCACATTACATAATAATCCAAACATTTAACATACATAATTATAGATACGCCAATGTTCAGTATTAAATTGTATATAGCTTCTTAACATTACATGAGGCCATCATTAGTCACATGACGACCACGACGACTTGCAGTCTGCGTTGAAGGACCTGCCACTTGGACCGGCCTGATTTATGGCGGCACCGTAGGTTAAAGCCGTGCAATTCTTGTAGTTGTGACCCGTCTCATGGCACTTTGAACAGATGCGCACTGCAGGACCTGCTTCAGATCGATCCATGTTGTTTCGGATGTGTTTTTTCTGGCGACGCCCAATACCTTGCATCATTTCTGGATCCAGGTCTGGAATATAAGTTGCATTATGTCCAGGGTCAGTTATGAAGTCTCCTAGTATACGGAATCCATAAATCTCACGCTGCCAGGTGTTCCAAATTGTTTCCTTCATGAAGTAATTTGAGACAAACATACGAGGTTGCAAACCCCCTGCCTCGAAACATGCAGCAATAACATGTGTGCATGGTAGGTGATATAGCCTTGGCTTTTGACATGAGCAAACACAACCATCATTGCTGAGAACACACTCATGTGTGTGCTTCTCACGCCTGCCTCCCATCCGACCTTTGTCCCTGCATGTAATCTCATAGCGACGTTCCACTACACCAACTGGACAAACCCGGTGCAGATAAGCCTTTTTAAATGCTTTCTCCATGTACTCAGTAATCTTGTAGCCATAAGTTATCTGACTATTGCGCATATCTTTATCTGACACCGCGAATCGGTCCATAAAATACTTGCAGGTGCGATATAAAAAGAACTCCACAATCCCCACAAGGGGTAGTCCTCTTACACCACGCAGCACCCAATTATAGACCTCGGCTAGATTTGTAGTTATTATACCATACCGAGCCCCTCCTTCATCATATAGTAAAGCCCATTTCTCTTTGGGCTCATGTTCAATCCACTACGAGAATGTCTTAATTTGCCTTCTTCTTTTCCTCCTGACAGTTTGCCATCCAAGGCCACGTCTTCAAGGGAGATGAGGTCGTCCTCCTCCGTATTGATAGCTATCTTCACTAGCTCAGTTGTTTGCTTCTTTGTGAGCTCATCTAGTTTCCTCCACAACAAGTTGAATTTTCTCTCCTGATTCTGGCTGCATAATCGCTTAAATAGGGTAATAAGGGTCTTGTTTTTGAATTGGCTATGAAAGTTTGCTCCCATATGTCTCATGCACCTCCTGCTCTTTACGTCCGGCCATTGTGGAACCCTACGACGCTCTTGGTTACCATTCTGCATGTCGCCGATTGCTTGTAAGATGCCCTTATGCCGATCATGAATCAGACACACATTGGCTACTTCTCTGACAACCATTTGCTTCACCCTTTCTAGAAACCAATACCAACTATCTCTAGATTCTTTCTCAACAAAAGCAATTGCCAAAGGCAACAACTGTTATTACCATCACATCCAATGGCTGTGAGAATGGTGCCTTTATACCTTCCTGTTAAAAATGTCCCATCTATGCAGATTACTGGTCGGCAGTAAGGAAACGCCTCAATGCAAGCAGCCAAGGCCAAGAATGACCGTTGGAGCACCTGCTTCCCAGGTTTCTGGACGCAAGGATATGTTTTCAAGTCATAGAAGCTTCCTACGTTTCGAAGGCATATAGTCTGCAACAACGCCGGCAATTTATGATATGAAGCTTCATACGTGCCCCACCTCATCTCAAGCGCCTTTTGCTTCGCTCTGTAAGCTTTGTTATAGCTAATTTTATATTTGAACTCCTCCTCAACGGCACAAATAATTGACTTCGGCTCGTAGCTAGGATTCTCCACGATGTGAGGGTACATGTAGTTAGCAATAAAGGCAGCTGTTAGGTTGTGGTGCCTTGATGCTAATTGCTCAAGCTCGCATGTGTGATCTACCACAATCTTGACCTGCCAGAAATCCTGCCACTTGCCCTTGGACGCGTACACCCTAAACGGGCATTCGCTTCTCACACAACGAATATCATATGTTTGCGGACTGCTCTTGAGCACTTTGAACTGTCTTTGCAAAGATAGAGTGGACCAACGTTTTATTGCTTCTTTCATATTATCAGGATTAGCATACATTGAACCGACGCAGACCTCATTCTCCCTATACTCCCATTGCACCGCTTCACCATCATTTACACTTAGCCTCGAAAAGTCGTACCCGTTCCAGTTTTGCGGGACACAATAATCATCTTCATCGTCTGAAGATGAATCATCCACTGCATGCTCTTCACCCTCCCTCTGAAACTCATTGACTATGCAGGGATTGTCTTCCCCCTCATCAGCCTCGCCAGTTGCTTGACGAGGTTCCTGTGAGCCATCTCCATCTTCAGCTGGTTCATGCATCGTATCCGGATCTTCATCAGGTTGTCCATGCATCGTCTCCGAATCTTCTAATACTGCATCCCCCTGGCCTTCATCTTCGTCAACTGCTTCAGTACTAATTGTAGCCTTTTCGAACGCTTGCACAAATAATACCAGAGGTAAACTCCGACTAGTGGTTAGATTCACATAGTTCCTCCAGTTTTTGGTGCCTTGAAGTGGCAATAACTCCCAAAATACCGGTTCCCTCCGATTCACAACGGCCATGATCGAAATCTCATGTTGCTCTCGATTAAGTCCGAAAGCTTTAAATAGCCAATTGCAGATTGAACCCCAAGTCCTCTCTCTTGCTCGGGTACTTCCTTTCTGAAGGAACTAAAGTCTGACAAATCTACCCCTTCAGGACCATATCTAACATCCCTAGACCCATAGAACACTTGAAAAGATAATCTTTCTGACATGCCTGCCAACACAATTGACACCGATTTCTCAAACATAGATATTTAATCTGGGGGCAAAAAGCTTTCCATTCAAATAAATTTAGTCCACCTACTTAAATATTTTCTAAAAAATCCTAATATAACTACACAAACTAAACAAATATTTCTGTTCATAAAATTCACCGAATAATATTTATATGTAGATATTCCTAATTTAAACTCCTATGTTTCTAATTTTACTGACTACTATTTCTATTCAAATAATTTTTCCTATTAAAATATTTAAATGCAAAATATTTCTAATTTTATTGACTACTATTTCTATCAAACTATTTTTTCTATCTATCTAAACTATTTTTTTATTCTCACAAATTAAACTAAACTATTTTTTGAATTTCACAAATTAAACAAGGCAATATGCCTAAATTATTTATTCACTACAATTTCTATCTAAACTTCCATTTCTATATAAAACATTTGACTTCCAAATATTTCTAAACAACCTTTTCGATCTATCTAAACTAGGCTAAAATTTGGATTTGTATTGGACTAGTCTATCTATCTAAACTATTTTTTCTATGTATCTAAAATATTTCTATGCAAATAAGTAGCTAATATTTTTATCTACAGAGACATATACATTACAATCTATAGAGATATAAATATTAAAAAAAATACCTAAATCAGAAGACAGATCTAGCAGAGCACCACCTCAGCCTTCCCCTCCCCGCTCCTCTCCTCCCCTATCCTCTCCTCTCCTCTCCTCCTCTCCTCTCCTCTCCTCTCCTCTCCTTTCCTCTCTTCTTCTCTTCCTCTCCTCTGGTCACCAGCACGGCACGCTTTTCTCTACCTCTCCTTCTGGCTGCGACGGGCTGGGAGAGGGCGCGGCGCGGGATATATAGCGGCGCCTTCCGCCGGATGAAACGGCGGTAGGTTCGCCTACCGCCATTTCAAATGGCGATAAGAAGTGGGGCCCAGGCGACACCAACCTACCGCCGGTTCATCCGGTGGCATTTAATTCGGTTCTGCGGCTCGTCTGCCTACCGCCGGATGAAACGGCGATAAGTAGCTGGCCCATCGAGGCCCACCAGCTATCGCCGTTTCATACGGCGGTAAGCTATACCGCCAGCCCAAATGGCGATTCCTATGGCTATCGCCGTTTCATTTGGCGATAAGAGCATAACGCCGGACCAAACGGCGGCAGGCTGACAAACTTGCAAAAAAGTTTATCAGATATATATTTTTGAAATAACATAAAATAAAAAATATAAAAATAAAAAAATCTCCCTCCACTGCCGCCGCCCAACGCATCTCCAGGCGACCAGGCCATGGGCTTACGGGCTACAGGATAGCCTGGACGGACGAGGAGAGGGCCAGCCAATTTTCCTCTGGCGACGGTTTAGTTGGGCCTCAGCAACCCATCTATGTATGGGAAGCCCAACACTAGTATTCATATATTACGCGGGCGCTCAAATGAAAGTGTGATTTTTTTGGGGAGAATTAAGAAAGTGCTGAAATGGCAACCTTGCTATTACTCTACAATTGGATACACTTGGAAAAGTGCTTATGATCCAGCATGATCATGAGTTCATTGGTGAAAAGGCGTTCAACTACTAACTTGCCTTTGCAGTTGACTGAAGCCCACTTAGTCGTTCTCTTTTACATGGCTCTACATCCAGGACAAAAAAGACAAACATACTTGCTGATGTCCATAGCAGTTGTACTGACTCTTGTTGGGCTTTTAGGAAGTATTGCAAGTAAGGCCGTCGCAACGCGGCTGCGCCAGACGCCCCTGCCTACCCGTTGAACAGCGCCAGGGGTCTCCTCAGAATCATAGGGCTGGATAATAAACGGAAAGCTCAAAGGAAATGACAATAAACTCAATTGAAATAACTAGAGTGTAGAGGGTTCACTTATCTGGCCGGCTTGGGGCCAGGGGGAGGGCTTCCGTGGCCCACCCCTGTCGAGTCTTCTGCCACATGACGAAGAGTTGACGCAGCACCGTGAGCTTGAGGCTGTGATGAGGCCGCCGTCGCGACCCAAGGCTCACGGTTACTGTAGCTTCCGAGTGTTTTATGGTCGGCGGTAGTGCCCCCAAAGACGGGGATCCATCGGTTGGGTGGTGGCCTCTGCCTCCGGGGCAGTACCGCCGAGCGGTTCAACCACGGTCAAACTGCTTTTTAAGTTGTGTGGCTCCTCCTTCCGCCGGCGATGTGGTACTAAAAATAGATACCATTCGCCACCGGACTCTTCCCATAAAAGGAAAGGAATGGACCTCGTTCGGTCCCAGCCCAATTCCGGTTTCGGCCTTTTGGGCCTATCCTCCTGTGAGGGTCCTCGTCGAACCCCTCGCACTTGACGGGGAACTTCCGACCCCTCCGTGGGGTCGGGCGGGTTGGTGCCACACCCGCTGCCCTCTCCTCCCTCCACGGGTGATCATGGGTAGAAGCATCAGAGCTGCTCAATGTTCCAAGCGTTGCAAAGGTGGGTTCCATCTGGCATTGCCAGCTTATAGAAACCCGGGCGGAGGACCCGTACTACGGTGTAAGGCCCCTCCCACGGGGGTGAGATCTTGGTGAAGCCGCGGCGATCTTCGTCTAGCCTCAAGACCAAGTCGCCCACTTGAAATGCGCGACCGCGCACTCGCTGCGCGTGGTAACGCCTCAAGCTTTGCTAGCACTTGGCCGAGTGCGCCACCGCTACTTCCCGAGCTTCCTCCAACTGGTCCGCAGCGTCTTCTAGGTTGACCCTATTTGCTTCTTCGTCGAAGGCTTGAACCCTTGGGGAGCCATAGTCCTCATACCCATAGACCATGTAGAACGGGGAGAAACTCGTGCCGCGGGTCGGAGTCGTCCGCAGACTCCACAGGACGGAGGGTAGCTCCTCCATCCACTTGGCGCCGAGCTTATGAATGCGCTTGACCAACCGGTTGAATATCCGCGGCTTCAACCCTTGCAGGATCATGCCGTTGGCGCGCTCGACCTGGCCGTTTGTGCGCGGGTGAGCGACTGCCGCCCAAGCCACCTTGATCCCGTAGTCGTCACAGAAGCGGGTGAACCTCTTCCCCGTGAACTGAGATCCATTGTCGGTGATGATGGTGTTCGGAACACCAAACCGGCACAGGATGTCACGGAAGAAGCGGACGGCTTGCTCTGACATGATTTCCGTCAGCGAGCGCGCTTCAATCCACTTCATAAATTTGTCGACGGCGACAAACATGTGGGTGAAGCCCCCGGGCGCTCTTGGCAGAGGCCTGACCATGTCCAGTCCCCAGACCGCGAACGGCCAGGTAATTGGTATGGTCTAGAGCGCCTGGGCTGGTAAATGCGTCTTGTTGGCATAGAACTGGCAGCCTTCGCACGTTCGCACGATTCGCTCGGCGTCCGTGACGGCTGTGGGCCAATAGAATCCTTGCCTGAAGGCCGACCCCACCAACGATCGGGGCGCCGCGTGGTGACTGCACACCCCGCCATGGATGTCCTTCAGCAGCGATCTCCCCTCTTCATTGAGGAAACAGCACTGAAGAACACCATTGTGGCCCCGGCGGTACAGGCTGCCCTCGATTATTCTGTAGGACTTGGCCCTTCAGACGAGGCGTCGGGCCTCTGTTCGTCCGGCTGGGAGGGCCCCGTCGACGAGCCAGCTTAGGAAGGGTGTACGCCAATCCCTCTCCAGCTCCTTCGTTGAAGTTTACCGACGCTCCTTCGTTGAAGTCTACCGACGCCGTTCGCTGGCGTACTGACAGTGGGCCCCCTAATCCATGACCTCCACAGCAGTGTACTGACCTGATAAGGACAACGGCTCATCCTCCACTAGAATCACCTCTTCAATTAGACTCCATAGGACCATGAATTCTATCACTGCCTCAAAGGTCACCTCTCCCCGAGCACCTAAGGCAGCTTGGATGTCCTCTAGCCATTTCCTATTGGTGAGGGCCTCCCCTACTGTGCATCTATTTATTCTTCGTTTAGGCATCACTGAATAGATGGCTAGGGCGATCTGTTAGATGTTCTTCCCCTCTAACCATTTATCCTTCCAAAATAGCATCGACCTTCCGTTTCCAACAGTTGTGGTGACTGCCAGGGAGAGAAGACATTCAACTTCTCTACTCACTTGGAGTGGCAAGCTTGTCCCTGGTCTGTTAGGATCAGCCTTCATGAGCCAGGGCCATCGAGTCCATAGAGCGATGCCGAGCAGTTTCAGATCAGATATCCCTAATCCACCAAGCTCACAAGGCCGACACACTTTGGGCCAAGCTACTAGGCAATGTCCTCCTTGCACATCCTTATGACCCTTCCATATGAATCCCCTTATGTATTTGTCAAGGGACTTGAGTGCCCATCCGGGAGGTCTGTTGCCATTAAGACATAAACCAGCATTGCCGTGAGAACATAACGGACCTGAACAACCCGGCCAGCCCTTGTCATGAGATCTTCCTTCCATCCTGGGAGTTGATCCGCAATTCTATCAATTATTGGCTGAACTTGTTCCTTGGTCAGCTTTCGAAGTGAGAGTGGCAATCCAAGATATTTGCAGGAAAAGTCATGAATCTCACAAGGCATCAGGGTCTGGATGGTGTTTAGATTGTCGTCAGTACATCTGCTCGGCATTACGTTGCTCTTCTGTACATTAGTCTTGAGACCAGAGGCATCTCCAAAGAGGTCATATTTCCCTTGTACAGTTGGGGGTATTTCTAGCTCAGTTTTATTCTTGTCATTGTCAAGCCAACACTTGCTGAAAACCTGAAGGTGCAGTGCTACAACAACATGATGTGCAAAATCAGAGTTATTGTTCTAAAAGAATTAAATGTTTTTGTTTTACCAAAGGAAGCCTGGAAACATTCACTTAGTCTTTAACTGAAACAGAAAACGCAAGATAGAAGTGCAGAGAGAGAAAAAAAAACGGTTGTTACTGTTAAGATAGGAAAATTGTTCTAATTGGTGATGGTAAGATAATTAAGAGCAAAAAACCAGTCCCACCTACATATTTTTATCCGTTCCGTCTCATAGGCTTGGAAGGCTAGAGAGGAGAGCATATATTGCATAAAATTTAGTCACTGACGAAAGCTTAGAATGCATGGTGTATATGAAACGATGCCTGAATTTTTGACATGTCAACAGATTCAATGCCACTAGGCTGCTTGAAAAGCTGAGAAACAAGAGACTGGTGTTCGTGGGTAACTCACTCAACAGGAACCAATGGGTTTCCCTGGTATGCATGGTGGAGGCCTCTATACCTGACGACAGGCTCAAGATGCGTGTCTTCAATGGCTCACTCATCTCCTTTAAGGCATTTGTATGTTTTTTATTCTTCACAGATCTGCAGGCTGCTATAAAATCCAATGATTCCATTAGCTGGTTCGAATAAACATTATTAATTTATTATTTTAGGAATACAATGCGACAATATACTTCTACTGGTCGCCACTGCTGGTGAAGTCCAACAGTGATGACCCCATTATCCACAGGGTGGAGTACCGGATCATCAGGGCAGACAGGATTGAGAAGCATGCCAATGCCTGGAGGGATGCTGACATCATTATCTTCAACTCTTACGTGTGGTGGAGGAAACATAAGGCTGACATGAGGATGAAGGTCATGTAAGTTCAATTCTTTCCCTTCCTACTCATATCTAGGTAAAGAGATGCAAAGCCATACAATCTCATCCTTTCAGATTGCCAATTTTGCATAGTAATTGTGAATGAATGAACTGATAAAATTACAAACTAACAAGGTTTTCAAAGGAAATGAATATATTTGATATTTTTTGAATGGGCAGGTATGGCTCGTGAAACGAACCAGGTTTTCAATGACGAAAACCCGACTCTCTGTACCCTTGTGATAGTCCCTAGATCAGTAGCTATCACGTACAGAACTCATTCCAGTGAAATATCATTTCCATACAATGATTACAGAATACAATATTGAATAATTACATCCGATACAACTCGGGACAACTATAGTACAAGCCTCTTTGGGCTAAACAAGAAGAAATCCTACGTAGCGGAAGCTAGGGCTTCAAGTCTGCATCTTCAATCTTCACCACAGGCGTCCTTGAGCGTAGCACACGACCCTAACTCCAAAGCAAGGTCGAGATCGAACTCGAGCTCCGACCGCAAACCTGTAAGCTCACAACTGTCCCCAAGGAATGGGACAGGTCCACGTCACCATCCGTATGCAAGCTTTAAGTGGCCTAATTCTAAGGGGAAAGAAAATAGCAATGGAAAGGGTATAGGTTTCCTAAGCAGCCGCAACAGCATACAGCATCATCATTCCCATATCCCTCTTTTACCACAACTCCGGCCGTCCTGGCTCACCAGGTCCTGTCACAACACAACACCTCCAAACACTCGGGCGATGCGCGGGCTCCCATCCCCGGCATCTCAAGAGGTACGGACGGATCACAAGGGAAACGGAGCTCAGCCTCCCTCTCCCCGCCCGCACCAACGACCTCACACACTCTCCTATAGGGGAAGAGAAAGCATATCCCAAAACAATGGACGACCGAGACATAAACACTGCGCTTTCCGAGACCGAGGTCACGGCTATACGTATAGATCATAAGACTCTGCAGAGCTTGTACGCCTGTACCCAACTCGGGCTGCAAACCGGGGGTCAACCGGTTGAGACACAACCCACAACTAGTAACTCCTAACCGGAAACGGCATCCTCCTGCATCCCTCGGGTCTGAACGCCTCAGCACGCTAACCTTGGCCCCAAGAGCTGTGAAGACGTTCCCCGTGGGCCAGACGGGGAATAGCTCGCCGATCGGGGGTGTAAGGACGCATCCAGTCCCCCTGACACAAATACCACACTGTGGTCGCCAACAGTCCGGATACCGCTCCGAGAAAGGCTAGCTGGTACTCCTCCCACAAAAGTAAGCTGGTGCGTACGGTACAGTGATCACGAGGTCGGTCAACAAGGTTTAAGGTCCCGGTACGGGTGTCATCGTCCCAAAAGCGTATCCACCGCAGTGGTCCGCAACCGTTACCATCTCAGGTAACCGCCATACTCCTAGCTCCCAATCACAATAACAAGTCACAACCGTGCCCGCCACAGGCACAACACAGGGCTTACTCAGAAGCTCGCCCCTGGCTCCCCGAAAGCCTAAGTCGGGTTGTTACAAATACCCGCACCGACAAGGACCTACTAAGGTCAAAATCACCATACTCCTTCCCGGTTTTCCCACACACCCCACACAGAGAATATCTACCAATCCCACATATAGCATGCACAGCAATAGCAATATCCCAAGTATATAGTAAGTGGTAGGTCATCAAGGGGTAAGGGCAATAAAGGGCTATGCATGGCTAATCATCATATAATCATCACGTGCAAGCACTAGCATACTAACAGCATATGCCTAATGGGCATTCAATAGATGGGATGGGCGTGAACCTGGTGCATGTTCTTCACTTCAAGTCTTGGTGTTGTTGTCGCGATCGTCGAGGTAGTCCTGTCTTCCACGAACTCCTGAAGAGCGGATAAAATAAATAACGGCAATCTAATTGCAAATGAACTCCAAATAAGAAGCAGTAAAGATCCAAAGAACTTTCAAATACTATACTACCGGGTTGGTCAAGGTTTTAGAGAAATTATGAAAGAGGTTTAGCATTCTATAAGCTATCATTAATTTATTTTATTTTCAAATATCAAAATCATCCTTTTATTTTATTCAAGCCGAGAAACAAAAAGGAACATAGGTTAGCGGGCCCCACACGCAAGCACGTGGGTCCCAAAAGCTAGCTTAGGCTGGTCTGGTCTGGTTGGACATAGGGCTCGGCTGGTAGAGGTGGACCAAGGTCATCGACCTTAGGCAACAGGTAAGGCAAGGCAGGGCAAAAGGTAGGGTGATCCCGACTAGGTGGATGACTGCTGGTGCAGATGTGGCTTAGGCTTGATATGCAACCAGGAGCAAAACAAGCGTACACCAGTTGGCGCACTCTGCAAGGCAGAGGCAAGAAAGGGACATGCTCAGCCCTGGAAGTGCACGTTGAAGGGCGCGTTCATGCGAATGCGGTTGCGGCCGTGCGAGCTTCAGCTCGTGGCCGGCCGTGCGCCAGTGAAGGCAAGGTTGGCGGGCATCGTGCAATGACCGTGGCAAGGTGTTGCCTCGTGGCCGTGCACGGCGAAGCCGCGGCTTGGGTTTAAGTTTAGAAGCATATGAGGTTTTGGCAAGGAAGGCAGCAACAACTGCATTTGCAACTAGGTGGATGGTTTGCTTGGAGGCCAACACTTGGCGGCTTGGCAAGGGTAGCAGGCTCACGGTGAAGCATGTTCACCCTGCGTGCATGGGCTAGTTGCTAGGAAAGCACCGAGCGACGGCCTCGGATCCTGTAGAGAGGACACGGCACGAAAGCCGGGCTGGCAGCCAGGGCAATACACCAGGCTAGAGCTTGGGTAACATCAACTTGAGTTTGCACGTGTGCTTCTCGTGGCATGGCCACAGTCGCGACACGGCCTCGTCGATTTGTGAGCTCCGGTGTTCCGGTCCGCGGTGGCAACGAGGCTGCAGCAAGGTATAGGTAAGCGGCCTTGGTAAAGGTGAAAGACGAGGCTAGGTTCATGCTTACGGTGTCTAGCGGCTGCTAGAGGAGAGCAAGGTCGAGGCCTTGGGAGGCCGACAAGGCTAGGGCTCAGATTGCAAGCTAGGCGTGCTCATGTGCGGGCACACGGTGTCCCGTGGCTGCCGCACGGCTGTGACACAAGCGCGGATGCTCAGTATCCCGAGCTCACGGAAGTGTACAGCTATAGCGAGGGAAACGACAAGGCTGCAGACAAGACGGCTAGATAAGCAAGGCAAAAAGGGTCGGATGGGTTTGGGTTTAGATGCACAGGAAGTCCGGCATCGCAAGGGTGAGCGCAAGTGCACAGACACATGGCGTGGCCATGGCTACGGCACGACTGCGGCATATTTGTGGTCGCTCGGCATCCGAGCTCGTGGATGCACGCAGCAACGGTGAGAGCAAGGTAACAACTCAGCTTAGCCCGTGACGGCTTTAGGTGGGCTCGTGTGTGTTGTTAGAAAGCCAATAGCGTGTCTGTGGTGTTGTCTAACAAGACAGGCAAGAGCAAAAGGTCAACCAGAGGGTGACAAGTGGCATGCTGACGTCAGCACAGGGACTGCCGGTGATGACATCAGCAGTGGGCCCTGGTGATGTCAGCGTTGACCGGTCAACAGTCAATATTGACTGGTCAACTAGTCAGTGGGGCCTACATGTCAGCATGTGGGCCCAGGCTGTCAGTGGTGTTCAGAGGCTGGTTAGCGGGTCCCTGACGTTAGCCGTGGGCCCCGCTGGTCAGGCGGTCTCACGCGGCAGCGGCTCGGCCCGGTTTGGCTGTGTGCGTGGGCCTGGTCCACGGTGAACCGTGAGTGCGGCTCACATGAGCTGGGTGCACGGGATCAGTCGTGACAATATGGCGATCCTGTGCGGCCAAGACCGTGTGGTCGTGCGTGCGTTTGAGCCTGTGCGTGTCCACGTGCGCACGCCAGGTGTTTGAGAGCAAGCGATGAGTGCGTGCGTATGGAGCGAAACAGAGCTCGGAGCAAGGTGTCTGCTAGGCAAGCACAAGGCAACGAGACATCGGCTTGGGTTCAGAAGCTCACGAAGCACGTCATGACCGTGCTCGTGATGAGGTGCAACTGTGCGCGTGTGCAGGCACATGGCACGGCCATGGCTGCAACACGGCCATGCCAGCTGGCGGGGTCCCGACACCCCAGGCCCGAGGCGCACTGGCGAGGCTGCGGTGGCTCACCGTTGTGCACAAGGTAAAGCGGAAGGGCCTGTGTTTGCGTGAACGAAACGTTCGGGCATTTCGTCAAACAGACAGTGGACGCAAAGGAGGATGGCTGCTTGGCTAGCTCAGAGCAGAGGTCAAGTGGTTAACGCGAGGCAAGGCCATGTCCGCGGTGAGGCTGCGTGTACGAGGCCATAGCCGTGGTGAGCTTGGCTCGTGGCCATGCGACACGTGCGTGTGTGGGTAAGCATGTGGGTGCATGTGGCGGTCGTGGCGAGGCTTGGCCTCGTGACAGTGTGCCAGCGTGCTCAGGCCCGTGTTCGTGTTTGTGCTCGTGAAACAAGTGAAGCCGGCAGGCCACCAAAACATGTTGGAGGCAGAACACTTGTTTGGGCATTCAGTCGAACATGACATGGGTGAGGTAGGGGATAGGTGTGTGTAGCTGTTTGTGCAGCATGTGTGCAATGTTCAGCAAGGTGCAGCAGGGCAGCAGCTAAGCAAGGTGAGTGTGCAGCGACGGCGGGCTCCTGCAGAGAAACAACACGGCACGAAGGCCGGACAGATGGGATTGGTGGCTGCGGCGCGCGCAGGGAGGTCTCATCGGCGTTCATGGCCGGACAGCAGAGGAGAAAGGAAAGGCTGGGCTTGAAGGCTCACCGTGGGCTTGCTGGAGGTCTAGGCGAGGCAGGGAGCGTAGCAGGTTCGGCTTCAGCTCGACGGCGTCACGGTTAGCAACTCGTGGTTCGGCTCGGCATTTCCTCGAACACCTTGCGGGCGGCAGCCATGGCAGCTGCTTGGCTCGTCGTCCTCGGCGTTCCTGTCCTCCCTCCTCGTGCTGTTCCTGCTCGTGGTCGGCGTTGACGTAGTCGTCCTTGGCAGCGCTGCGTGGTCGTCGTCGACGTCGTGGACGGCGAAGTTGCGGTTCCGGTCGGCGTCGGCGTTGTACACTGCTCCCCTCTTGTCGGCGTCTCTGCGCGGCGCTGCAGCGCCGTCTTCGGGGTTGGCTTCACGCAGACGGCATCCTGGGCGTCTCCTCTCCAAGGGTCGGCTTGCTGGACGTCTTGGCCGTCGCCATCGCGGTGCAGCTCGGCTCGACGACGCGCTCCTGTCTTCCTGACGGGGCTGTGGTGCTAAACGGAGGAGCAAGCAAGGAAGAGGAGCTGCTGCTTGCTTGCTCTTGCGGTGGAGAAGGAAGGGAAGGGAAACTCGCTGCTGGTGATGGGAGATGCAAGCGACGATTGGCTGGTTTGCTTCGGGTGGAAGAAAGAGCAGGGGTGAGATGCTTGTGATGGCGGTTTGGAGAAAAAGAAAGGGAGAAGCAAGATGTTGTGCGGCGGCGACAGAGGAAGAGATGGGAAATGAGAGGAGTGAGGGGGATGGGAAGCTATTTATGGAAGGTAGTTAGGTTTGCTCAAGTGGGCTTAGCAAATGGGCCAATATTATGGGCCACAATATAGCTAGCCTACGAAATAAAATTCGATCTGAATTTATTTCCTATACTTGTACAAATGAATTAGACTATATCTTAGCAACGAATTAATTACTAGTAATTAATTCGAGAGGCCAGAAAATAAAATCATAATTCAAGATAAGCTCTCGGGGATTTTCCAAAACTGAGTCAGTCTATCTCCCGAAATCAAATCAATTCATATGGAATCAATTCGAAGAGTCGGAGAAATAAACTAACAATCCATTTAGAAAATTCCTGAGGCATTTGGAAGAAGGGTCGGTGTTGTGCGGGATGGATTAAGGTCTGGTGTTAGCAAGGTTGTTAGCAAAGCTAGTTAGGAGGTTAGATAAGTTAGCAAGCATTTGATTTAAATTTGAGTGTGAGCTCAAATTTAAATCGCACTCAAAGATCCAAATGGAAATCCAAACGAAACTCGAATAATCTCACACTAGCATATAATTGTCCTTAGCAAAGTAAAATAGTATTTAATTGCTTCTAGGAATTATAGGGAAGAAAAGAGAGCACACTTATTAGTTTCAAATTGAGTTTCACACATTCAAACAAAAGTTTTTTTTAAAAATTCACATTTTCCAAACATCCAAAATTTAGGGATGTTACAGCTCGTTTGAGGATGGCGATGCAAGGTTAGAGGAAGTGGAAATGGTGGATGGTTTTGAAATTGCTCTCAAGAAACTAACCGAATGGCTGGGAGATAACATTGACAAGAACAAGACTAGAATCTTTTTCGCAGGAACATCACCTACACATTCCTGGTGAGTTATAAGAACTACCCCTAAATCTGCATCTTGTGACAACACAAGTAAAGCAGTGGTACAATACCAGTATCCCCATGAAAGATATAAAAGTGATCCAAGATGCATATATTTTTTTTTTCAGGGCTAGCAATTGGGGTGGAGTGGACAGGAACAGATGCTTTAATGAGACAGAACCGATCTAGAAAGTTGGATACAAAGCGGCAAGTATAGATTACAGTATGATGGAGAAGGCTAAGTCATATTTTGGGACACTGGAGCAGAAGGGCATACGCGTGGATATACTGAATATCACCGAGTTGTCTGACTACCGTAAGGATGGGCACCCGACAGTGTTCAGGGAACAGTTTGCCCCCCTGACAAAAGAACAGATGGCAAACCCTGCTAGCTATGCGGATTGCATGCACTGGTGCCTCCCGGGCGTTCCAGATGTCTGGAACGAGTTCTTGTATGGCTACCTCATGTACAAATGACATACTATGTCAGTCAGAGTATGCACTAATGGTGTACCTACAAATGGCATACTTCATCTAGGCTAAGGTAAGATGCTTTGGTGCAGATAAAGGCTTGCAACACATACCAATTAGTACATGCGAAGAGCGAATGACTCAAATTAGTGCGTATTGGGTTCAGACTAGTTATTTGCATACGACAGACAGAAAAACATTATTCTGAAGAATCCACAGAAAAGATGAAACCATTATAAAGAAACAATTTACCAATCAATAGGCCAGTGTCCTAGATTTATGTTCCTGACAGTATCGGCTCAAAGTCAGTGGAGCTAAGCAAACAAGATGCAGTTACGTCAACAACAACCAGCGTTCCTAATCCACTCCACTAGGAAGCAGAGTCCATTCATTCATAGCAGTATAAGACCAAGGAGCTGGCAGGCCTTCAAGCAAGCAAGATAAAAGCACCACGTACGTTTGAGAAGTCTGACCTGAGCAGTACGGTTTGGTCATCGCCGGGCGCAGCAGCGTACGCCACATCTCATCACAGCGGAGTTAGGTCGGATGGACCCTAGATGTCATCGCCGCCGTCGCAAGTCGCAACCAACCTCCCTGCCATGGATCGGCTGCACGGACAACATCCCGGCCGTTAGCCAACCAGCCGGCGGCGCCGGCGCCGTTATTGATGAGGGTGGATGAGGTGGGGCGAATACTACCCGCCATATTTTCGGCCCACAAAAATCCAGCACCTTTCCTATGTTCTCTCACACAATGGCTTTTGCTTTGCAAACAGATACGAATGCAACTCGTCTCGTTCTTTCTAGTCATAGATGATGTTCGTGTTGTCTTATGCTGCTGATTTGAAACATTTTTTTTTGTTTCACACCTAAGTACATGTCTGCTCCAATGTATTTTCACTTTTCTTGTCGCTTCAAGTAAATCATTGCTTGCAGGTTGGTGCCGCTAAAATAAACGTAGCAGCCCCTGTTTTTTTTTGTACAAAAACACTAGCAGGCAGCCCTTGGTCATCTCTGCCGTGCGCCGTTTTGTTTCTTCTTGTTTTGTTTCCATTAATATAACTTGCAGGCAGAGGCAGCTGTATATATTGGAAATAACAAGTGCATTTTCAGAGAAGAGGGAGATCATACTTTGCAAAAGGGTTTGAAAACTGAGATTTCTTATTGACCAGTGGCGGCTACAACTACTGGATCCGTTAGTCAAATAACAAGTGCAGTAGCTAGATATATGTTTGACATGCACGCATGTATTGGCCTGCGAGCGAGACTGAGTTTGACAGACTAGGCGCAGTTTCGATTAAAAAAAATGCTGATGACGTTCGATTCGTTAGGGTACATGGTGTGTGACCAAGCATAATATTGAGTTGCCCCCTTCCCTTTTAATTTTTGTTAGTGATAGCTGCTTGATCCATTAGCTCAACCTAACTATCTAAAAGTACAATTCAATAATTTTTTTTAATCTCATATGAATTAGTAAGAGGGTTAATTGGCTTAGAAACTATGGGAAAAAAACTGAATTCCGGAATTAATCACTAGTCGGTAGTCGGCTAGTCGCTGTATGTACAAGTGTACAACTCTCTGGTGATATGTTTTTTAAAGGACAATAAGAAAACTGTGGCTATCGACGGTGCGGTCATAGGGCCAAATAACAAGTAGTGCAAGTAGAGAATATGTATACGTTGATGCATGACGCCGTAAGTTGTATAGCCAAGATTTGTGTACATGAACCGCGGCTTGAAAACATGTAGCAGCAGCTGTTTTCAGGTTTCAATTGGCCGATAGATCGATCCTATTATTACTACATATACTAGCTACAAGAATTGGAGCCTCCTCATGAGTTGCAGTCCCACATAGGACCCATGCTATTTAGGTGGGGCCCACACACTATTTTGGATGGGCCCGCATTCATTTAGGTGGGACCCACATTCATTTAGGTGGGACCCACATGGGACCCGCATACTTTAGTGGGGCCCATGTGGGACCCGCATACATTTAGGTGGGGCTCATATGGGACCCGCATATATTTAGGTGGGCTAACATGGGTCCCGTATATATTTAGGTGGGGGCCCACGTGGGAGCTGCATATATTTAGGTGGGGCCCACGTGGGTCCCGCATACATTTAGGTGGGCTAACGTTGGTCCCGTATGCATTTAGGTGGGGACCCACGTGGGACCCACATATATTTAGGTGGGGCCTATGTGAAACACGCATACATTTAAGTGGGGCCCACGTGGGACCCACATACATTTAGGTGGGACCCACGTGGGACCCGCATACATTTAAGTGCGGCCCACATAGAACCGCATAAAATTAGGTGCTGCATAGTACGATTTAGATAGGACCCACACAATGCTTTGGGTCGAACCCATGTGCGACCCATACACTATTTTTTGGTGGGATCCATATATTGTTTAGGTGAAACCAACTACACACTATTTTAGGTGAAACCCACACACATTTAGTGGTGTCAATTTAGTGGGAACCACGATCCTGTTAAACAACTTTAACATTTAAAAATTATCTAACATATTGTTTCCTCTATAAAAATTAAGAATTAGTATACAGTGATTAAATGACCACAAAAATATACTTATCATTGCTTCAAATAAACATAGACGCGCATCGCGCGTCAACGCGTCAACCTGACTATTTTATATAAGCAAGGACAAAGTTGGCTTGAAGAGACAATTGCCGACTGTCCTGTTCAGACAATTCGAAATGGAGAATTTCATATTGAAATAGGTTCACATAACGCATGGTTCATTCTTTGCTGTTTCGTTGGCTATGAGACATAAGTTTTTTTTTCCTCAAAACATTCCATACAAGGTTTTATCCCCAAAACTTATTTCACATCTCTATTTATTTATTCTCTGACAAGTCATCACAAATGCTGGCATCGGCCTTATGCTTCCTGCTTTTATTAATTTGCTTCATTATTATTATATTATTATTCCAACCTACTGATGCCTCTAGATCTCATCTGAGCTCTGGTTGATTATATTTCTATTTGATTGCTTGCCTCCACCTATATATGATCGATCATCACATGCATGCATGTTATTTGTTTACCAAAATCATGATGCATAAACCCGTATATGCATGATACAGTACACCAGTCCAAAACTCCCAATTAGCTGCTCCGTCTGTCTGTCTGTCATTAGTAGCATGCACCTAGCTAGCTATACAGGATCATCACATGAATTATCAAAAAAGGAAGATCGATCACATGCATGCAAATGCAAAGCAAGCCTGGCATTCCATTCCATCCAGATATATATGTTCATAGATACATTCGCATCGCATGCAGAGGTAGCTATGTCCTTCCATATTCCATCCATGCAGTACTCAATTTGATCATCAGAAGCCGGTGGAGAATAAATATTTACCAACATGACGTATAATTCTTTTTTTGAAAAAAAAGTTCAAAATGAAATAGTCATTACAATAACAAAGAAAAGGTAGGATTGTAGACGGTCAACTGAGTATATTTAAGTTTAACCATTGATATAGACTAATCATGACATATCGTAAAAAAAAATAATTCAATGATATATCTTTTCTTTACCTATACATATATACACTAGTAAAAATGTTCGTGCGTTGCTACGGGCCATTACACGCTTTTAGATCAATCTTTGGGTATTTCATAAAATAAAAAACAATCCTTTGGTGCGCCAGAAAGGGTCTTCTAGGTTCGTTACCTGGCATGTATCATAATTTCATAGTTAGTCCTGTAATAATGGGCGACGATGTCCTCGGGGCACCTACACTCATGCACACACATTCGTCGCATTAGTATAACATGACATCAATGCACATTTTCAATTAGTTACACGGTAGCATTTTAGTGCAGTGGCAGATATATTTGACCTCTTCTAAAAATGCTTTGTCTAAAAGAACTTAATTCTTAAGCTTTATAGGAGTACTGTGCAACTGGCCCAAACACGACCGTTCGGCCTGTACGCTGTTCGGTTCGCCTTCGCTCCCGCGTGGGCCGGCGGCCATGGCAGCCCATCAATAAACGCCTGCGCTGCCAAATCGGCCCGGCCCGGAGCCGATTCCGACCCGCTCCCTGCGTGAATCTTGACCACCCGTTGAAATCCAATGGCCAAGCATACAGATCAGAAGGGATCGGCTTCTCTAGGAAACCCTAACACCAGTTCCTCCTCTCCCGGCAGAGCTGGTTGTTGCGCACTTGTGCCACTTGCGAGATGTGTGTTGCTACGGGTGATGTGTGTTTGCTACCGTTAACTCTAATATATAAGATCAAATCAAGCGGTTCAACTGTTCTAGAATGCTAACTTGTTATAGTCAGATCGTGTGCTGGTGTTTATTGTAGTAATTTATGTAGAAATTTGTATCACATATTGAATCACATAAAAGAAAAACTAAGTGTCGGTGCCTGGTTCGGTCACACCAGCACTAACAAGTGATTGCGCTGCTAACCACTCGCTCCTGTGGTGGATTTGGGTGTAGGATTTGGGACACGAGAGGTTTATCCTAGTTTCGGCCACGCGGCCGTACGTCCAGCAGCAGTGCGTAGCACCAAGTTTCCTCTCGTAGTAGGGTGTGTACAAGCAATGCGGGAGAGGGAGGAAAGCTCCCAAATCCCTGGGTTAAGTGATCGAGCTGAATGCCGATCGTGCGAGTGAGTGTGGGTGTTCTACTCGTTGTTAGCCCCCTTTTGCATGGGCTTCCCCCTCCCTTTCATAGACCAAGGGTGAGGGTAAGTACACATGTGCAACAATGTTTGTGTTTGTGGTACTATCGTGTGTTGAGTTGTCGTGTGTTGTCGTGTTCTCCATACCGCGCACTGTTCGAGCGGGAATCGCGCCTTCCAACTCCGCTGACGGCATGGACATCACGGCCGTGATCATGAAGGGGCACGGCTTCGAGGGGTGCCACTTGAGTGCGGGGCGATATCGGGCCTTCTGGTCCTCTTCGTGGGTTGTCTTGCGAGGGTGGTGGCGTTCCCAAGGCGAGCGGAGTCAATGGAGTGGTTACCACAGTGCCACTGCCAAGTTAGGCCCGATCGTGCACTGCTTGGCTCAGGAAGCACTGTGGAAAGCGGACTTGACTGGTGTCTTATCCCCGAGACGTGGGGCGGTGGCGTAGCGCATTAGCTTCCCTTCTTCTTTTTGACTGCAGGGGCGAGCCGTCATGTCGTGAGTTAATGTGTCGCGGTGTCGCGTTGCTTCTGGCGTATCATCCCTCGAGCGTAGCCAACAGTCTCGAGCGCAGCATGCCTCGAACGTGACGGAAGTGCTCACTCGAGGGTGCCCCCGGTCTCGAGACCGATCGGGCTCGAGCACAGCAGGCCTCGAACGTGACGGAAGTGCTCGCTCCAGGTGCCCCCGGTCTCGAGACTGGTCGGGCTCGATCGTCACGGACATTCCCGCTCGAGGGGATGCGATACCCTCGAGCGGGTACGGACGTTGCGGCTAAGTCGTAGCAGTGGGCCTTTGTCGGGCCGTGGAGCTGGGCCCGATTTGTCTGCCTAGTGCGGCCTTGCTGCTAGGCGATTTAGGGCCTAACTTGAGGTACCCCCAGTTTTAGTACCCGACACAAGGTATGTCTAGTGGCAAGCTTACCATAGTTTCTTAGATACGGGAGAATTGAGGAATTCGTTGTAGCAAAACTTGCTATAACAAAAATTTATGAGAGGAATCACAATTTTCAATGAAATAAGGGTGTGTTTAGATTGTAGGAAAAAACACTGTAGCATCAGAAAAACACTGTAGCATTCGTTGGGAAACGTGTTTCTTGAAGTAAACAACCCCTTAGATGATATCGGAGCAGCTAAGTTAGGCACTGTCTCATGTGTTTGTGTGCGAACAAGATTGAGCTGCTAGCTCGAGAGTACACTAGAGCACGAAAAGTGGTGTCGCAGAAAGGCTGCTGGTTTGCATGTGTTTATAATCAGATATAATGTCCACGGCAATTGTCTGTGAATCAGGACAATTGGTGAGGAAATTGAAGAATGATAGGAACGACTTAGCGTTGTCTAATTGGCCATTGATTGAGGGCTTTGCTCTTTGCAGGCCCGGTAGGAATTAGAAGGAAAAGAAGAAGCTAAGGGCAGGATAGACTTTTTGCATTAGTATTATGCTAATAGTAGTGCTACATCACTATTAATCCACAAATCAAAGTCAGGGGACTAGATTGATCTATTTAAAAGTTGACGGTTTGACCCTCGGTGCAAAGTAGAGAGACCAAACTGGCCATTTTGCCTTGGAAAAACTAGACGGGGCCTAATGCTAAAATTCTCTTTCCACTTGAGGTACCACTGTGCTCCTGAAGTAATGCTAAAATTCTCTTTCCACTTGAGGTACTACCGTGCTGCGCACACTGAGTGAGGAATGGATTATGTACTACTGCGCTGCGCAGAGTGAGGAATGGAGGATGTAGCGACTTAATTTATTCCTTTGTACTGAGTGACTGGTTTCAGTACAGATGTTTCGCTACGACACGGTGGAAGGCTAACCGAGCTTTTTCTTCAAGCTTCACTACGACACTGCAGAAGGCTAACCGCCCTCCCGATTGCCATCCTCAGCCAGCAACACAAGCATAATTACGCTAATTACTGGACAAGATTTGAATTAAATCACAGTGCTTATGCACTAAGGCACTTGTTTGTAGTGCCAAAAGCAGTTTTCTAAAGGCCAATTAACGGGCAACATGTGGCATGACATAAAATGGAATATGATGGAACTAAATGCTTTAGTAGAACAAACTACATGCAACGTCTGTCATACGTTGTTCAATTAACAGCATAAAGATGTATTGGAGAAGCAAGCAAAATGATGCTCCAAAGCTTGATCGATTCATTAATGTTGACTTCATTACCACACAAGTTGGTTCGACACATAGAAAACAACTTCAAATCTACAAGCATAGGTCCTCTAGCCTTGAAACTCAAAATACATGGCACGGTGACATAATGAGATAACTATAAAACATCACAAAAGATTATTAAACCATCCATGGCAAGCGGTGGTGCAAACCGCGTTAGAGCAGCAACACTATCAGTGTGTCACCAAGATCCACCTCCGATTGCAGCACACCAGGAATTACTCCACTGCATGAACTTGATAGTTGGATTCTTTTTCGTCCACAGAAACTGTTATAGCCATACAACAAAACAACATAAATATTTGGTGAAGTACCCTAGTTTGATTGTGATGTAAGGAATCCATTCTGCAAAATAGTTGAACATGTCCTTTGTGCCATACTCCCTCAATTCCAAACTATAATAGGCTTTTCTAAATACATACTTTCAGTACGTATCGACATAGTGTATTTCTAAGTGCATAAAAAACTATGTATTTTTTAAAGACAAAATGTCTTATAATTTGGAATAGAAGAAATTTTTAACAGCCTTACCACGGTGCATACACACATAGATAATTCAACTCAACCCAGAAATATAATCTCACGTACTGCAGGTTTTAGTAAGGATAAGGAAAACAAAATCCCTCGGGGGCTTGACCTTTCTACTCGCTTGGGAACAACAATTCAATTAAGACACAGCAACCCTCCTAATAGTTTGTTAGGATTGCATGCTCACATTTGTTTTTATCTTGCTCCTAATAGTTTCACTTCCTCATCATTGGCAACTAAAATCAGTGGGTACAAGGGATACAACTATTAGGGGCTTTTTCCGCTGATACACACAAGCCCATGCCCATCTGTACACTACGAATATCTAGTTGTTCAACAATTTGCAACATTGCTAACTAAAAGTGTAAAAAAAATATTAGTGTACACCCACTATTATATTTCTAACAGCTAATAATTCAAGCAATTCTGATATTACTAACAGAGCAGCGCAAATGATAGAATGATAGTAGTCCAATTCCAGGCATAGGCAGAGCATGCAGAAAACCTAGGACGCCAAGTCAAATGCACTAAATAGAAGAACAAGTAGATTGCAAAAGCATTTGGTCAGGAAAGTGATGGAGCTAGTGGATTGAAAAAAAGAGAGCTAAGAATCAAGAATATATTAAATGATCACAAGAGTAGGCATCAATTTAATTTGCAGATAGTATATGATACAAGAAGCCAATTAGTTACCTAGGTCAGTAGCCGAACTATTTAACCTCTTCTTGGGATTCGTATACTTGGAGATTCTACTAAGAGAGCAGATGCGATGATATATAGGATGAGCTTGAATTCCAATGGGAGCCACATGTTTTAGTGTACCTTGATTCTTCATGTCAACAGCAAGAAACCATGCATTGGGGTGCACATAATTCTCCCTGGCCACCAAGTAAACCACGTCGTCTTCACCATTGGGAGAAAGAGTAGGCTCACAGATGCTGAGGTTTCGGGGTCTACATGGCAACCGAGCTCTCTCGATCACATCTGCCTTAACGGTGATGTTGGAAGCCTGGACACTGCGTTCCTGGTGCCAGTCCTCCAGGGAGTCGCTCAGCTTTGTGTTGCTCCACGTGGTCACTTCCCAGTCAAGAACCTTAATTTTTTCCAGCCCATCAAGAATCTTGGTACCAGCAAGAAAAGGAGGGGACTCATTCCGTTCCACGTGCACAAGCATGAGGCACCCCTTGTCCCTGTTGAAGGAGATGCCGCGGCTGTGCCCTGCAAAGTCTAGATCCACTCCAAGCCCGTCGTTGAGGCTCATCTGCGTCAACGGCAGCGGGACTGGCACTCCGCGGAGGGACGGGTTGGGGAGGAGCACGTCGCAGATCAGGATGCTTCGCCAGAGATCGACCCAGGCCATGGTGCCACCCTCGCCGCCGATGGTGATCACGGCGGACGTGTGATGGCGCAGGAGCACATCGCAGTACATGGGAATCCTCTCGGGCAACGGATCCCACTGTGGCGGCTCCACAGACACCTTGCGGGTGGTCCAGGTTGTGGTGACGGAGTCGTACACCTGGAGCTCGTACACGTCGTTGCGGCCTATATACATCAGCGCTGCGACGGTGAAATGGCCGTCCGGACGAGGGAGGAGGCCGACGTCTTCCCCGCGGAAGCCGGGGTCAGGGGGGCTCTCCAGCCGATGGAGCGCTGGTGCGGCGGCGGCGGCGCGGTAGACGTAGTAGTCGTTGTCGTGCTTGAGAGACATGTGGTAGTTTTTGCTCCCAATGTTGACGCGCAGGAGGAGCAAGTCGTCCACCGAGCAGAGGATGAGCGGGCTGAAGAAGGGATTCACATCCTCGGAGTCCACGTACACAATGGAGGGCTGCGGTGGGGGTTTCAGCAAAAAGGATACCTCGATGGGCGCCCCGTTCCTGTTGACGCTTACGGCGGTGGTGCGGTTCCGATGGATGCCAACGGCGGCTTCGACTTTGAGGAGGACATGGGAGGGACGTCGCGACCCAGCACGACGACGACCACCGGTGGAGGAGGACATGGCTAAGGTCCCCTCGGGCGAAGCTAGGGTTAGGTATTAGTAGTTGAGGCCGAGAGGAAAGGCCGGCCCGAACACCAGAGGCCCATCCATCCGCCCACACCGGGGCCGGTCTAACGACGTACTAATAATATTCAGAAGGCTTTTTTTTTTCTATTAGGATCATTCATACCCGCGTTGCTACGGAAACATCGTAAAAAAAATAATTTAATGATATATATATATATATATATATATATATATACACACACTAGCTTTTTGCCCGTGCGTTGCTACGGGTAATAAAGTCATATGTTAAAATATGAAAATTCGCATGCTGAAACCAAGATTAATATTAAACAGACCCTAGTCAGGATAAGATCTGTATTTGCTATTTCCACTTTTAGCTGTTAAAGAGATTTGGACTGGTTGCACCAAAATAAATCACACCATGGATTATCTCCTCTTTAGAGCAGGTCTAGTGACTTCGCCCACCTGCAGCCACCTGGCGTGCGGTGCGGTGAGGACGGTAGACGCGTTGGTATTTAATGGAAAGGAGAGATCTCGTCAAATCGCAGCGTCCTATTCCTTCTTTGTCGGCTGAGCGAGGATGCGTCCCTCGACGCCCGCTCTCTGTTTCTCTCTCTTTTGTATTGGTTTGCGTCGGCTTCTCATCGATTATTAGACCTGCTCTTAGTTTCACATTTTATCTTCACCAGAAGAAATCCTATTACTATACAGCGCTTCTAAGATCGTATTTCCAAATATTATCTTACAACACCTTTTCATTGAAGAAATGCATCACCAAATTGATGGCCATGAATATTTACAAACATGACCTATAAAATAGTTCTAAATGAAATAGTCATTACAATAACAAAGAAAAGGTAGGAGAATAAATATTTTTCAATCATCAGAAGCCGGTGGAGAATAAATATTTACAAACATGACCTATAAAATAGTTCTAAATGAAATAGTCATTACAATAACAAAGAAAAGGTAGGATTGTAGACGGTCAACTGAGTATATTTAAGTTTAACCATTGATATAGACTAATCATGACATATGGTTACGTCATGTGAGAAAAGTGGATGCGGTTCTTCCTCTTCTTCTTGTTGAGAAAACAAAAGGAAAAATGAAGGTGGACGTGTGTATAGCGAGCTGAGCTATATATAGCCATGGGCATACACACATATAGCAAGCAATATAGGCAAGCAGAGCACAAGCAGACGGGGGAGGCCAGGCCATTGAAGGTGATCGTGTGGCAACAAGGGCGGTGGAATAATGGATGATGGGCGGCGGAGGGAAGAAGAAGGGGAGGCATGGCGGCGGTGGTCGGTGCTGGTGGCGGCGGTGTGGGTGCAGGCGCTGACGGGGACCAACTTCGACTTCTCGGCCTACTCGTCGGCGCTAAAGTCGTCGCTGAGCATCTCGCAGGAGGCGCTCAACTACCTCGCCACCGCCTCCGACCTCGGCAAGGCATTCGGCTGGTCCTCCGGGCTGGCCCTCCTCCACATGCCCCTCCATGGCGTCCTCCTCGTCGCCGCCGCGATGGGCTTCGCCGCCTACGCCCTCCAATACTGCTGCCTCGCCTTCCTCAATACTTCTTCTGCCGGGGCGCCCATGGCCATCCCCTACCCTCTGGTACGTACGTCAGTCTCTCATCCATCCATTTCGATCTAGCTTGACACGACGATCGATTTTTGGCAAGGTACGTAGCAATTGCTAGCTTATAGCAGGTGGGGCGGCGTGTCCACCTACCTACTGTTCATGCGTTACCCTACCCGCGGTAGCAACTGCGTCATCATGGAAGAAGAAAAAAAAATCCGTCCGTCGTCTCGTCTTGGGAAACTAAAATCAAAATTGGACGTGCTAGCGATGGGCATAGATGATGTCGACTGATGATAGATACCATGTCGATCAGAATGAATGAATGGCGATACATCCGATTTCCATGGCGGAGCTGAAACAAAGGGATTGAGCGACCAGCGTTACCGTTGGACGGCTCGTCCCTTGAAGCCTTTACTTGGTTACCATTTCCTTATTTTAACCCTTTCGTTTTCTCTTCTTGAAGAGCCTTTCGTTTTCTTCCTTTACGCCCGATTCTCTCTCTCTCTGTTTTTTTTTGTTTGTAAAGTCTGCCAAGTAAACAGGCCCTTCATCACCAACCAACCTTCATCACTGTATTTCTTTCAGCGTGTCATCTCCCTCTTATCAGTCATCCAACCATGCTCATTACCATTATTTGCAACTAACTCAGCTCTGCTTTCCTCCTCCTATCAGTCGTTCAACCATGCTCTGCTCTGACTGGTAGATGACCCAGCAACCTACGCACGCACACATCTCCTGCTTCACAACTAACTGTCTAACTTCACACATCTGCTGCTTCATAACCATCTCCTGCTTCACGACTAACTTCAGACATCTCCATCTGTCAATTAGTGACCAGGTGTTCCATCAGCATCCTATTGCCCAACCGATTTCCTGTTGCTTCTATTATCGACCAAATAAACTAGACACATCCATTTCGCAAAACACCATCATTCATTTCCCAAAACTAAAACATCCTTCCTTCCGGAGCAGTAGTATACTAGCTCATACCAAGGAACGTTAGGTAGTTGGTTCCTCTGCCACTGCCAAATAATAATAACTATAAAACAATCAGCAGAGAACCAGGAACATCCTCTGATGCACAAAAACATTGCAATGGCATCAGCACATCACAGATCACACACGCCTGCCTGATGTTCTGGCAACAGCATCACCCACCTACTCCGCAACCAACTTTTCTTCAATATATCAGAATTAGTTTACTTCAAAAAAATTATCAGTATATATTCAGAGTCAAAAGCTCAAACTTCCACAATCCCAAGCCCCTGATGCAGCAGAATCAAAGAAACTTGTTGAATGACAGTGCTTACTTACTTCCTGCATGGTCAAACACATTTTTAATGCATTTATCGCTAGATCTTCAAATCCTGCCATACCTTCCATATCACATAGGGTTCCCAGTACACAAACTACATAGGGTTCCCAGTACACAAATCACATAGGGCTCCCAGAACACAAATCAGTCCTAAAGTCTTCCGTAGATAACTTATGTTAGCCACAAGCAAGTTGTCTTGAGAGGAACTGATTGCAATTTACTGTGAATATGATTAATTGATTGAGTTCTGATTCATATGTTGCACTGCAGGTGTTCTTGGTCTGCCTGATAGCAGGGTGCAGCATCTGCTGGTTCAACACGGTCTGCTTTGTTCTCTGCATACGCAGCTTCTCTACAAGCAACCGCCCCCTGGCCCTCTCCCTCTCAATAAGCTTCAACGGGCTCAGCGCTGCCTTCTACACTCTCTTTGCAAATGCACTATCCCCTTTATCCCCATCTATCTACCTCCTCCTCAATGCCATCCTCCCTCTTGCTGTCTCTATTCTTGCGCTCCCAGTGATAATCCTCTGCCACACTAATGACAGCCACCTCCACAGCATACCCAATCATGACAGGCGTGTCTTCCTCGGCCTCTACATCTTGGCGTTCATCACCGGCATATATCTGGTGGCCTTTGGATCTTTCACCACAACCAGCTCCACTGCATGGGTCATACTCACAGGCGCCATGGTCCTCCTCGCCCTTCCTCTCATCATCCCTGCTTGCTCACATGGCCCTGATCCTGCGCAGCCACTAAGCCATGATGACCCACACAAGCCATTCCTAGTCAGTAACAATAATCAGACGGAGTCCGATGCTATGATGGAAAAAGCAATGGAGCACCAACTGCAGGGGAGTTGTTGCGGAACGATACTGGACAAGGGCCGCCTGGTGGTGCTTGGTGAAGAACATAGTGCAAAGAAGCTCATTGGGTGTGTGGACTTCTGGCTCTACTACACAGCCTACTTTTGTGGAGCCACTGTTGGCCTGGTATACAGTAACAACTTGGGACAGATTGCGCAATCATTGCGCCAGCAGTCACGGCTCACCATGCTACTTGCAGTCTACTCATCCTTCTCCTTCTTCGGACGGCTTCTCTCTGCACTCCCTGAGTTCCTTCACAGGTATATGTTTTGCTCTATATCTCAATTATCATGACATAGCCTCCTAAGTAACTACATATACAATTTTTGTACAGGAAGGTGTCACTTGCTCGGACAGGGTGGCTTGCTGCTGCATTGCTGCCCATGCCAATGGCCTTTTTCCTTATGTGGAAACAGCAAGATGGGAGTACTCTGGTAGTAGGAACAGCACTAGTTGGCCTAAGCTCAGGGTTCATCTTCGCTGCAGCAGTGTCAGTGACCTCCGAGCTATTTGGACCAAATAGCATTGGTGTGAACCACAACATCCTAATCACAAATATCCCACTGGGCTCATTCCTCTATGGCCAGATTGCTGCCCTGGTATACGACGCAAATGGCCAAAGAATGACAGTAGTGGATAACTGCACTGGCATTACTGACACCATGATCATGTGCATGGGGGTTAAGTGCTACTCGACCACCTTCTTTGTGTGGGGCTGCATCACATTTCTGGGGTTAGCATCGAGTATAGTTCTATTCATAAGAACAAAACAAGCTTATGCTAGCACTGCTAGTCGATCAAGTCGTAAGCATCTTCACCAAGTTTACAGTTAACAGAGACTCTCCTTGATCAGTTAATTATTGCTTTGAAATCATGTTTAGATTTGTACAAAAATTGGTTTAGTTCTAGCTGAGATGGGTTAGATACAACACATGAAATGAATACCATCACAGGTCAGGAGACATCAAGAGGATAGGAAAATATCAGCTTAGCAGCTGGTATGTAAAGTACAGAACCGGTATCCATTTTCTGGCATTAATACTAACAAGCAGGCCCAAGGTTGCATGAAATCAGTTTGTAATGTTTGTTGCTGGTTGAAATTGAAGAATGTGCAAAATCCTCCATATTTGCTGTTGTTATGTACTTCCTCTAATACAAAATACATGCTGTTTAAGACAGCAACATGGTCTACAAGGTCAAACTACAATGTGCAAAATCCCTATGTATTTACTGCTGTTTTGTGCTCCCTCTAATTTGAAATACATGTTGTTTAAGACGACGACAACATGGTCTACAAGGTGTCAAGGTCAAACTTTGATGAATGAAAGTATGAAACTTTTAAGGAAGGTAATTCAAATCTTTTAAAAGTACTATTCACGATGAATCTAGTAAGATCTATCTTACAGTATCAATCTAAATAATTATTGTATATTGAAGGCCTAAGTTCAAAAAGAGTTTGACGGACAGGAGAATTTTGAATCAGGTGTAGTACTATTTAAGGACTCAACACATGCTAGAGTTCAGAAAACAAATAACTTATCTTTCAAACCTTGCCAGAGCAGTATTGGTAACATTAAATAAGGAGGGTAATGATTTCTCTAAATAGCAGAAAATGGCACAAGGTTTTTAAATTTCAGAAGGTTTGTCCTAGCTGGAGCACTCCAGTGAGCTGTAATGAGAAATGTGCTATACTTCAGTAAGCGACCCATGAGCATTCAGTTCATGGAAAGAAATGGACATCTACCACATTACAAAATCTATAATTCCATTATCATATTGTCAAAATAACAAAATAGAAAGTGAAATTCAGTGTGGAAGTGTATAGGTTTGGCACATGCCTATGGAGATAAACCTTGCAAGCTACCATACAGCGAATTCAGAGAATTTGGAGAGATTTTTCACCAAATGTGAAAGAACCGCATTCATATTACTTCATTTGAGGAATTATAACAGGAGGATGAGAATGCAAATATTTGACAGGACAAATACTTGAATGAGGCCAAGTCGCCAAGATGATAAGAAATTAACAGCTTCACAGCGGGTATATAAACAACAGAACAAACATTCCATTTACACGGCAATGATACTAACAAGCTGGCCTGAGATACCATAAATACTTCTCTCAATCTTTGTCAAGGTGATACCGACACAACAAACAAGGGGTGCAATGAATCTCCAAATTAGTTTTTTTTTCTAATTTTGCAGGAATGGTCGAAATAGACTATTCCAGTGAGTGATAATTGAGAAGGAACATACTTCAGCAGAAATCCACAGGGCATTCAATTATCATGCTAAGAAGCAGATATCAGCAACCTTTCTAATCCCATAATCTCACTGTAATACTGTTAAAATAACATATAGGAAGTGAAATTGAGTCTGAACTTGTGAGTCCAGCACGGTTGCCCCCGTTGATTTTTATTTCACTCGACAAAAGGTTAGCACAGTTGCCCTACACCCATAACTTTCCTGGCACCATCCAGGAATCTGGCAATTTGTGAGAAGTAAGACAAATTATTCATCAAATGCAGAAGATCCACATTCGTATTACCTCACTCAAAGGGTCTACAAATTGTGGATGCAAACACTTACACTTGACAGGACACAAGTCATGACTATTTCCTCTGCTGTTCATCGTGTTTGCGCCATGGATTCAGGGCTTCTCTCATAGCTTGGGCCTCTGGACTGCTTTCCCAAGCTCGTTTTTCTGATTCCAAGACAGTTACCTTGTCATCTGTAGCATAGAACCAGAGATAACAAACATCTAAGAAGCATTCCTATGCAGCAGTGCAAAACAGAGAAACCAAATAAGATTAACAGGTTGAAAGGTGCTAGATAATCTGAGGTCGTTGTATGGCCAACAAAATATCAGAAGTTTAGGTAGGTTGTTGACGGGAAGATGCACTGAACAGCGCAAGTAACTTGTTTGGGGTAACTTTTGGGAAAGCCGACAATTGATTTGAACATTAACGAAACCATCACGTGATTAATGAAATGGCTAGATCTAGGTACTGAATTCGGATGAGAGCGAAGTGTCGATTGGACCAAGGAGAGTAGCGGGGCCGCCTTTGAAAAATTTGCAATGTGTCTAAAGCTACCTACAGATGAAATTGGGGACTAGATCTGCGTCCGTGAGCAGGGAAGGAATGAGGAAAGGGACGTACAGAAGCCTGTGTGGATCATGAAGAGCTCCATGCCGGCACCAATCGAAGCACCGACTGCTGCGATCTTCAGGTACCAACCCGCGAACCTCATGATATGATTCGACCTCGATGAATCCTCAAGGGCAGGGGTGGCCGGAGCAAGCTGAGGTGACGGCGAGCGGCGGCGGCGATGCTCAGCTGAGCAGACGACAGAGGGGAGGAGGAGGATCAGTCGAATCGTGGCCGTTGAAGAGAGCCCAATAACAATCGACGCGTTAAAGAAGAAATGGGGCCCAGTGGGCCGAAAAGGCAGGCCCGCATCGCATTCAATCCGCACGAGACAAGAGACACCACCACAGTGACCACACACGCTCTCGACTCGAATCGCGGCCATGGCGGCGACCTCGCCGACGACCGCCGCACCTATACGAGCCCCCCCATGTCCAGGGATCAACCGCGTCTCCTTGCCCTTCTGCCACCGACGTCCCCGCCGCGCTGCTCCCTCCACGCGATGCAGCCGCAAAGGGGAGCCAGCCGTCACAGACGTCGTCCAGGAGGAGGCACCAAGGAGCCCGGAGACTCAGGGGAAGGACGGCGAGGAGGAGGAGGAGGCCGCTGCGCAGCGTGGGGCTCTGGGTTGGCTCAGGCTTGACGGGGTTGCAGTGGACATCCTCAGCATCGCCGTGCCCGCTGTGCTCGCGCTCGCCGCCGACCCAATCACTACGCTCGTCGACACCGCCTTCGTGGGCCACATTGGTAAGTCGTTACGTTGCTAGGCTGACCCATGAGTCAAGTGAAATCCAATCCTTCATTGCACAACTGAAATCATGCCGTGCAAAAACAATTTTTACAGGATATATATATGCTGTCCAGGTTTCAGTATAGAAAATATACAGGTAAATCTACGACTGCTTTGAGGGGATCAGTTAATCACTTGATGTGCATGTATATTTTCAGGCTCGGCTCAACTTGCGGCCGTTGGTGCATCTGCTTCCGTCTTCAATTTGGTATCCAAGCTGTTCAATGTGCCATTGCTTAATGTCACCACGTCCTTTGTTGCTGAGCAGCAGGCAGTTGTTGATGACAGTTCCAATAGCATAGGACAGAGTAAGCAAATGAAGTGTTCTGTTTGCTTTCTGAAAGAAGATCTATTGTCTGCATCACGCTGATTAGTGTTTAGTTCTTGCCTAGGAGATGAAATTTTTATGCAGCAAAAGAAGGCAAGCAAACAAAGGAAGGTTCTTCCGGCAGTTTCAACATCCTTGGCTCTAGCTGCTGGCATTGGATTGTTGGAGATGGTGGCACTGATTGTTGGATCTGGAACACTAATGGACATCATTGGTATACCCGTCGTATGTGAGGCTAATTTACTGACACACTCAGATTTCTAGTATCTATCTTTTCCTGGAATGGTGTGATTTATGTGTCTTGTTGGCTGTTAGTCTGAACCATCTGATGTCCATGCAGCTTCAGTGTCTGGGTATTTTTATTTAGGCTCTACTTTTGATGCTTCATTGTGCCTAAACCATTATTCCCAATTTATACCTGAATCTCTGAAAAAGTATTTTATCAGGCCTTTTTGTTCGCATGCTTTTCTTTATCGTCACACCACTAGAGCCTAAATATCCTATTCCTTTAGGTAGTACGAAACAGACCCTGCTGGATATGTTTTAATCACCTTAATCTAATAGGAAAGATGTGTACGAATATTTTCCTTATGTGTCACATAATTTTGGCACTGCAAAAATCCTTAGCAAAATAGTACTGCTAATGTATTTACTATTTTTCAATTTTTGGTGTACGTGCTTTTTAAATTCAGTCTATTAAACCAGGTTTCCTGTGGTCTAGTCACTTCAATTTTTCTTAGCGCAAGGTTCCATAATGCTGCAGCTATTATGATAGCTGTTTGTCTAATTCCCAATACTCCTATGGTTTTCTATTAAAACACTCTTGCTGAAAATAAGGTTTTCATTTACTGTGCATATAGGGTTCGCCAATGCGTGCACCAGCAGAACAATTTCTTACGTTGAGGGCATATGGTGCTCCACCAATCATAGTGGCACTTGCAGCTCAGGGTGCATTTCGTGGATTCCTGGATACAAAGACGCCGTTGTATGCTGTGGGTAAGTGTATGCCAGCTCATTTTTCAAATTATTTAACACATAACCTTTTGTCCATTGGAGTTTATTGGGCATTGTTATTTAAAAAGCATGATTCTTTTGTAACGGTTTTCATTTTCTTATTTGAGATGATATATGTAATTGATAGAGGACAGGCCCTGGCGCAGTGGTAAAGCCTTCCCACTGGTGCCAGGATACCTGGGTTCGAGTGGCCTCTCCGCATGCGGGGGTAAGGCTTGCCTGAGAATGAATTCCTGCCCCAGACCCACATCACGTGGGAGGTTCAGCACTGGGGCCTGTCCTTTATATATGTAATTGATATTAAATTTAGCAAGGAACTAATGTCATAATGCATGCAGGTGCTGGCAATCTACTAAATGCAGTACTGGATGCTGTACTTATTTTTCCACTTGGTCTAGGAGTTAGCGGCGCTGCCTTGGCCACAGTGTCCTCTGAGTATGTTGATGTCATCGTGATACTTTTAGCGATAATTTCCTCACTTGGAGTATCTTCTATACTTATATAATTATGATCCCAAAGCTATTTGGATGAATTGTCTACATTTATTCAGGTACTTGACATCACTCATTCTCCTTTGGAAGCTTAATAACGAAGTAGACCTGTTCTCATGGAATATCATTGGAGACGGAATAATCCGCTACCTGAAATCTGGTTCGTCAATATCCGTAATGCTCATATCCAAGGATGTTACATGTCATGATTTTGCTTTATTGTAAGCAAGCACTGATTCAAACAGACATACAATTAGCCATGAATTCATTTCTGTTTGATAGTTGTTGTATTGTATTAAGTGCCCTATGTTGCATCTTGGTCCAGTAGACAACCTTTTGACATCCACTTGAACTTGAATGATTTTCAGGTGGACTGCTAATTGGCAGAACAATTGCAGTACTCCTGACAATGACACTATCAACGTCCCTGGCTGCAAGGGAAGGGCCTGTTCAAATGGCTGGCTACGAGATATGCTTGCAAGTGTGGCTAACGATTTCTCTGCTGAATGATGCTCTAGCCCTTGCTGGTCAGGTTTGCAAAATTACTATAGTGAATCTTTCATCAAACCTCTTTCCTGTGTATTTGCTTGTGAGGTATCCCTGATTTGTGCAGGCTCTACTTGCTAGCGAATATGCGAAAAGGAACTACAAGCAAGCCCGCATGGTTTTATACAGAGTTCTGCAGGTTAAGAAGTCATTTCTGTTGTAATATTGCAGATATAAGAGACATGCTTTCATATTTAAAGACAATAAAGTAAATAACAATTCCGTAAATAACAAGTACATTCCTCATATGACATACATGTTCATAGATTACATACATGAATAGAATAAATTCCAATGCCCGTACGCATATTACAATTCCATCCATGTTCATATGAAAATCCATAAACACATACAGTAGATGAAGTAGGCAGATAAAAACCAAGAATATAGAAATTATTTTCATATTTTACTCTCAGACAGCGGGTTGCTATTCTAGATAGCCGTCCAACGCCAAGGTGATTTAGATCCTTGACTAGTGTGATAGTTCTACTCAAAACTCACAGAATTCAGCAAGTTCTTTAATCTAAAATTGAATCCAGCCTCAATTACTAACCAGGAACAAAGCAACAGTAACTCAGTAAGTGCCGAGAGTTTCAGTGATCAGGCAACTTACAGTTCAGTAATCCAGTAATACTACTAGCTAACAGAACTACAACTAGTGATCAGAGATAATTCAGTAATAGCACTAGCAATTCAGTAACTACTGGAATTTCATCTAGCAATCAGAGCACTAGTAATTCAGTAATTCTGCGACTGCAACTAGTAAACAGAGGCTATCAAATTCACAACAGAGGCCATGAAGAGCCAATGATCAGAATGAAATGAATCAAGATTAGACAAAGAACAAGGCTATCAATTCTATGAACTGTCACACTAATTTCTCACTACACCGCTTATCATCATCGAGTATTAAATCCGCCCAACAAATGTGCAATCACACCCAAGTATTAAAACTAACAGATTGCACAAATAAATAATTGAATAGCCGAGAAAGGCAACGGGAAACTCACAGCACGTAGATCAACTACGTGGGAAGATGAACTCAACGAACCGAAGTTCTGTCCCAGAAAACCAACTTTCACCGCTCACGTCCGAGTTGTCGAAGGCGGGAGGTTGACGGAGATACTGAGCTGACGTCGATGCCGATGGGAACGTCACCGGCAGCGACCCGAGAAGAAGACGAACGCCGCACAACAGAGGACCCAGGCACCTGGCTGAGGTGGATGACGAACAGGAACACAGGTAGCAGCACGGCACCACACAGGCGCGGCACTACAGCAGCTACACGCCGCGCAGAAACCACTCCCCACCGGAATCCCAGCGTCAAACAGATCGAAATCGAGAGAAGCAGGGAGAGAGTGGATGAGAGGAGTAAAAACCAGTGTCCTTGAGAGAGAGGAACTCCCTAAATATGTAGGCGAGGAGGAGAAGCTGCAGCCACTCGTGCTGGACCCCACGCGCCCGAGAAGCTCGGGCGCTCCGTTGGGCGCCGCCAGCGCCGCCGCCGCATCGCGCGCTCGCGAGCGGAACGTTCGGTCGAGAGCGTTGACGAGTAACAGGGAAGGGATAACCCTCATCCCTTGCGGCTGGTTTCTCAGCTGGCCATTTTGGCCTTTCACGATGGCTGCTAGGCTGCTCGGTCCATTTGGACCTTGTAGTGGCCCAGTAAGCCATCTCTCCCTTTTTTTTTTAATCCATTAATCAAAAGGGAAAAACCCCTAAATGGACAACAATTTCTTGGAAAAGTTCAGAAATGACACCAAGCTTCTCCTTTTCCTAAAGGAGCTGATATTGTTGCTTTTTTTTTGGGTGTAGGTTGGAGGTGTGACTGGTGTTGCACTTGCTGCTACTTTATTCATTGGGTTTGGATCTTTGTCCTTGCTGTTTACAGATGATCCTGCAGTTTTGGACATTGCCCAATCTGGAGTTTGGGTACTGATAATTTTGAGAAATTAATGTTTATTTTCTCAAGCAGCGTGTGCAGTGAGATTATGTTAACTCTTTGAGTGATGGATTGTTGCAGTTTGTCGCTATTTCTCAGCCAGCAAATGCTATTGCATTTGTGGCCGATGGGCTCTACTATGGTGTTTCTGACTTTGCCTATGCTGCATACTCAACGGTTCAACTCCCACTCTATCATATAATTTTATCTCTAATAGTATCACGTTATGACTTCTTTAGTTATCACTGAGAAGAGCTTTGCCATGCTAACAGAATCTTGGTTGTTTCAGTTGTTCGCAGCGGCCATCTCATCAGTATTCCTACTCATCGCTGCTCCTAAGTTTGGTCTCTGTGGCATCTGGGCTGGTCTTACTCTGTTTATGAGTTTGCGAGCAGTCGCTTGTTTTTGGAGGTAGTAATGGATGATTCATTTGTAGCAGTCTATCGGTTAGGATTTTCGTTGTCAAGGAACCAGGTTTCAAACTCGAGGAAAAGAATTAGGGTTCTCACTGGAAATAGGAGCAGCATGAATGACCTGAGAGTGATTTTCTGGTTTTCAGGTTAGGGAGCAAAGGTGGACCTTGGGAAATTATCTGGTCAGAGAGCGAGTGAAGCACATATGTGAAGTTGTATATACAATTGATCTCCGACTGCCAGCGTTAAGGGGAACAGTAGCTGTAAACGCACAGCCAGCAGGCCATATGCCCCTGGGTGGCTGTGTAACGGAAGACCTGTGTCTATGTGACAGTTAAAAGGTAGCTGGTGTAGCTCGGTGGAAAAACTACGTACACTTGGGTTGGGTGGTATGGTAGCTTGCTGAGCTCTCTTGTTTATGCCTGTTACCATGTACAGGAAAGCTGTGTTCCAACAGAAAGCCTTTCCAGTAATTATTTTCCTGGAACTGGTGCATGTAACTCTGGGATCAGTAGATCTGGTGATCATTTTTGGCATTAGTTGTAGCTCCTTGATTGTCTGAAACATAAAAATCATTTTTCGTTTTTTTTAGAATTATTTTTTCGTTTTGTTAAAGGGGTACTAGAATGCCAATGGGCCAGGCCCATTTTGCGAATTTGAGGGCCCAGGATCGCTAATTATAGCCCAGGTAGAGCTGCACAGAGGGGAGTAGTGACCATCCTACGAGTAGCATCGGCAGGATAGAGAGGCAGAGGCGCAGAGCAGAGACGGCTGGCCGGAAGAGCAGCGAGGAGGAAGAAGAGGATGCCGTGCCTCAACGTCTCCACGAACGTCAACCTGGAGGGGGTGGATACCTCCGCCATCCTCGCCGAAGCCTCCAAGACCGTCGCCAACGTCATCGGCAAGCCTGAGGCCGTAAGCCCCCTCGCCTCTCCCAGTCTCCCTCCCTCTTCTCTCTTCCCCTTCCGTTTCCGTTGCCTGTGTAGGTTCTTGTAAGGACGTATCCTCTTGCATCTATTTGGTTGGTGGAGATTATGCTCCCATTTTTATTTGGTTGGAGGAGATTATGCTTCCATTTTGTAATTGGCACCTGCAACCTGCTAGGGTTTTGTTTTGAGCAGGATGTGCATCACTGCGTGACACCTTTCTGTTGTCTATCTATCCATCAATTAATTCTGTTTCCCGAAGGAGAACTCGTATGAATCAATAAATCTCCCCATATTCCCCTTTGATAAGTACTAGAATGGGGATTTTGACCTTTAGGATTTTATTTATTTTGGGGGAATATTCTCTAGATTTATCATGGACACCCTGATGTTTACACTAGCTGCACTCAATTTATAACTTTGTTATATTCACTTGACACAACCTAAAACGCCTGGAATGGGACTGCAATCTCTTGTATATAATTGCCATTCTTAAATTGAGCTCATACAAAAGTTGAACCTGTATTTATTTTTTAACATCTGAACCTGTAATTTTGACAGTTTGGGTATTGAGGAAGAAAATCCTATGACTCAGGCTGAGACAATATCCTGTGGTTCTATCTATGACTTATACATTGACAATTATGGTCACTCGATAAAAGAAATGTCAAGCCATTCACATACAAATATCAAGCCACTGCGAACAGATGACAAACAAACTGACAAAAGTTTATGGTCACAGAGTCACATTTGTTCTAGACCAGATCTGTAATAACCAGCAACCTATAGTGTACTAATCTCAAGTGCTGTTAAATTTGAAGACCATAGGCTGCACATGCTTTTGTTGTATGTTATCCCTAATACTACAGCCATCAGTTTATAGATGAAGTTTGAAAGTTCATGTTTATCAGTCACTTCATGTTAGTGTTAGTCAGACAGCTGTTACATAGTTCAAGCATGTGGTTTCCCTTTATCACTCTCATACTGTCAATCTTAGGATCTCTGGTGGATGACTTGTAGTGCCAGCCTCAATTTGCTGAAATTTTGATTTTTATTGTTTATCTATGCTTGATTTATTTAGTCAACATCTTGAGGAAACTGCAATGTTTGTCCTCCTACAGTACGTGATGGTTGTTCTCAAGGGTTCAGTGCCTATGGCATTTGGAGGTACCCAGGAGCCTGCAGCATATGGTGAGCTGGTTTCCATTGGAGGGCTGAACCCTAATGTCAACAAGAAGCTGAGTGCTGGCATTGCTTCTATTCTGGAATCGAAGCTGTCCATTTCCAAGTCCCGCTTCTACCTCAAGTTCCACGATTCAAAGGCAAGCAGCTACTTTTCCTTGTTGACTCGGCATACAATTCATATGGGTCCTTTTTAAACACCACCAAGTTCTCATTTAAATTTTGTTGTTTGTTAGGCTCACCCTGCACAAGAACATGCTCAATGTTTGCATGCTTTGCATCAAGAATAGATGATTTAAATGACCATCTGTTGTTTCATGCCATCTTCCTAGTTTTGCATCTGCTCCCTTTCTTCTTGTTTACATAGGTTTTGTGAGTGCCTTTATTATCCAGTGATACCTTAGCATCATGCTAATCGTGAGTATTTATGTGATCATGCAGGGCTCAGACTTCGGTTGGAATGGCTCCACCTTCTAGATGTGAGGTTTGTGGGCGTGCGTGTGGCTTCAGTGAAGTATTACCTAACGTCATGTCCATTGCATGATGGCCTAATAAGGATAATGTTGTAAGATAATATCAATTAGTTTGTGATGAACAGACAACTGTTATGTGGAACTGGGACACAGACTTGTTTGAATGCAACTTAGCATACTCGTGCTGTGTTGGCTTGCTTAAACTTTGTTATCTTGGTTCTTACTTTGGGTATAGCAAGGTTGAGATGATCCGTCTATCTTGCTGTGTTTGTTAAGCTGGTACGTGAGCTAGCATGCCCTCTGTCTGTTATCTCAGACTAAAGTTCCAAGGGCACTCTTTGGTGGTGTGGTTTGCTTGCTTAGTACTGTATATTGTTGGATTAAAAGGAAAAGAAATGACTGGGAATAATGCAAGGGGAGGGAGGTTTACAACTTTTAAGTTTGGTTGAAGAACTCTTGTGGTTGTGTTTGAAAAAAGAAAAGAAAGAAAAAACTTTCTGGTGTTGCTTGTTTGTTCCAGAGCCTTGTGCATTGTGCTTGATTGATATATTGAGAAAAAGGAAGAAGCTGCACTGCAGTTGTAGTTGTAGCAGTGATGCTTGACCTACCTATTCCATTTGCTGCCTAACCTGGAATGCGAGTGCTCCTCTGCTGCCAACCCTTGTTTGTTGCTCTTGAGTTTGTTGTGGTAACATTACGTCAGATTGCGTCTCTACCTAACCAGTAGCATCGGCACTTTGCTGCTTTCCTTGGTAACCCCTATGATACGGGATTGCTTTTTTTTCTTTTTTCTTTTGCAAGGTAGCAGCTTAGGTTTGAAAAACTTGTTGCGTTTCTCAAACTCTAAAAACTAAGAAATATAGCCAATGGATTTTGCACATTCCTTTCCTGTTAATTGTAATATAATCAGGTCACCATTTGTAATGAAATGTATACAGTAACAAAGAACGTTTGAAAGGGCAAAAAAATACTGTATTTATCGCCAGATGTTTTATTTGATTTTCTAATTTTATATGGCAATTTATACTAATCTCAGAAAGAAGAGAAGAAGTGCAGGACGGCGACGCGTTGACCTGGTGTGGTTTCTGACCGACGACGTGTCTGTGTGTGTCGGTGCCCCATTTGTATATGGGTAGTATTGGCATTGGCATTTGGCGCGTCCTCCCTTTCTCTTCCGTCTCAGATCCACCAAACCCGGCGAGGCGGCCGCGGAGATCAGAGAGAGCCCCATCGCCATGGCCGCTGCCTCCCCTCCGCTCCTCCCCACCACCATCGTCCCGCCCGCTGCGGCCACGCCATCCCCCTCCCCGGTGCCCACCGCCGTCTCCTCAGCCGATAACAACGACGCCAACCCGGCCGCGGCCCGCGCGTTCCTGTCCCGCCTCCTCGAGTCCACGCGGCGCGCTCTCTCCGGCGCTCGCCCCTGGGCCGAACTCGCCGACCGGTCCGCGCTCTCCCGCCCGGAGTCGCTCGCCGACGCCACCTCCCGCCTCCGCAAGAACCTCACCTACTTCCGCGTCAACTACGCCGCCGTCGTCGCGCTCTCCCTCGCCGCCGCGCTCCTCGCCCACCCCTTCTCCCTCGCCGCGCTCCTCGCCCTCCTCGCCGCCTGGTGCCTCCTCTACATCCTCCGCCCCGCCGACGCGCCGCCCCTCGCCGCCTTCGGACGCACCTTCTCTGACAAGGAGGTGCTCGGGGGCCTCATCGCCTCCTCCGCCTTCGTCGTCTTCCTCACCTCCGTCGGGTCGCTCATCTTCTCCGCGCTGGCCCTCGGCGCCGCCGTCGTCTGCGCGCACGGCGCGTTCCGCGTCCCGGAGGACCTGTTCCTGGACGAGCCCGAGCAGGGCGCCGGCAGCGGCAACCCGCTGCTGTCATTCATCGCCGGAGCCACAGGAGGACGCGTCTGATCCGATCCTCCTACGTGCAATTGATTCAATTCCTTTCCTATAGTATATTCTTTTGCTGCCGAGGAAGGTTACCGTACCACTGCTCCTTCAATTCGTATTATGTATTTATATGCGGATGAGATTATTGTTACTATGATACATGATACTCCCGGAGTATGATACTATACTGGCATATATGAAATACTACTACTTTTAGTTACTGATATGTATGGATACTAAAGAATATATACACAAACATGAATTGTGATCCTAGTTTTGTTTTGCATTTTGGTGTACGAGCAAGTCGATCTGTTCATGTCCCAATTTGTATGGCCATATGCTCAAGAGTCAATGTAACCCAAAGGGCCTATCCTCTCTGTATCCATAGACATTTTTATGAATGTTGTCTTATTCACTGCTTTTACATGTTGATGCAGTAGCAGCTTGGAGCTAAGATCCGATCGGTGCGCTAGCTTGTAGTTAGCACACTAAGCTACTACTTTGGTTACAATAGAAATGTATGTTATCATAGCCTTTGTGCTGCAAGTAAGACAACTCATGAGATAGATGATGACATTGAAATGAACATGTCAAGTTGAGAACCATTGACCAGTGGCGACGGCAAACACAGTAAGTATTAGGAGGCATAGCAGAGTTACACGTACGTAGTGTACGTTATCGTTAATCATCTTTGGAAATTCGATGCTTAGGCCCTATTCAGATTCACTATGAAAACACTATTCATTCCAACTTTTCATTATTCACCTCCCTCACAAAACACACTTCCCAGCAAGTGCTACATTGTCTTTCTTCAGTACAATATTTTTCTTTCTTCAGTACAGTATTTTTTACCCCAATCTGAATACAGCTTAGCTTTTTTTTTATAAGCCCTTAGGCAAACTTTATTGATCGAGAATAGTTACATCGTTGATTAGGAAAGGAACAATAAAATGAGGGGGATCATCGTCCCAAATACAAATCACTTTTGTTACCATTGCTTGCCTAGCTAATTCATGGGCCACCTGATTTGCTTCCCTGCTTATATGCTCGATTGATATCTCCTGTAGTCCGCCCCATACAATGTTGCATTCATCATATATTGCAGCAGCAGAGTTAGCTGTGAATCCACCGTTTGTCATAATTTCAACCACTTCCATGCAATCGGATTGAATAACAGCACGGTTTCCTCCAATATGTTGGATTAACATTAAACCTTCTTTCAGAGCATACGCTTCCGCCATTAGGGGCATCTACCAGGTGAGGAATATAAGTGTTTGTTGCTGCGATCATGGCACCAGATCTATCCCTGATTACCACACCTGTGCTTCCACACCCATTATTCTCATCAAAGGATGCATCTATGTTCACCATAAGTTAACCTTCTGGAGGTTTCCTCCATCCTTGATGTAGCTTTGAACCTTTCCTGGATGCCAGCTTAAAGTTCTTAGCTAGAGCTATAATAGATAGGCTTGATCTTGAGGGGCGTTGGATCTGTCCCCCTGTACTATCTGCCTTCTTTCCCACCACAAGAATCAGCCCCCAGTTAAGATGAGTTCAGCAAGACCCACATCCATACCTTGAACTTGCTCCCCTCTTCGGATCACTTCTTCTAGTACAATGGAGCCGGACCGGTCAGTCTCCAGTAATTCTCTGATCTTCTGCCAAATTCCTATTGAGGTCCATACCGCTTTAGCTCGCTCGCAAGAGAAAATCATATGTTTAATATCTTCAGCCCCATTGTGGCAAACCGGACACCCTCCATCATGCGTAATGTTCTGTTTGCCAAAATTGAACTACATGCCAATAGCCCCCGAAGAGCCCTCCAACCAAAGATTTTGATTTTTCCCAGCACTTGGAGTTTTCATAGTTTTTTCCAGACTTGTAGATTACTAATACCGCTGGTCATTGCCCCATTTATCCTAGCTCCATATTTCTTCTTCCATTGGCCATGGTAAGCTGATCTCACCGAAAATAGCCCGCTCCTATTATAATGCCATGCAACACAATCTTCTCTTCCTGGAGTAATCGGAATCTGTAGGATGCGCATTGCATCAACGCCCCCAGAAAATAGAGTGGATTCAATCAGCATCCCACGTTAAGTCCACCGGATTAACTAATTCATCAACTCTTGTAACCAGATTGTTCCCTCGTGGCATTTGTATCTTCATATTGTGGCTTCCTGGAATCCAATTGTCTTCCCAAATATTGATTTGAGTACCATCCCCAACTCGCCAAATGTATCCAAGTTTAAAACACTCAAGTCCTGCTAGCACACTTTGCCAAGTATATGAACTTCCTGATTTCATTTTTGCATTTAGCAATTTCCCATCTGGATAATAACGAGCTCTTAGGACTCTAGCACATAAAGAATCTGGTTCACAGAGAAGTCTCCAAACCTGTTTTGCTAGCATCGCCAGGTTGAAAGACTGTAGATCTCTGAACCCCATACCTCCTTTCCCTTTTGGCATACAGAGTTTCCACCATTCTTGCCAATGAATCCTCTTATGGTCATTGTCATCACCCCACCAGTACTGCGAAATGGCACTTGTAATTCCTTTGCAACTTTTTTTGGGAATTTTAAACACCATCATAGCGTACACTGGCACAGCTTGAGCAATTGACTTTATAAGGATTTCCTTCCCCCAAAAACTTAATAGCTTCTCCTTCCATCCATTAATTCTAGAATTCACCCTATCAATTAGGTGGCGAAAACAGTCACTTCGATCTGTACCCACCATTGCCGGCAGGCCCAGATATTTATCACTTAGGGATTCAGTCATAATATTCAAAGCTTCACACACCTCAGCCTTCACATTAACTTCAGTGTTGCTTGAGAAGAAGATGCTCGACTTTGTTTCACTGGTTCTCTGTCCTGAATTTGCACAATATCTATTTAAAATATCAGTCAAGCAATCTGCATTCTTTCTATCTGCATGCATCAGAATAAGCGAATCATCTGCGAACAGCAGGTGTGAGATAACAGGAGCTGCCCTACAAACACGGACGCCCTCCAAATCTCCTCTCTCCTCAGCTCCCTTTATCATACATGACAGGCCTTCTGCGACTAACAAGAAAAGATATGGCGATAGAGGATCGCCCTGCCGTAAGCCCCTTGTTGGAATAATAGTGTCTGTTTCTACAGAGTTGAACCAGACTCTATACTTCACCGATTTTACACAAGCCATAATAAGCTTAACCCATCTTTGGTCAAAGCCTAGTTTAATCATGATTCTCTCCAAAAAACACCATTCCACCCTATCATATGCTTTGTGCATATCTAGCTTCACTGCACATAGCCCCCTTTTCCCTTTCTTCTTTTTCATGGTATGAATACATTCATATGCTAATAAAATATTATCTGTGATCAATCTCCCTGGGACAAAAGCACTTTATCTGGTAAAATAACCTTTAGTCTACTAGATAATACTTTGGAGATTACCTTGTAGACCACATTGCATAAAGAGATGGGACGGAACTGAGCCACTTTGTCCGGATTATCCACCTTAGGTATCATGATGATGGTAGTGTCATTCCAACCCTCCGGGATGACTGCATCATTAATTGCATGTTGCACCTCGTCGGTCAATTCATCTCCCAACATATTCCAAAAACGTTTAAAGAATATAGCATGCAAGCCGTCAGGGCCAGGGGCATTCAGATCGCCAATATTGAACAGAGCTTTCTGCACCTCCTCCCTAGAAAAGGGGGCCAAGAGAAGCTGGTTCATTTCAGATGTGACCCTGCGGCTAACTAACATCCTCCAACACTCCATTATCTACCTCCTGAACTTCTGATGTAAATAGATCTGCAAAATAGTTTTTAACCATCTCCTTCGTCTCTCCAATGTCCTCATATCTTACTCCTTGGTCATCTACTAGCCCCTTGACCAGATTTCTCCTTCTCCTTGGTCATCTACTCACACCTGGCCTGCTCTATGCCTTTGTCGGCCCAAAAGAGAAGGCCCAAATATATATACGGCTGGCCCAGCAGGAACTAGCCGTTACCCCTCTCTCCCTCGTAAAAAAAATAATTAAAACTCGTCATCCTCGTGACTCCACGCGGCTGCTGCTTTTCTTTTCTGCCTCCGACCGACGACGACTAGCCGTTGCATTGCATTCCGTTGCGCGCATCCCACATCCCAGTATTCATCAGCTCTCTCTCACTCTCACACACACACTCATCCGCAGCAGCAATCTCTACTGCTCTTCTTCTTCCTCCTCCTCACCACGCAATCGATCTCTACTTTCGCGTTGATCCATCCATCGATTTCAATCCAAAGAAACAAATCAACAACAAGGTGGCCACAATGCTGCTCCCGCGACGGAGCCATCCAGCTCCGACGCGCCTCCTCTCCCTCTTCCTCCTCCTCGTTGTCGCCTCCGCGCAACAAGGCCACCACCACCACCCCGCCGGCGACGGCGTCGTCATCTCCCAGGCCGACTACCAGGGTCTCCAGGCCATCCGCCACGACCTCGCCGACCCCTACGGCTTCCTCCGCACCTGGAACGACACCGGCCTCACCGCCTGCTCCGGCGCCTGGCTCGGCATCAAGTGCGTCCTCGGCAACGTCGTCGCCATCACGCTCCCCTGGCGCGGCCTCGCCGGCTCCCTCTCCCAGCGCGGCCTCGCCCAGCTCACCCGCCTCCGCAGGCTCAGCCTCCACGACAACGCCATCGCCGGGCCCATCCCGGCCTCCCTCGGCTTCCTCCCCGAACTCCGCGGCCTCTACCTCTTCAACAACCGCTTCTCCGGAGCAATACCCGCCTCCATCGGCGCCTGCGTCGCGCTCCAGGCCTTCGACGCCAGCGGCAACCGCCTCTCCGGCCCCATCCCGCCCGCCGTCGCCAACTCAACCAAGCTCATCCGCCTCAACCTCAGCCGCAACGCACTCTCTGACCAGATCCCCGCCGAGGTCGTCGCCTCCGCCTCCCTCCTCTACCTCGACCTCTCCTACAACAACCTCTCCGGCCCAATCCCCGACGCATTCGCCGGATCTCCTTCCTCGTCCAAGCTCCTCAACCACAATAGTAACAAGGAGGCCATCACCGGGAGCTACCAGCTCGTCTTCCTCAGCCTCGCGCACAACTCCCTCGACGGCCCCATTCCGGAGTCGCTCACGCGTCTCACCAAGCTACAGCAGCTCGACCTCTCCGCCAACAACCTCGACGGCACAATCCCCGGTGGCCTCGACAACCTCACCGCCACGCTCCAGTCCTTCAACGTCTCCTACAACAACCTCTCCGGCGCGGTGCCGCCCGCGCTTGCCCGCAAGTTCGGGGAGCCCTCTTTCACGGGGAACATCCAGCTCTGCGGCTACTCTGCTTCCACGCCATGCCCGGCGTCACCGTCTCCTGCGCCGTCCGCGCCGGCATCACCCACCGAGGAGGAGTCGCACGGCCGCCGCAAGTTCAGCACCAAGGAGCTCATACTCATCATTGCCGGCATCGTCATCGGCGTCCTCGTACTGCTGCTCCTCTGCTGCCTCCTCCTCTGTTTCCTCACAAGGAAGAAGTCTTCCAGCAGCAGCACCACTGCAGCGGCAAGGAGAGGGAAGCAGCAGGCGGCGACCGCCACCAAGGATGCCGCCGCCGGCCGCGGCGAGAAGCCAGGCTCCGGCGCGGCGGAGGTGGAGTCCGGCGGCGACGTGGGCGGCAAGCTCGTGCACTTCGACGGGCCTCTGGCGTTCACGGCCGACGACCTGCTGTGCGCCACCGCGGAGATCATGGGGAAGAGCACCTACGGCACGGTGTACAAGGCCACGCTGGAGGACGGCAGCCTGGTGGCCGTCAAACGCCTCAGGGAGAAGATCACCAAGGGCCACAAGGAGTTCGAGGCCGAGGCGGCCGTGCTCGGAAGGATCCGACACCCCAACCTGCTGGCGCTCAGGGCCTACTACCTTGGCCCAAAGGGGGAGAAGCTGCTCGTCTTCGACTACATGCCCAAGGGCAGCCTCTCCGCATTCTTGCACGGTCAGACTTCTTTTATCCTTCTCTGTTCTGCATTGTTATATTGATTTGCTCTGTTCTTGTGTTCTGCTCCGCGTTATTTTATCAATTTCTGAATTCTGATACATGGTTGAGAAATCCTAGTTCATAGCTAATTCTTTCATATGATGTTAACGAAATTCGTGCTAGTAACACTGCCAATTGTCAGGGAATTGCTCTCTGTATCAGTGGATTGGTTCTGACCTGTGAGCACTTGTTAATTGCTAGCATACTGCTAACATTTTACAGATTCAGACGTTGAAAAGATAGATACAGCTGTAATTCTGTTAGCAGGTTCAGCTTAGATTTGCAAAGATTGCTTTACAGTTTATTTTGATCAAGAATTTAACATATAAGAATGAACTCAGTTTAGACCTTACCATGTCAAAAATCCTGTCAGTCAGAGCACCTCATGTTCAGGACTAGTGCAGAAACGTTCAGTGTTAACACGAACTGCTCGTTTTTAGGTTCAGATAAAACAAATTACCTTGTGCAGTTTTGGATTGAACTGTCGGCGTAGAGATGAATTATGATCTCAACAGTAATACTTTTCAGCACTATTTAACTTGGTTACTTGAAATCTGTTGATAATTTTGTTCCTAACGCATCATTTTTCTGTTCTGAACTGAAACTCTGCAGCTACTGTGAACTGAACCCCTGTAGTTGCACTAAAACTGCTGCGCCTAAAAATTGAAACAGAGCCTACTGAGTACCGATAACTGCTACTTTATCATCATTGCTAGCTTTCTTTTACGAAATCTCTTGATAAAATTGAACTACTTACTACTAGTATCGTTATGAACTGAAACTCTGCGCTTGTGACACTTTCTGAAACTGAAAGTTTGGTCGTTCACTTGTGCACTGACAGCTCGCCCGCCAAACACTCCTGTGGACTGGGCGACCCGGATGACAATCGCCAAGGGCACAGCCCGTGGGCTGGCCTACCTCCACGACGACATGAGCATCGTGCACGGCAATCTGACGGCCAGCAACGTCCTCCTCGACGAGCAATGGAACCCCAAGATCTCCGACTTCGGGCTGTCCCGTCTCATGACGACGGCCGCCAACTCGAACGTGCTGGCGGCGGCGGGCGCCCTGGGGTACCGCGCGCCGGAGCTGTCCAAGCTGAAGAAGGCGAACGCGAAGACGGACGTGTACAGCCTGGGCGTCATCATACTGGAGCTGCTGACGGGCAAGTCCCCGGCGGACAGCACCAACGGCATGGACCTGCCGCAGTGGGTGGCGTCCATCGTCAAGGAGGAGTGGACCAGCGAGGTGTTCGACCTGGAGCTGATGCGCGACGCCGCCGCAGGGACCGTCGGCGACGAGCTGATGGACACGCTCAAGCTTGCGCTGCACTGCGTGGACCCGGCACCGTCGGTGCGTCCGGAGGCCCGGGAGGTGGTGCGGCAGCTCGAGCAGATCAGGCCGGGGTCGGATGGTGGTGCCGGCCCGAGCGAGGAAGAAGGTGGCGGCGCGCATGTGCCGGCGGCTTCTGCAGGAGACGACGAGTAACCCGCCAAGAATCGCGAGATGAAAATCAACGGTCGGTTTAGCTAGGTAGGGATGGATATCTAGGAATTCTTTGATTCGTTTGAGCACCAAGTATTACTTTCTACTTGTACCGCTGGCTGGGGGATGAGATCGGATCACCCCTCGTTTCTAGAGGTAATTTTTCAGTTTGTTTGTATAGGCAAATATTATTTGCATTAGAATCAGTGGCTGTATGTAGCAGCCTGGGAACGAGCATGGAAAAGAGAGAAATACTACTAGCAAAATAATGCATCTTACTATTTTGATTTTACTTGTCCATCATGAGGATGGTGGTGGGATCATATGAATAGTTTCGGAATTTCCTGCTATATTAAATTCAATTGTTGAAGTGCCACGAACAAAAAGCACCTGCAAACCCCACTAGTCAGTTGAGGAAGATTGAGACACCACCAAAGCTTTTACTGTAACTAACCATGCGTGAGCCTGACTACACCATCCTCCATTGCATGCCACAAAGCAACGGGAGATTATCCAACAGCTTTTGGTTGAACCAGATGCCAACGGCTCTGAGAATCTAATGGTCACTGAGGGATTGATGAGCACTGCGTCGAGTTTGCAGCCGACTTTACTGTGTTCACATTCTATCAACCAAATGTCTTGAGAAAGAGGGCAAGGTAGCAAAATCGACGTGTTTACTACGGAAAACAACGGCATCATCAGTTCTCCAGTGACAATTGACATCAATCAGCATATACTAGCAGCCTGTTTGCAGGACTCTAGAGCAAAGCCATTTTTGTGATCACACAAAAGCTAACAGACCGTGGTCACAGAATGTGCCAGAAGAAAGCAATGAATGAAAGAAATGTAACAGTGCAGCAAGCAAGCTTTTCTTCAGGTGCCGTGTTCAGGCCGAATTTGACGGCCAGAAGAACCTCAGGCAGACGGCATCTACATCGTTTGTCAAATCAGGTTCGGTTGTTAGAGCTGTCGATCTTTAGCACGCCGATCAACTTAAAAGGTTATCCACCCAACCAAATCATATCTATGGGTTTCTGCAGGCGCCTCAAGTGTTTCCGGCAGGCTGTTTCTGTTTGGTGAGACGTTCAGACTTTAGCCCCATCGCAACGAATGGCTTTCAGTCTTTAAGTCTTTCGGTGTGAACAATGTGATGCTATCAGCAAACTAGGTTGTGCCATTTATACACCGTAATCTATCACGAGTGCCGACCAGCTTACAAATGTCAGGATCAAAATTAGTTATTTGGTAGTTCCCTGAAGAAGAGAAAAGGACGACCTATAAACGACTTAAAGGAACAATCTATTACAAATGATGGCATTCAAAACCACATGGAGCTATGCAATGCTGTGAGCCCTGCAGAAAATATATAGTACGTCATCAAGACTTGCCAGCCAATCACAGGTCCAAAGAAATGGGGCGATATCATTGCATCAAACTTTCAAGGGAAAATTGGTTTCATAGCACTCAAAGATCATATTGCATACAATTATGATGTAGTATAAATGTATTTAAAGATTATATTGTTTCAATTATTTCCAATTAAAAGGGTCTGTCAAGGTACCTTTTGCTTACTTAGTAGCCCTCTCAAATGCAGGGAAGAATCATTTTGTTGGTTGCAGTTGAAGCTTTATTGGTAACTGTCATACAGTCATAATCCCGTTGTTGGTTGCACAGCTGCATGGTCTCTTTGGCTCCTACTTAATGCTAAGCATGAGACTCATTATAATAAGCTTCAGGTGTTTGGATTAACCACTAGTGTTATTCCACTGGCACTGTGGGCTTTTGTTCCGACATTTTCTTTGTTTATTTGAGTCTTGTCTCACATGTAGTGCATGAATTCATTGTGAAAAAACAAAAAAAAGAGAGAGAGAGAGAGAGAAACTACTACTTATCCAAGAACCAACCATCCCATGCCATGAATTCAGTTGTTTCTTACTTATTATGGATGGAAATTGAAGGGAACTATGGGTAATGGTATGCTTGCATTCCAGAATGTGAAACACCTTTTCAGTTTTTGAAGGACAAGTAGTGGACCACAAGATTTGTTAGATGCCTACAAATTAGCATCGCGCTACATCCCAGCATCGTATTAAAAAAATTTCTTTGAGCCCTTTGCCACCAACAAAATCTCTCCCTTTTATGCCAAATTGCATTTCTTCCTTCCTCCTCAAGATTATTCCTGTTCTTTTCATTTGACTTTAGACTGCCTTGAACTGCAAGAAACCTGTCTAAGGCTAGAACAGATTGGGTAATCGCCTACTATACTACTGGATCCCTGAACAGTACTATATGGTGGTTAGCATCACTTAGCACACAGCACGCTTCTTGTTGTACTTTTGCCAACCACAGCTCTACATGAATCATTTGATGGAACAAGTGTTTGACAACCTTTTACTGGAGAGCAATAAAGCTATTAGCACTGTCTAAATGCTAAACTAAATTTGATTCTGATTACACCCACAAGTCTGAACTCGTTTCATCTACAAATTAGAATATAGTAGTACATGTATAATCAATTATGCATATTTAATATTATCAACATGTTTGACCTCTGGAACCGTCACATCTTGATGAATACTTGGTTACAGCGGTGCAAGCAACAAATTAAAAGGAGACAGTCTAGATGAAGTGATGCACTTTTGATCCTTGCAACATAGAAATTGTTAGAATATTTGGGTCTGGCCCATTATTCTATTTATTCTAAAGGATCATAGCCTACTTTTTATGTTATAGTTATTATGGTCAAAACCATACTGGTAATGGAAAAGAACTCTGCTCGGACTGGAAAAGAACCCTGGCAACGTTACGTACGAGTCACAGGGTTGATTCTGCAGAGAACCCTGTGGGTCGCAGACAACCCTGGAGGTTCTCAAAGAACCCTGGCGGGTCTCAAAGAACCCTGGCGCTGGCCTGAGTCTGAGCCTGACTTGCGTGCGGAAGGGATCTCCCTTTGCTGGTTATGGAAACTGAAGACGCGGTAATTGGAAGGGCTGATTATGGCAATCACTGATACCATGATTCAGCCTTCCATAATTCAGCCTTCCATAACTCAGCCTTCCTGATTCTCTCCCGTCCAGGTTCATCCTCTCGTCTCACCCGAGGGCTATGAATAGAGAGCCATCTTCTCCTGTAAGACAGAGATTTTTGAGTCCATTACTACTTCTCCTTCCTCTGCTGCAAATCTGCCTCCCCATCGCCGGCGCTGCGCGCACACCACCGGCGAGAGCAGGTGCCTCCGACACCATTGCCTCCTTGAGATCCTGCTCGGGATATAGGGGCAATCAGGTTTCTGGGGAGCGTCTATACGCGACTGCTCGCCCAGAACTGCTACGTCTTCACCGGCGTACGGTTCACCGTCCTGGAGACTCCGCCGCCGTCGAACGACTACACTGCGCCTCGTCTTCTTCCTGCACGATTCCGGCGCACGGACTGCACTGCGTCAACGGATCTTCCTGCATCGAATCTGAACGACTACTTCGAGCAAGGCCAGTCGAGAAATATCATGAGTACAGATGATATTCCTCCGGCTGGTAACGGCGCAACCTATGCCTCTGGCAGAGGTCCCGCCCCAGGGTACTTTTCGATGTCCGAACTGCTATCCTTTATCTTATTCGTGTTCTTCTTTAAATCTGTGTTAAATTTGAACACGTGCACATAGATCGTTTCACTCATTATAGTCATGCAAATATTCGTGAATTTAATTATAACTTTTGGAATTAAAATATGGCCTATTGCAGATAATTATCCAACAGAAATGACATTATGGTCAAAGAGTGTAGTTATACTTCCATGTAAAATTTGGCGGTGCAAGATCACAACACGTTCCCAAAGTGAAGATTCAGCTAGTTAATTCTCAGAAAGAATGGATACGAAGAGATTTGATAGTCAAAAGGACAAAAGAAAGTTGATGCAATTCAGGAACAGAATAAGCTAGGGATGAAGTGTTTGATTCTAACAAAGTGAAGCAAAGCTAAGGAACCTTTGATGCAAATAGAATATAATTTGCATCACTAGTGGCCCCACCGGCTATGATTCCTTAATTCATGTATCATGATCTCCTAACCTAATGGAAATATGTTAGCATCATATATTATTTGTGATAATTAAAAGCATGTGATGCAAAATGATGATAGTAAAATGCAAGTTGCACAAAGCTCTATGATCCTTGGTTAGGATATACATGTTTGTTTTTCTGATGAAATGAATGTTGGAAATATATATACTGCTAACCATGAGCCTGCTTTTAGAGCGTGCCTAAACATTTGCCTTTTAGACTTTAGAGCTGATCCTGATTTCTTTGTTTCATTTTTAAATATTTAAGAACTTAGCCTATCGCATTTGATTTGATGACAAACTTGCAAGTGATAAAGTTGATGTGTGTTGGTTCTGGCTCTGATTCAGCTATCAAGTAAATAAGTGATTGTGTTCCTCCATTGATGGTGGCAAGTTGACATCCATGCACACAAATGTCATTTGGTTCCAGAAAATGTTGTAAACTTGTGATGTAGGCATGATGAGCTGGCAAACACAAAATATATGTAGGTTAACATTACTAGCTAGTAATTAGCTGACAAAAAGGAGGAGAGTTGGGCAGTAAGTTACCACTATCTAGGAGAGAAGTCAGTCGTTACTGTTAGTGAAGTTGAAATGAAAGCACACATACAGTGGAGCGAGCAGTGGGTGTACCAACAGGACAGGAGTGCTTTGTTGCTGCCATCGGCATATATGGACGTTGGTTGACAACGGAACAACATGCATGCCGTTTGCCGAAGCGAGCGAAGGACTTGTTGTTGTACAAGGCTCGAAGCCATCTACACAAACATGTCACGCAGTGTAGAAATTAAAGTCGGTCCATGATATGATGCAACAATATATAGATGATAGAGGATGTCTTTTTAGTTAATTTCCTTGTAGGATAAGATCTGCCGACCAATGCCATAATAATCAAGGACGATCTTTGAGGCTGCTAGGTTCTATCTTATTATGATGATGTTTCAGCCTGTTGTTGAGTACTATGTCCAGAGGAGAGGAAAACTAAACTCATGATGGAAGAGTGATCACATTGCCAGCAAGTTAAACATTATGTATGATGCAACTCTAGATGATAGAGCATGTGTGTCATTTGAAATGTTTCCTCTATGGAAAAGGCCAGCACACCAATACAACGGCACGCACATTGGTTAATCTTTGAAAAGCTCTCTTTTTTATTATGAGCCGCCCTTTGGGAATGGAGATTAATCTTCGTATGCTGAGCAAAGTGTTGTACACTTGTGATTGTGATGGTGGTATGATGAGCAGGCAAACAGAAAAATATTCCTTGACATTACTAGCTAGTAATTAGATGGCCAAAAAGGAGGAAAGTTGGCCAGTAAGGTACCACTAGCTAGAGAGAAGTCAGTCGTTACTGTTAGTGAAGTTGAAATGGAGGCACACATACAGTGGAGCGAGCAGTGGGTGTACCAACAATAGGAGTGCTTGTTGCTGTCGTTGGCATATATGGACGTTGGTCGAATAACGGAACAACATGCATGGTCAAAGCGAGTGAATTAGGACTGCTGGTGCACAAGGCTAGAAGCAAAATGGGGCCAGAAAGAGAAAGCAAAGGTGAGGGAAGTGTCAAAAGATGAGGCCGGCCCTGCCCTGCATGCATTGGTTGAGCAATGCGACATGAGAGGACCCAGCCCATGGAGGACATAATTAATATATAATGGCAACCACAAAACCACCGCTGTCTGTCTATGATTTTGTAGCAGCTAGCGAGGGGGATCCTTTAAGTTGTGCGTGATCTTTGTATCGCCGACCTCTGCTATGCACCTCCACCACACCACCTGCTCAGGCCTTTCCTATATAAAGAGCAGAGAGCCTTGGTCGTTTGCATAAGCAATTCTAGCCTTGCATGGCATCCGGCATGTCAAGCTCAAGCAGCATGCCGTCCCACTGCTCCTCCCTGCCGTTGATTGCTCTTCTCCTGCTCTGCTCCCAGCTGCTGCAGGTGGCCACTGCCAGAGAGCAGTACCATGAGTTTGTGATCCAGGAGGCGTCGGTGACTCGGCTGTGCCGTCAGCGCAGCATCATGACGGTGAACGGGCAGTTCCCGGGGCCGGCGCTGGAGGTGAACGAGGGCGACTCGCTGATCGTCCGGGTGATCAACCGGGGCGGGTACAACGTGACGGTGCACTGGCACGGCGTGCGGCAGATGCGGACGGGATGGTCCGATGGCCCCGAGTTCGTGACGCAGTGCCCCATACGCCCCGGCGGCAGCTACACGTACCGCTTCACGGTGGCCGGGCAGGAGGGCACGCTGTGGTGGCACGCCCACAGCTCATGGCTGAGGGCCACCGTCCATGGCGCCCTCATCATCAGGCCCCGCGCCGGCGTCGCGGCCTACCCCTTCAACACCGCCAGCAAGCCGCCCGCCAGGGAGATCCCCGTCATCCTCGGTACGTACTACTAACTCAACATTAATCCAATTGTTAGCTCGTGGAATGGAAGGATATACATTTGCAAAGTGTGCGGTGGGCCGCACCGCAGAGAATATATACGAGAGATGGATGGATGATTAGCATCTCTCTTTCTATAGCTTTCCCCGCATGTTAGTCAGTGTTATCATTCTGTTAGTTGTTGGTTGATACCAGCTTGCAAACTAGCTTACGTAGCTGCTGCATGAGAGTCAACTATCCAATAAGCATCGCCATCATGCATGCATGTTGGATCACGAAAGTTAACCAGACACTAATGCAAGCGTCATCGAGACGTCCTCCATGGTCGGTCCTGCTAGAAAAAAAAAAGGAAATAGACCGTCATTTACGGGCGTCTAAAAGAGTTCCATTATGTTGCATCATGTCATGTGAGATCCTAGAGTCTTTAGTTGCAGTCACTCATGAGCCATGGCACCGACTTGTGGGTCCAACACACACCCACCTCTCATACACCATCCGTATCATGTCATGTATCTCCATCTAAAAAAGGTTATACTTGACTCTGAAGCATTCCAAAAGGGAAACAAGTTGCTTGTTTCAGAGTTAGTTTCCTTTAATTTCAAACATGGTAACGTGCCCTGCAGGGGAATGGTGGGACATGAACCCGATCGACGTGGTCCGCACGGCCACCCGCACCGGCGCCGCCCCCAACATCTCCGACGCCCTCACCGTCAACGGCCAGCCCGGCGACCTCTACAGGTGCTCTTCGTCAAAGGACACGGCGACGTTCACGGTGAAATCCGGCGAGACCAACCTGCTGCGCTTCATCAACGCCGCACTCAACACGGAGCTCTTCGTCTCCATCGCCGGCCACACCATGACGGTGGTGGCCGCCGACGCCTCGTACACCAAGCCCTACTCCACATCTGTTGTCATGATCGCCCCCGGCCAGACCACCGACGTGCTCGTCACCTTCGACCAGCCGCCGGGGCGATACTACCTCGCCGCCCGCGCCTACGCCAGCGCACAGGGCGTCCCCTTCGACAACACCACAACCACCGCCGTGTTCGAGTACGACGACGGCTCGACCTCCAGCGCACCCATGATGCCGACGCTGCCGGCGTACAACGACACGGCGGCGGCCACGACGTTCACGACGAGCCTTCGCGGCCTGCGCAAGGCGGAGCTCCCGTCGCGCGTCGACGAGAGCCTCTTCTTCACCGTCGGCGTCGGACTCTTCAACTGCTCGACAGGCCAGAGCTGCGGTGGGCCCAACAACACGCGGTTCGCGGCGAGCATCAACAACGTCTCCTTCGTGCTGCCCTCCACCGTGTCCATCCTGCAGGCGCACTACCACGCCAACACGGCTGATGAGGTGTTCACCGATGACTTCCCGGCGAACCCGCCGGTGCAGTTCGACTACACGGCGCAGAACGTGAGCCGCGCGCTGTGGCAGCCGGTGCCCGGCACCAAGGTGTACAGGCTCAAGTACGGCGCCGCCGTGCAGGTGGTGCTGCAGGGCACCAACATCTTCGCCGGGGAGAACCACCCCATCCACATCCACGGCTACGACTTCTACATCCTCGGCGAGGGGTTCGGCAACTTCGACGCCGTCACCGACACGGCCAAGCTCAACATGGACGACCCGCCGATGAGGAACACGGTGGGCGTGCCGGTCAACGGCTGGGCGGTTATCCGGTTCGTCGCCGACAACCCGGGGGTGTGGCTGATGCACTGCCACCTCGACGTCCATATCACCTGGGGTCTTGCCATGGCCTTCCTCGTAGAGGACGGTGTCGGCGAACTGCAGTCTCTCCAGGCGCCTCCACCGGACCTCCCGATCTGCTGATGACCTAATGGCACCTCAAAGGTTTGGCAGTTTTGGCCATTTATCTGCTTACCTGAAGCTGATTATTTCCAAGGAATATATTCATGTACCAATTGGCATCCCTTGTCATCTACATTAAATCTATCAAGAAACACTGTCAACTTATTTCAGAAATATATTGGAAGAAAGAACGAGTACTGAAATTTATACGGTAACTTCCTGGTGGAGGATAGCGTTGGGGAGCTGCAGTCTCTCGATCGAGTGAGAGGTTGAGAGCAAGTGGACTAATGGAGAGGGAAGGTGGAGACAAGAGAACATAGGCCTGACATGTGGGACCCACAGTTTATCAGCTAATGTGGTAAAACCATGTGCCACGTATGATCAAAACCAGAGGTATTGGTTAAGGGTTTAAGTTGTCCGGTTTGGACAGTTGCTTTCTGTAAGTTATCTGGTTTAGTTTGATGTATAAAACCAAACAAATATGATAGTTGAAAGGTGAAATATAGACTTTTTCCTATTTTGTATCATAAATATTAATATTTTGTTGTATTTGGTCAAACATAATAAGATGTTTTGACTCTCCAAAAAAGTCGTAATGACTTATGATTTGGAAGGGAGAAAACAATAGTCCTCTGAATTCAATTATTTGGATGCTAAAAGCGACCGGAACAGTTAAATCACACTCGAGTGTTGGAAGGTCTCCCATACTTAAGTTTTTTTGCTTTCACCCAACTCCCTCTGTTCCCCAACTCCGGTGAGGTTCGGGGTTTGAGTTCCGCGGGGGGGAGGCGGGAGGTGGGGTACCGGCCTTACAGGAGACCCTGAGACGTCAGGCTGGCAGTTAGACCAGGGCAGTAGTGGGGGCGCACGACATTGGCCTAGAGAGTCGGGGAGAAGGCCGTGGGTGGTGGTGGGTCTGGGCGATGGCGGGTGGATGTCGAAAGGAAGAAGGTAAAGAGGAGAGAGAAAATGTGGAGAGGGAAAAAGACAAGGTGAAGAGAGGAGGTATATCAAGTGTGTGGAGGGTTTCTAACACTCGAGCGTGGTACAGAGATGAGATTTCATACAAAACTAAATGTTTAACATTTCTAGGATAAAACTTGAATGCTAAAATAATTTTGTTTCAGAACAGACAGAACACATGGAATATTTGAGGACTGGAGGGAGTACGTGTGTCTGATTGTACACCGCGCGCTTCCTTTGACTAGTCATGGAAAACACGGTGGTTCGTTTTGTTGATCACCAGAATTTGTCGAGTGGAGATGTCAAAAAAAAAAGAGTCATCAAGTGGAAATCAAGTCAATAAATCTACAGTTAAAAGCTCGACGACCCGGTGCCGCCGGTCTCCGCCGCACACTACTAGTCTTCTTCTACAGTATGCACGGTACAGGACTAGAGGATAGATATTTCAGATAAAGCGCAGAGCTTTTGCCTCGTGTGTTAGCTGAAGAACATGGATCATCTTTGCTTTCTGCACCTGCAGTATCTCTTCCTCATCCTCGTGCTTCTCTTGTGGTCTATCTCCTGGGCCGCCGCCGCAGGTGATTGTGAGTTCATCTTCGATGGTTTCTCCGGTGCCGGCTTAAACCTGAGCATGGAGGGTGAAGCTTCAGTCGCGAACGGCCTCCTGAGCCTAACAAGCGGGGTGGTCAATAAAGGTCACGCTTTCTACCCTTACCCTCTTCACTTGACGACGGATGGCTCCTCCTTGGCATCCTTCTCCACAACTTTTCTTTTCTCCATTATGGGGTCCTACAATTGACTTCAGCAGTGACGGTCTTGCATTTGTGCTTTTTGTTCCAACAAGGATTTCTCTAGCGCCTCGCCTAGCCAGTATCTTGGCCTTCTCAATAGCTCGAATAATGGTAACCCAAAAGATCATCTCCTTGCGATCGAGCTTGATACCATAAAGAATGAGGAGTTCCAAGACATTGACGACAACCACATAGGGGTTGACGTAAACAGTATGATTTCAGTTGCCTCTGCTACGGCATCCGGTTACTACACCTCTGATGGCGCGTTTCATACCTTGAGCCTCGGTAGTGGACAAGCGATGCAGGTGTGGGTGGACTATGACACCACCCACGCCATGCTGAATGCCACAATAGCGCCCTGCTGCCTGTCCTCCAAGCCCAGCACTCCGCTGCTATCAGTCAGGTATAATTTGTCCTCAGTTTTGCCAACCACGGCAGTGTTTGCTGGATTTTCGGCGGCGACTGGCCCAATTGACAGCAGGCATTACATTCTGGGTTGGAGCTTCAAGCTCAACGGACAACCCAACTACTCCGCCCTTTCTTTGAAGACTATCCAACAACTTGCGGCGCAGCTTCACGCTCGCCCACGCACCAACAACAATATAACAACATTATGTGCCGGTCTCATACCAACTCTTGGAATTGCCATATTGGTGGTGCTGCAGGGCACCAACAGCTTCGCGGGGGAGAGCCACCCTATCCACATCCACGGCGACGACTTCTACATCCTCGAAGAAGGGTTCGGCAACTTCGATGCTGCCGCCGACACGACCAAGCTCAACCTGGACGACCCGCCGATGAGGAACACGGTGGGCGTGCCGGTCAACGGCTGGGCAGTCATCCGCCGACAACCCTGGGGTGTGGCTGATGCACTACCACCTCGACGTCCACATCACCTGGGGCCTCGCCATGGCCTTCCTCGTCGGGGAGCTGCAGTCTCTCCAGCGCCTCCACCGGACCTCCCGCTCTGCTGATCATGCATCGTTGGCTTAATTACTTGTTTCTGCTGATTATTCGGAGAACACTAATCAATTCAGCCTACATTGTTAGCAAATGATGTGAAAACAAGATCGAACACGAGACACGATTTTAACATGAAAAACTCTTGCGGGAAAAAACCACGGGCGCCAGCCAGCAAGAACTTCACTATGTGGAGGAGCCAGGTTACAACACCGTCGCGACGGCTTATAAGAATAAAATAAATCACCAGGTGGACACCCTCCAGTAGCGACTTGGACCAAATGAGCCTTTGACTTGTGCTAAAATTGGATCACAACTCAACATACATAACCCACCAATAACATTCGTCAAAATGAAACAATGTTAAAGTAATTATTATTCAGACATATTAATGAAACCAATGGCACTGAATACAGGATCACTGGGAATGGTAACACATGATTGATTTTGGGTGTAGCATTGCTGTGGGGGTCATGGATTAGGGGGCCCACTGTCAGGACGCCTGCTAACGGCGCACGGATGGAGAAAGACCCTGACAACGGTAGGGAGCGGCACTAGTTTCGACTGGTCGGAAGGCTCCGTCTCGTCCGACCTATAGAGGACCCGGGGGACGCGGGGATAGAGGCCTCCGTCCTGTCCGACCCCGACCCCCCGGACGACCAGGGGATGAAAGGGGTCGGGCACGTCCGTCTCGCCCGACCCCCGACCCCTCGGGTCGGAAGGGCAGACCCCCGCGAGGGGTCCCGTCTATCGATAAGCACGCACAGTAGAAAAGGGGGGAAGTCCCAAATACCCTCCCCAAGTCAAATCTGGCTTGTGAAGGAGAAAGCGTGCGGCCTACGTCTTCTCCCGACCGATACCCGACATCACCTGTCCGCCTGCCAACTGAGAAAGCTGATTTGCAGCCCTACGCTTGGGAAAAGGTAGCTGCATGAGCGCTGCTGCGCTAGCGGCCAAGAAGGAAGCTACCGCGAAGCTACGGGTGGGAAGGTGAAGGACGCACGGCAGCCAAGGAAGGGGTTGCCAAGACGCACTAGGCCGACAGCAAGCACCCGTCGGGGGCGTCCGGCCTTCGAGGGTAGATAGGTAAAATGACATTGTAAAGCTGCCTTCCTCTTGAACTATAAAACAGGAGGGCGTCCCCCTGCGAGGGGATTCCGATTTCTGGACTCTTGATCTCTAGAGCACTTAGTCCCCTACACGCACATTCCACACACACACAAGGTTTGAACCGGCCTTTGCTGTAATCAGCCGCCAAGAGAGCAATACAATCAGGAGCCCGTTGCACTGGACGTAGGGATCATTCCCAAACCAGTATAAATCATCTGTCTTGCGTCTCTTGAACCATTCTCCACCTAGACGTGCGTGTTCTGTGATCGACACTCGCCGGCGTGAGGTACCCCGTGTACCACCCGCCGACAGTTGGCGCGCCAGGTAGGGGCTTGCGCACGTCTACGTCTTCATCGACACCCGATGCGAGATGGCAGGTTCTGGTGACCATCAGTTCAGGCTGGGCCTGACCATCCGGTTCGGCAGCCTCGAGTTCCTCGTGAACGAGATGCCGGACGCTCGCGGTGGCGCGCTACGCCTCGTCCTCGTCGACAACCCCGACTACCCGGCTACCTGCGCGGGACAAGTCCCCTGTGGTGGCCCGGCAGTGTCCTCGGCCGCCTCGGAGGAGGCCGCGACGGCTACGTAGGCCATGGGCGTCGTCTCTCGAAACTCCATCGCAGTGTCCAGGGTGGGGCGCGAACGGATCGTGCACCGTCTTGGCAGGAGCGACAAATCAACCCAAGCGCTTCAGATGAAGCGTTCGGATTCGCCTTCGTCATGCGGCTCCAAAAGCCAAATGACCAAGAAGGTCGACGCGTGCCCAAGAAAAGGCGAGGCGTCAGCCTTTCCTTTTGGTTTGAGGAACGGGTCACAAACTTTCTCCGACTTGGTGTAACGTCAGGCATGGAAAGGCCTCGAAAGGGCACACGCCAGGGTGCGCCTGCTAAGGTACAAAGACATCCTGAGGTGCTACACGGCCCCGAGCGCTATGGCCAGCCCATGCGAGCCTGGACAGGAGAAAGATCTGGAAGTGTACCTTCCCTCGAGAATGGGTAAGCACTGTCCTTCGAGGGAGTGTTTCACCATAGTTCCCCCGGACGACTTGATGAACGGGGCGAACGGGGCCGAGATCCGGTTGACTCCGGAGCAGATCGTGGCGAAGCAACAGGAGTTGGAGGACATGCGGCTCGCCATCGAGATAGAGCAAGCTCAGTTTGATGCGAACATGGAGCCGTCAGCTTGGGCACGAGCCCGCGAGGTAGGCCAGAGGATCGAAACTAACGCCGATGGCTACCCTCTTTTCGACCGAGCGAGCCAATGCATCGTTGCGGCCATGCTGCTCAGCCGGCAGCTGCCACAACCGTCTACCCCGGAGGAGCGCCGAGTCCACAATGGGCTGAGGACGCTCCTCGAACGCACCGCGGTGCGGCAGGCAGCGAGCTCCGCGAGAAGAAGGCGGCACTCCGCTGGAAACTCGTGGTCTCCCAGCCCCGTCGACAGGAAAAGGCCGGCCGACGGCTCACGGCGGAACGCCCCGAATCCGGACGCCGCGAAGATTCAGGACAGACTGGGTCCTGATCGCGACATACGACACACCATCGAGGTTCGGCGCCGAGACAAATCAGAAGAGCCGGAGAACCATGTCCTACGTATCAGGCATCACCGGCGCGAGGCGCACGTTGAGGTAGAAGAAGATTGGGACTCGAACTCCGACTCCGATTGCCCCGGCCCAGCCGCCTTCTCCCACGAGATTCGTACCATCGCAATTCCCCCGCGGTTCCGTCTCCCCACCAACTTCAGCAAGTACGATGGGGAGACAAACCCTTTGGTCTGGCTGGATGACTTCCGGCTTGCGTGCCGGGCGGGGGGAGCTTTCGACGACAAAGTCATCATACGCAACCTCCCCTTGTACTTGGTGGAGCCGGCCCGTGCGTGGTTTGAACGACTGTCGAACGGGGAGATCCGTAACTGGGCGGATCTGAGGAGTATTTTTGTCGGGAACTTCCAGGGAACCTGCGCGCGCCCGGGCAAGGTCTGGGACCTCAAAAGGTGCAGGCAGAAGCATGGGGAGACCCTGCGCTGGTTTTCTCGATAGTACAACAACCTGCCTGACGCCACTTATGACGACGCCATCGCTGCGCTGATGGGAGGCACCAAGAGCCGACCCTTGGTTAACCGGATCGGCAGGGAGTGCCAGAAGACGATCAAGGAGGTCCTCGACATGGCCGCTGAAGAAGCGCAGGGAGAGGAAGCCGTGCTGGTGCATTTTCCCGAAGACGGTGGGAAAAAGAAGAGCGAGGAGACCGCCAACGAGGCAGGGCCGTCGGACCATCGCGAGAAGAAGAAGAAGAAGAAGAAGAAGAAAAAGAAGAAGAAGAAGAAGAAGAAGAAGAAGAAGAAGAAGAAGAAGAAGAAGAAGAAGGAAAGAAGGGTCGAGTTCGTCACCGTCGCAGACCCAAATCCCTCCCGACCCCAAGGACGGGCGCCGCAAGGTCAGAGACGAGACGACCGACCCCAGGGCGATGACCCAACGAGGGCCAAACCCCTTACTAATTCGAGCAGCTACTCGAGGGCTGGATGGGGTCAGCCCGACCTCTCAGCCACAAGGGATGGGGATGGTGACCGACTCGTTCCCTAAACCCGACGAGTGCCTCATGATCTTCGGAGACCTAAAGGCACAGGCGTCAAAGCGACGCACCAAGCTGATGGAGCATGATGTGTTCACGGTTCATCCTACCAACCAGGAGTTCCTCCGGTGGTGTGAAGCCGCGATCACCTTCGACCGATCCGACCACCCGAAGTACGTCCCGCATCCAGGGAACCTTCCGCTGGTTGTGGCTCCGATAATCGGGAGGAAGCGCATCTCCAAGGTGTTGATGGATGGAGGGAGCGGCCTCAACATCCTATATGCAAGCACGCTGGACGCCTTGGGCGTCCCGCGATCCCACGTGCGGCCGGAACGGGCTCCCTTCTACGGAGTAGTCCTGGGGAAGGAGGTTGTCCCGTTGGGACAGATCACCCTCCCAGTCACCTTCGGAGACCGGGACAATTTCCGCACCGAGACACTCTGCTTCGAGGTGGTGGACTTCGACGGCTCCTACCACGCTATCCTGGGAAGGCCATGCTACGCGAAGTTCATGGCCGTCCCAAACTACGTCTACCTCAAGCTCAAGATGTCGGGTCCCAATAGCGTCATTGTGGAAGGAACATCCCCTCAGGTGGCGTACGAATGCGAGAAGGAGAGCTGCGCACTGGCGGCAGCGCTCGTCACGTCTCGCCAGCTCGCCAAGGCCAAGGCGGCCGTGGAGGCTTCCAAAGAGCTCGCCGTCTCTCAAGCCGCGGTCGACGCCATGACAGCACTGGCTTCTGCTCCTGAGGGTCGGGAAGTACGCGACGCCAGGAGTGATGATGGCCCCACAAGCAAGAAGGCGATGCTCGACCCGGAGGCCGAGAGGCAATTCCAGCCATCGAGCGACACGAAGAAGGTGCTCCTCGACCCCCAGAGCTCCGGAAGCAAGGCGGTCATCATCTCCTCCACCCTCACGGAGAAATAGGAAAGCGTGCTCGTCGACTGCCTCTGGGCGAACATCGGCATGTTCGCATGGGTTCCCGCAGACATGCCGGGAATCCCCCGGGAAGTCGTCGAGCATTCCTTGGACATTCGCAAAGGCGCGAAGCCCATCAGGCAGCCCACAAGACACTGCAACGAGTTCAAGCGAAAGATCATCATTGAGGAAGTAGCCAAGTTGTTAGATGCAGGGTTCATTAGGGAGGTACGCTACCCAGAGTGGTTGGCAAATCCTGTACTCATCGAGAAAAAGAATGGGAAGTGGAGAATGTGTGTCGATTACACTAGTCTCAATAAAGCTTGCGAAAAGTTTTCCTATCCCCTCCCTCGCATCGACCAGGTCGTTGATTCTACAGCAGGGTGTGAAGCCCTATGTTTCCTCGATGCCTACTCTCGGTACCACTAGATTGCGCTCAAAGAATCCGACCAATTGACCACTTCCTTCGTGACCCCCTGTGGTGTATTCTGTTACACCACGATGGCCTTCGGGCTAAAGAATGCTGGTGCAACGTTTCAGCGTTGCATGAACCAGTGCTTAGGGGACCTCGTCGGGCGAACCGTCGAGGTCTACGTGGACGACATCATAGTCAAATGCAAGCGAGCTGAGGATCTAGTTCAAGACTTGGAAGCCACGTTCGATCGCCTGCGGGCGAACCACGTAAAACTCAATCCAGAGAAATGCGTATTCGGGGTCTCAAAGGGCCTCCTCCTGGGATTCGTCGTCTCCGCCAGGGGCATCGAGGCGAACCCCGAGAAGATAGCAGCCATCACCAACATGGGACCGCTCAGCTCCGTCAAGGACGTCCAGAAGCTGACAGGTTGCCTCGCTGCGTTAGGACGGTTCGTAGCACGCCTGGGTGAGCGAGGGCTTCCCCTCTACAAACTTTTGAAGAGGGACGGCCACTTCGAGTGGAGCACGGAGGCTCAGCAGGCGCTGGACTAGCTCAAACACATGCTCACCAAACCACCAATCCTAGTGCCTCCACGCGAGGGGGAGCACTTGCTCTTGTACGTGGCGGCGACCACTCAGGTGGTGAGCGCCGTTCTCGTGGTGGAACGCGAGGAGGAGGGACACGCCCTGAAGATCCAGCACTCGGTCCCTCAATGGATGCCACAGCAGCCGGGAGGGGCTCCGTGACGCTCACCAGGGTGCTCGCCCTCCGCGGACGCCTCGACGTCCATCTCCCGCTCCACCGTCCCCGCAGTTTCTCCGGCCACAGGCGACGTGGCCAGCACGTACGTAACCCCCGCTCCGGTGGTACGGTCGGCCGAGGGAGAAGGGACTGGCAGGGGTGGAGCAGCGGCCATCTGGGCAGGCTCCACGCCTCCCGGGGCGGACGAGGAGCCTCCAAGGGCGGAGGGTGGAACCGACCCCTCGACCCCGGTCGGACACGGGTCGGCGGGCCAAGGCTCGGTGGGCGTCCTCTGCTCCAAAGAGCCAGGGACGGTCGCGGGTGGCACGTCTCGACGGAGACGCTTCACCGACGCTGAGTCGGGGTCCGACCCCTGGCCGATCCGGTTGCATGCATGGCGACATTGATATGAACGCTAACGGCATGAGTAATAAAAGAAAAACAAAACAGCAAGAGAATCTAGACGGACTTGCTCGACGTGCCGGGGCGGCGAACCGCCACCCGCATCGGTTTAGAGGAGGAGGACAAGCGCGAACGGGAAGCCTTGGCGAGCGGGGCACCCGGAGGCGGAGAAGGTAGCTTCTCCACGACGATGGGTGCCGATCGACGTTCGTCGTGCGCCACGAAGTCCTCCATGGTGCAATCTCCCAGCAGAGGGGAATGACCTCTGGGGTTTTCCTCCCTGTCGCACGAAGAGGCCAGATCCGATCCGACCTCCTGTCCTCGGTGCTCCTTGCACTCGCTCTCGCGTCTCCGCTCCTGCGTATGGAGACGCTTCTCGGTGTCCTCCATCTTGCGCTTCCGATCGGCCTCTCCGGCAGCACGATTCCTCCGCCGGGCCTCGTCGAGGGCGGGTTGCTCCTCAGGCAAGATCCCCCTTGAGGCGAGGAGGCCTCCGGGAGCATCGACGGCTAGCCCGGGGTGGGGATCACCATGGAGGCGGCTCGCTGGGAGTCAACGAGCTCCGTAAGACGAGCCCGTATCTCGTCCTCCGAAGGGAAGGTGCGCGACACGAGGCTCGAGCGGAGCTTGGCCTCGGAAGTTGTGCGGAGCATCTCAAAGAGGCGCAGCGGCCGGGCCATGAGCGGGGCGACGCGGTGTCGGTGGAAGGCCTCCGCGATGCCAATGCCGGTAAGGCCGCACGACCGGAGCTTGGCGAGGCAGTCGAGGTGTAGCGTCAGCTTCTTGCGGTCGGCGGCCTCAGGGTCGTACTGCCAATGCGCCGGCTCCTTCGCCGGTGGTGAACTCGTGGGGTCGAACAGAGGAAGGGTGGCCCCGGTGTGGTTCTTCAGGTAGAACCACCCCTTGTTCCAATCCTTGTTGGAGCCCCGCAGCTCCGAGCGCGGGAACTTGTCCACACGGGACTGCTTCGCCTGCAGCGAGCAGTACCCCCAAGGGGCCAAGATTCCATGTGGGCGGACGAGCGCCGCCTTGAAAAAGAGGAGGAAGAGGTTGAAGTCCGGGTCGATGCCCAGGTAGCCCTCGCACAGAACCACGAAGTTGGCCATCTGCTGGACCCCGTTCGGAGCGAGGACGTGGAGCTCCACACCGAAGTGGTGGAGCACTTCGCGAACGAAGCGGTGAGCCGGCACGACGAAGCCACGGACATGGTACGCCATGAAACTCACCACGTACCCCGCTGGCGGCGATGGAGTCTTGTGGGAAGGATGCGGCGAGATCCACTCCTCGTCGGCGGTGCGCGGGCAGAGAAGCCCTCGGGAGACGAGCGACTCGAGGGCGGCGACGGACGCGCTCAAGCGCGCCCACGGGCGAAGCTGCGCAGACGATGAAGAACCCTTCGTGGCCATTGCGACGATGGCGAGCTTGGTGGGAGGCGAGATTGGAAATCCAAGCGGCGAAGACGACGAAGAGCGAACGGAGCGAAGAGCATACCTATTACGCCGGCGTTCCTTTATATAAGGGCGGGGGGTGATGGGCGGCCGTATCGAGGTGGCGCACGACCGAGCTCCCTCAGCCCTCGATTCACATCCGACGGCGTTAAGCTCGCCCGACGTGCGCGCGTGGCACGAGGCGGCGGATTCGGGCATTTGCTGCCCTCCACGCCCACACGCCTCGTCGGGCCCACCACGACCGCGAGGTCAAATCCGAAGCCTGACCGCCGCGTCGCGTCACACTCGATGGGCGGGGCCGTTCCCGTCAACAGCTGGACAGGTCGCCGCGATCTGTGGGCCCGGCCAAATCCCCGCGATCGGCCCGGAAGGGACAAAAAGGATGTGGGCCCGGCCCAAGGCTGAGGGATATAAGCCGACCCGCGAAGGGCGCGGATGGCCAGACCGCGCAATCAGAGAACGGGAAACTCATGAACAGCGGGCTCGGGGTAGAAGTCCCTGGGTCGACGCTTTGCAAAGAAGGTCGGGACCCCCACAACACGTTGGGCACCGGGAATTGCCGTTGGAGCATTTCCCAGGTCGTGCCCCCGAGACTCCGAAAGTCATCAGAAGTTAGCAAGAAACGGAGAAAAAGGAGTCCCCCCCCCCAACAAAATCCAATTCCCCCGAAGAACGGATATGACCTCACAAACGAGTCCTCGACTCTTCTACAAGGTCGGGGGCTACTGTGGGGGTCATGAATTAGGGGGCCCACTGTCAGGACACCTGCTAACGGCGCGCGGACGGAGGAAGACCCTGACAACGGTAGGGAGCGGCACTAGTTTCGACTGGTCGGAAGACTCCGTTTCGCCCGACCTACAGAGGACCCGGGGGACGCGGGGATAGAGGCCTCCGTCCCGTCCGACCCCGACCCCCCAGACGACCAGGGGGTGAAAGGGGTCGGGCATGTCCGTCTCGCCCTACCCCCGACCCCTCGGGTCAGAAGGGCAGACCCCCGCGAGGGGTTCCGTCTATCGATAAGCACGCACGGTAGAAAAGGGGGAAGTCCCAAAGACCCTCCCCAAGTCAAATCTGGCTTGTGAAGGAGAAGGCGTGCGACCTACGCCTTCTCCCGACCGACACCCGACATCACCTGCCCGCCTGCCAACTGAGAAAGCTGAGCTGCAGCCCTGCGTTTGGGAAAAGGTAGCTGCATGCGCGCTGCTGCGCTAGCGGCCAAGAAGGAAGCTACCGCGAAGCTGCCGGTGGGAAGGTGAAGGACACGCGGCAGCCAAGGAAGGGGTCGCCAAGACGCACTAGGCCGACAGCAAGCAACCGTCGGGGGCGTCCGGCCTTCGAGGGGTAGATAGGTAAAACGACATTGTAAAACTGTCTTCCTCTTGAGCTATAAAAGAGGAGGGCGTCCCCCTGCGAGGGGATTCCGATTTCTGGACTCTCGATCTCTAGAGCACTTAGTCCCCTACACGCACATTCCACACACACAAGGCTTGAGCCAGCCTTCGCTGTAATCAGCCGCCAAGAGAGCAATACAATCAGGAGCCCGTTGCACTGGACGTAGGGATCACTCCCGAACCAATATAAATCCTCTGTCTTGCGTCTCTTGAATCATTCTCCACCGAGACGTGCGTGTTCTGTGATCGACACTCGCCGGCGTGAGGTACCCCGTGTGCCACCCGCCGACAATTGCACACTACAGATTCACCCTGATCTTGTGTCTGACAGTGCTCAATTCCTCCATCATGCGTTTCCTAAATGGTTTCGGTATCCAACCGTGTTTCTAGATGGATTTCTTGTCAGCTCGTGCGTGCGCTTTGACTACAAGTGGAAACACTGTTTCGTCGACCTGCATGTTCGTTCACGGACGAATATTCCAATCCGGGTAGTGGCAAGTGCTCATTCATATCGTTGAGGCTCTCTTTAGTCACCCAACGTTTTCACATTGACACGAGTGTTTAGATATGGGAAGTTTGAGAAAATTTACTTACTTTAGCAAAACTTTGTGAGACAAATCATGATTTTTAATCGAATGAATAGTGTATATTCATGAAGTAAACACCCTCTGTGTGAAAATTTTTCATCACATTTGAGAAACAAAACAGACAAAAAAATCATTTTATTCTAAGTCAAATTTCTTAAACTGCAAGTATTTTTTTATGTGTTAATTTTATAAATATGAAAAATAAGTAGATTTTATTGAAATATGATTTCATAACATTATACTTCAAATATATTATATATTTTTTATAGAAAAAACATTAGTCAAAGTTATGTTTTAGGGACCGTGTCAATGTCCTAAGAGTAAGTATAATAAGGTGATGTAAGCGGGCTGTATGGAGTAGCACATTAGAGCAAATATTAGCGTGGGCTACAAGAAGGTTAAATGTTGGCGTGGATAAGAGAAGACATGAAAGAGAGGAAAAGTGGGTTGCAAGCTTATAACGCTTAGGCACAAGAAAAAAAATGTATGAGAGACATATGAGCCATATATTTATTGTAAAGATGTAACCATTATATGAGTGGGCTGGAAGGTGGGGTATAAACATTTATCCATCCAGTTGTTGGCTATATTAACCTTGATCTCAATGAGTTGGAGAAGAGAGAAGATAAAATGGTTGTAAACTTACAACTCACACTCAGCTGGCTGCCATAGGAAGTCCAATAAATCTAGTAAGAAAATGAGAGTAGATACAACAAATATTAATGTTGCATGATTGCATCCCATACATATAGACAACTATTATATGAGTGGTCTGTTATGTTGGTTTAGAGTGATATGGCAATAGCTAGCAACCGGCTAAGTTATAAACCTTGCTTTTAAACAGACTTCAACCCAGTGGTTGTATTTGGGTAGCCCTAGCAATCTATCTTCCTGTCGGAGAAATATCAAGGCCAAGGTTGACCTGGTCGTGGTTGGCTGGTTGCGGGTCTTCCAGGGCTGGCTGTCCACCAGACACTAGTTGTGCAGATCGATCGAAGCAAGCTTGGCTAGTTGGATCGATCAATATGCATCATCCCTGCTTTCCGCTGCTGCTGTGTCTCCTCATCCTTGTGCTTCCCCTGCTGCTGTCTGTCTCTGGTGATGAGGCAGCTGATGGGTTCATCTATGATGGCTTCTCCGGTAAAGATCTAACCATGGATGGCGAAGCTTCAGTCGCCGACGGCCTCTTGAGACTAACAAGCGGGCAGGCTCAGATGAAAGGTCATGCTTTCTACACTTACCCTCTCAATTTCACAAGTACCGTTGTTCCAGATAGATCCTCCGTTCCCTCCTTCTCCACAACCTTTGTCTTCGCCATCACGGGGCCATACCCAGACTTGAGCGGCCATGGTCTTGCCTTTGTGCTTTCTTCCACCAAGGAGTTGTTTAGTGCCTTGCCTAGTCAGTACCTGGGCCTTGTCAATAACTGGAATGATGGCAACTCATCAAATCATCTCCTAGCTATCGAGCTTGATACCATACGGAGCGCAGAGTTCAAGGACATCGACGACAACCACATTGGGATTGACATCAACAGCCTAACTTCCTTTGAATCCCATACTGCAGGTTACTACACCTCTGATGGAGAGTTTCATCCGTTGAAACTTATCAGTAAAAAGCCGATGCAGGTGTGGGTGGACTACGACAGTAGCCTCAATCGGCTAAATGTCACAATAGCGCCTTACATGTTGTCGTCTGCCAAACCCAGCAGGCCACTCCTCTCGATCATATGCAATCTTTCATACGTTTTGCCAACAGCAACAGTGTATGCCGGGTTTTCCTCGGCGACTGGCACAATTAACTGCAAGCATTACGTTCTTGGTTGGAGCTTCAAGCTCAACGGAGAAGCTGCAGCACTGGACTACTCGGCCTTATCTGTCGGGACTTTCCAACAACTGGACGGCGCTCGACCACACAGCAACAAGGCTACAATGTTATGCATAGTTCTCTTACCAACAACCGTTGCAATTTCTGTACTTGTCTCTGCTTTTCTCGTCAAGGTCCATGTAAAGAGGCGATTAGAAGCAAGAAGAAATGAGCTAGAGTGGGAGAGGGAGTATGGGCCTCCGTCCTTCACGTACAAAGATCTACTGGCTGCCACCAGCGGGTTCAAGGACAAGATGCTCCTTGGCAAAGGAGGCTTTGGGAGTGTCTTCAAAGGCATTCTTGCCCATTCCAAGCAGATAGTTGCAATTAAGCGGGTATCACCAGACTCAAAGCAAGGGATGAAGGAGTTCCTGGCCGAGATCGTCATCCTTGGTCATCTCCGGCACCGCAATCTTGTGCAACTGCTTGGTTATTGCCGCCATAAGCAACAACTCCTCTTGGTCTACGATTACATGCCTAATGGAAGCCTTGACTGCTACTTGCACTGTCAGGACGCCCATCTGTGTTGGGACCAAAGGTTCCGCATAATCAAAGGTGTCGCATCCGGCCTTTTCTACCTCCATGAGGACTGGGAGCAGGTCGTCATCCACCGGGACATCAAGACGAGCAATGTCTTGCTTGATGGCGAGATGAATGCAAGGTTGGGTGATTTTGGCCTAGCAAGGTCCCATCCTCATGGAGTGGACGCCCACACAACACATGTGGCAGGTACGTAGCACGCGTTGGCTGTTTTTTTATTCAATTTGTTTGTTTAGTTGCTTCAACTTTTTTCATTAAAAAATGTGTCTCCTTATAAAAATATGTTTCCCAACAAGCTTTGCTACATGTATTTCTTCCAACTAAACACCTGCGCAGAGTCCATGAGTGTTACAAGTATAACTTTCTTAATAAGGCTTCCCATTTTGAAAAAAAAAAAACATGGCAGGTACGTGGGGCTACATTGCCCCCGAGCTGGCCCGGCTTGGCAAGGCAACCAAAGCAACTGACGTCTTTGCCTTGGGCGTGCTGATGATGGAGGTTGTCTGTGCAAGGCGGCCAATAATCTGGGTGAACAGAGACGACGGAGAGCCACTTGCCCTGGCAGACTGGGTGCTCGCGGCGTGGCGACGTGGCTCCATTGCCGACGCCGTCGATCCAAGGCTGCAGGATGATTATGTGGAGGAGGAGATAGAGCTGGTGCTCAAGCTTGGCTTGCTCTGCTCGCACCCATCGCCCACAGCGAGGCCCTGCATGCGCCTCGTCATGCAGTACCTCCAAAGGGATGCATCACCCCCACAAGACTTGCAGCCTCATCATACTTTGGTGACCATGACTGATGAGGTGATTGGGCAGGATGAAATAATGTTACTGGATCAGAATGTCATGTCATGTCCCATGGATGCTAGTATAACCGATCTTTCCAGAGGAAGGTGATGGATATTATTGCTCTTGCTTAGGAGTATCTTTGGCAGAGTTTAAATTGATTATATTAGTTCGGCGTGTATACCGAATCCTCTGTTATAATCTCCTCTCCTTCTTCATTCAATTACAACATATGTTCTGTTCACTCTGCTAAAAGTATGTGATCATATTCCGGTACACTCAACTTAGACTAAAATATTGTTGATCCATGGTCAAGAGCATAACTTGTACTCTCTATATCCATTTTCTCTGCAGAAAAGATTATGTTTTTTTTGTAATAAAGGGAAAAAAGGAGGCCTTTTACAGCGCACAATACTACATTATACCAGTGTTGAGAAATGACTAGTATAAAAAACATCCGACGGCTAAGATTAATTTTATACTACTCAAAACTCCTCACGTGGTATGGATGGTATAGCTAGTACAAGGGTATTATAGGAAAAAAAATATTAGTGGCATCAATATAAGCTAGTTTACATATTTATATCTTTTCATTTCTTCATCTATCTATCATTTCTTTCTGTCTTCCGGGTTAGGGTTTCCTGGATGGGTCCCGCCATTGACGCCCCCACCCCCCCCCCTCCCGCGGGAATAGGCATGCGGCTATTAGTTGAAGTGATGTTTAGATCTTCTCTATACCATATACTACTAAGTAGTGGTATTGTGCGTTGTAAAAGACCTAAAAAAACTGTTTTTCAAGTCATTGGTTCTACAGGCCCAGGTACAGCGCCGCCGTGCAGGTGGTGCTGCAGGCACCAACATCTTCACGGGAGAGAACCACCCCATCCACATCCACGGCTACGACTTCTACATCCTCGGCGAAGGGTTCGGCAACATCGACACGACCAAGCTGAACATCGACGACCCGCCAATGAGGAACACGGTGGGCGTGCCGGTCAACAGCTGGGAGGTCATCCGGTTCATCGCCGACAACCCGAGGATGTGGCTCATGCACTGCCACCTGGACATGCACATCACCTGGGCCTCGCCATGGCCTTCCTCGTTGAGGACGGCGTCGAGAAGCTGCGGTCTCTCCAGGCGACTCCACCGGACCTCTCGCTCTGTTGAAAGGCTTATTCATCTGCTTACCTGATGCTGATTATTTGGAAGGAATACCAATTGACATTTGCTGTCATCTACATTATTCATCTACAAACATTGAATTACAGTAACTTCCTGGTCCACATTCTGAGTTCGACGATAAAGACTGTTTTATTTTTTTTAATCATGGTTGATGTCTGGATGTAAAAAAATGCTGATGTTGTTGGAAATATAATAGGGTTGTTACGGTTGTTGATGTAAACTGGGTTTGAAAGGTGTCTCTCGTTTCGGTAACAAAGGGCCTATTCGGCAGCCAGCACTGCCTGGTGGTGGGGGGCTGGCGGGTGGGGCCGAAACTGAATGTTGAGTACTAGTATTTGAGCAGTAGTCAATCAACCATAGAACGCCATGCCCACACGACGCCACGGCCTACGGAACAGTAAAAACGGCACGCATGCCCACACGACGCCACGGCCTACGGAACAGTAAAAACGGCATCGCTTTTTCACCCACCACTGCAAATCTGCCATGGCATCTAGAATTGCTTTGCTTGGCTCGCTGCATCTAGAATTGCGATCGCCATGGCGTTCCACCAGGGGTCGAAGACGGCGTAGGTAGGGGAGCTCCCGCTCTGCTCATCATCACCTGAGGGGGTGTTTAGATTGGGAAAGATTCCTCGAAAAAGCATTGTAGACCCGAAAAAACACTGTAGATGAATAGTGTTCTGTGAGTGGGAGGGATGTGATGAATAGGGAAAAGTTGGATGAATAGTGTTTTTTTGGGAGAAAGTTGGTGAATCTAAACTCACCCTGATTCTGCTTATTATTTGGAACTGGTGAACAGACGGGGAAAAAAAATCCTTATTGTGAGTCACGGTCGTTGGAGCAATCCTTATCTGATTCTGCTTATCTGTTACTATTTGACAACAAATTAAAGACACGCGCAACTAAATTTTTTGTATAAACAATTTGAGCAGTTTTTATGTGTCTTGTCTTGTGGATAATCGTTCAGTTCAATACGTACTTGAAAGTAGGAACCCAATACACGATTTCAAAAGAAGAAAAAAAAACACACGCACACGATGTAGAGAGAGAGAAAGGGAGAGAGCCATAGCAAGTCGGTGTGTGACTCTGTTGGGTGGGCCATGCTTGGTTAGCTGGTTGCTGACATGGATGGATACTGAGTAGAGCAGCAGTAAAAGTGCATTTGCTTTTTCTGCCCACCCGCCATTTTACTTTATTACCGTTCCTTCCTTCCTTCCTTCGCTTTTCACCACTGCAAGGCAAGGCAGAGCAGAGGAGAGGAGGCAGAGCAAGCAGCTGATTCCCATGGCCTTGCCCTTGCTTCTCCTTGTACCAGTAGCCTAGCCTCCCTCCCTCCCTCCCTCCAAGGTACTAACTAGGGCATACCAACAGGATTCAACTCCAGCGCAGCGCGATCCGATCGCCCCCCAAATTCCTCCTCCCTAGAACAACCAAGCCAAACCAAACCAAAGCGATTTCAAGGTACGACAGCATTTCCTCCAGCCATTTTCTTCATTTTGGTCATCTCGCATCCCTTTTTCCTTGTGCCTACACACTACTAGTATGCTGCTTGGTATTTGGGTGAACTGCTCTTCTCTTACTGTACTGCTAGTCTCGGTCGATCGATCATTGCTCACGATTGTTGTTGCTTCGTCTGCGTGCGCTGATTGACGATTCGGGGGTGGGATTCCGCTCCTTTTCCCCTCCGTTAATGCAATGTAGTATTTGGTTCCTCAACAGAACAGGGTTTCAGGGAAGGAAAGAGGGTTTTCCCACCCACCTCTCGCCCCAAATAATTAATTTGTTTGTGGTTCTTTGCTGAATACCAGTACTATACACCGACTGCCCGTCTAGGTCTTTGCATCGCCCCCTCATTGATTTCGCATGTCTTATTATTAGTGACTTCTTTCATGGACAACTCGTTTGCTTCCTTCATCGATTTTGCCCTGCAGCCCCACCAGAAAAATCTTATCCTGTGGAGGATAGGACTGGGGAGTTCCTACTGATTCCATCTAGTACCGTGCCATTGATTCAATCCATTCCATCTCCAACAAATGCAACTGCACCAACTCCACCTCCAGTTTTTACTTTACCTCCATGTGCTAGGACATTCAACGGTCAGCAAAGAGGGACAATTGCATTTGTTGGGCTTCCTTCTGCCCTGGGCACCTGGCCATTCAATGAAACTGGCATATTTCACATGGTTAACCTTTGCTCTACATTATTATCACAAAATAGTGCAAAATTGGTCTCAGCAAATGTGTTTGTGTCGTGATACTAGACGGTATCTCATAAAGGGCTAGCTCATTTTGTACGTTCCCGTACACCCTAATTTTGTTGCATTCTTGTTTGTTGCGAGACAGAAACAAGTCTGCAAGTATACTGTGCAGCAACTGAGACTCTACTTGAAATTTAGTGTACAAATAATCTTAGTCATTGATCTTATAATACCAAAGTTTAGTTACTGTACTTTGGTTGGTTTGTTCTTTCATCTTTACAAAGTGATACTTTCTGGTGTTCCCTAATTAAAAAAGTTATATTTTCTTGCTTCATGCATCAAGCATGCTAACACCAATGATAAAGAGCAGAGTGCACTCTATTTATTCCATTCCTTTTGTTTCTCATCTTCCTAGCATCAGTACAATGGTGAAGAGCAGATCCTCGTGGAGCCAGGTTGTCAAAAACACCAGGCCAGCAAACCTGTCCATTTCCACAAGAAACCTCCGACCAGAAGATCTTGGATCTGTAATATTTGGTTGCACAAACAATACCATCGCAGAGTGTCACTCACGTCAACTTTTTGGTATGCTCTTCATTCCTCTTAATCACAACTCTTTTCTAAGTTATGTATTTACAAAACTGAGCTACCCTTTTTTATGGATTTTTTTTGCCTGTGAGAGGGGAATTATCAATCGATACTTCCCAAATAATTGCAACTTGTTGATTGATCCACCAACTTATTAACCATTTGTGCCATGTTCTAGGCTTGCCGAGAGCGCATATCTCCTATGTACGAAACATTAAGGAAGGACTACCTCTCTTCCTCTTCAATTATGATGATCGCAAAATGTATGGTATCTATGAAGCTGCAGGCAATGGTAAGTTCTGTCCTGAATCAAATGCGTGGTCAAATGATGGCCGGGGAAAGACAAGCTATCCTGCCCAGGTATAATCCCTTGTCGTGTATCTTTGAATGCCATCTTCTTACTCACTCTTGATGCAATGACCTCTATATGCATGCCAATTCCCTTTTGTTTTTTAGGTTGCAATGCGGATAAGGGTGTGGTGTTTTCCGCTAGCAGAGAATCAGTTCAGAAATGCTATTATAGCCAACTACTATCAGAACAGCCCCACTAGTGTCCCTGGTCAGAAGCTTCATTTTTTCCAGTTCGAATTGGATCGTGCTCAAACACATGTTTTGATGGATATGTTTACTCCATCTCCTCCTCCCAACAACTTCTGGATGCCTCCTGCTGCGGCACCAGCTGATGACCATGTGAGAGAATTAGTACCGTCACCTGTCTGGGCAACAGACTGTGAGGGGAACAATGGGCTCAAATCAGAAAAGGCTGTAAAGTCATATGCAGACATGGTAAAGAAGAACACATTTGAGGAAGTTGGGAAGGGAGTTGTGGATGCAGAACATGTGATCTCAGGTAATGAATCTTCTGATGGTTTCGATGATCTGGATTGTGGGTACACACCACCGGAGAGGGAGGAGTATGCACCATCAGATAACGCAGTTGAAATGAAACAGCGATACTCTGATAAGCAGGGACAAGTGCTTAGCTTCAATCGGGTGTTAGAAGGGCATGCAGCTTTGCCTCTGCATCAGTTGAATCCTGATTCGTATGCCAATTCTACTGAACCTGAAGACAATAATGCATATAGCTGTAAGTGTGCCCAAGAGGTAAAAAGGACAATTCTGGATGGGCGCTCTAATTTGCCAGAAACCTTAGATGCTGAAGTTAATCAGCTCTCCCTGGGGCATTCTAACTTGCTGGTGCAACTATTAGACTCTGAATCCTGTACAGAAGCCAAAGTGAGAACTCTGAACTTAGTTGATAGCTGCATCCCATGTTATCATCCTTGTTTTGTGCATTAGTTCATTTAGTCTGTTAACATGCTTAGTTCTTGCCTATATATTCCAAATTTCTTACGCTAAATTTTATTTGTGCAGCTGATAGATGTAGTGAAAGAGTTATCTGGGCGCATAGAGCTGATGGAGAAGAAGCAGGTCTCTTCTGATATACTATAACCTCTTGAAATTCCTTACATTGTCATATTGAACAGTGCAAGCTTAAATTTATGAATTTTTATTTGCATAATATTAAAAAGCATCTGCACTCTGGAAGAGATGTCTTGATATACCACAGCATGAAAAATAGGACCAAGAGAATAAATCAGTTTGAAAGATTAGGAGAGATATTAGATTAGTTAGCTAGGTTGTTAGGATACTTATTAGGCTGTTAGGAGCTGGCTTTATATAAACAGGGGCACGAGAATCATAAATTGTTCTTGCATCTAGCTAGTTTTTAACCTAACGAAGAATATCATATGTTCTTTACTAAAGCATGGAACTCCTAAAAGATCCATCTTTCTTGGCGGTCGGATCTGATTTATGTTCAAAATGCAGGCTTGGTCCAACAAAGAAGTCAAACACTTACAAGGGGTGAATGAGAGGTTACTGAAAAGAATCGTGGAACTAAAGGGCACAGTGAAGACATTGAATTCGAAAATAGACCCTTTAACGCTAGATGATTCACTTAACCAGTTTGTTGAACAATGTTTGGGCTCAGAAGATGTCATTTATCTAGTTGGTGGTTTTGATGGCTTCTCATTTCTGCCATCACTAGACTCCTTTTCCCCTTCGTTGGACATACTGACACCTCTCAAACCAATGGCTGTTGGGAAGTCATATGCATCTACTGTTGCATTAGATGGAAAGATATTTGTTCTTGGTGGTGGTGATGGTGCTTGCTGGTTTGATACAGGTTAGTAATTAGTTTCTAAGTTAGTTCCATCTTGTGCTCTCAGATTGCAATTTCTGTCCTGATTCTGCATTTGTCTTTTGCATGAAGTTGACTGTTATGATCGAAGCCGTGATGATTGGACCAAATGCCCATCATTGGCTCATGACAAGGGGAGCCTTGCTGGGGTTAGCGTTAATGGGAGAATCTATGCATTTGGTGGTGGAGATGGAAGTCAATGTTTCTCTGACATTGAGATATTTGATCCTACTCATGGAAAATGGATAAAGAATCAACCTATGCTGGAAAAGGTCCAGTATCACTTTCCAGCATTCATTTGGTCTAAACTTAGAAAGCTTTTTTTCTCATACATCATTACACTACCGAAGCATGTAGTGGAATGTACACAAATTTGCCTAGGACATAAACAACTAGGGGAGATAATAAACATCTACTCATGGAAAATTGTGTAATCCTACATTTATTCCTGATTCCATTTAGATTTCCTATACAGTCTTTTTTGTTTGATTTTTTCCTTTTTTTTTTCTTCTGACACATGAGTCTCTGCACGATGAATTCTCTAGTTTGAATTATTTCTATCACTTTGTTTTTCAGCGCTTTGCTCTAGCTGGTGTGGCACTTAATGGTGCAATTTATGCAGTTGGTGGCTTCAACGGTGTTCAGTATCTGAGGTGCCGTCCTTTTTCCTGCTTGTACTTAGTACTTGATTGGTTCAATTTTGATCTGGTAGAAAACTGGAAACACAATGCATAAAATCCTGCAAACATCATGTGGTGGCTTATGGCTTAGCGCAATTCCAAATAAAGTGATTCATTTCACAATATATGCACTAGCCTATTCTCTATTGCTATCATGGCAGCAAAATCATTATTTCTTTGAAGTTTCTTTGAAGTGAGAGGACAGAGGAGCACAAGAACACATCTCTGCTAACTTTGTGATGTGTGTTGCCAGCTCTGCAGAAAGGCTTGATCCTCGAGAGCCTAACTGGAAAATGCTTCCAATGATGAGTGCAGGAAAGGGCTGTCATACACTTGCAGCGCTTAATGGGAAGATGTAAGTTTGTAGCTCTTTCTTTATAATACTTAAAACGATGAAATGAAGATACGTGGAATGTTCCCTTTCAAAAAATTTGTTGTAGAACTTGTACCCAGCAAATCAAAGGTGTGTATTTGGGGTGTATGTTATCTTTTGTTGACGTAATTTGGTCATGTATTTTCTTGCAGATTCTCGATTGGTGGTTATGATACTGGAGCTAGAGCAATGGTAGCTACCGTTGAAGTGTTTGAGCCAAGGATGCCTTCATGGGTGATGGCTGAACCCATGAACTACACCAGAGGATACCATTCTTCAGCTGTGCTTGGTGGCTCGATTTTCACTTTTGGTGGGGTGAAGGGTGAAGGAGATGCAATCTTGGATGTGGTAGGTACCTAGACCTAGAGAAAAAAATTCTTTCTTACCATGTCCATTTGTTTGTAGATGTTGCATTAGTAACTCAACTAATCTGTCACCAAGAATCAAAAATAAAATCCTTATATTTAATTGCAAGTGTTTGATAGATTGGGGATCGATGAATGGGTACTTGTCAAGGGTTTGCCTGCATCAGCTGCATATATCGTTCGTTATGATATCAGTTTCGCATAAAGTATGTAGTGCACTTCAGATGAACAAGATTCTTAGATTCCTTATTAAGCACTTATTTTCATTATCTTTTTTCCTGTCTGTACTGCATATAATCATATCGGGCTTGAACAAAAAGTATCTACTGCATTCATTGGAACATGGAATCTTGGATTCCTTAAACGCCTGCTTTTATCACTTCATTTTTCCTGTACAAATGTGCCATGACTAACAGTAAAGCCTTCTTTGTTGGGACGATACAATTGTGGTCAGGTGGAGCGCTACAAGGAAGGTTGTGGCTGGGTGACTACTGGTCTGAAATCAATTGGCAAGAGATGCTACTGCTCCGCTGTTGTTTTCTGATGGCAAGAGTTACTGACATGGTGGATTGACTTGCTAGCTTCTGACAATCAAGTGACCAGGAAGCAGCTATTAGCTAAAGTCTGTTCCTTAGCCTGAACTGAGAGCAGTAGACACAATGACACTCTTCCTTCTCTTGCTGAATCGAAAAAGTGCGAGTTATTTTACTAGTTGTCTAGATGGATGATGCGGCAACACAGGAGTGATGATGATATTGCTTGACCCTTATTTTTTTAGCTTTGCCCGTTTCAGTTTCAGCTGCTTGCTGAAGCAGCAGCAGCTTTGTGGTCGGGGTCAGTCACCATTTCACAACTCCTGATGATCTATGAGGTGCCAGACTTTGCAGTGTTGTTTGGGCCCTCCCATCGATGAATTGATATCCCTAATGCTGTTTTCTGTCCTGAATCAACTGGTTGAGTACTAGAAAAGTAGAAAGGCATTATTCCATTTTTTTGCCAGAGAATTCAGTGCGAACGCTTTTGGTAAGCATACCGAGTCTGCATTTCTGCACCCTGCCTGTATGTCCATTTGTTTTTCCATTTCTGTTTTGCTGTCAGCGTGAAGGAAAATCAACACAGCAGCAGCAGTAATGCAGTATCCTGCTGAGATTAAGCAGAAGAATAGGTCTGCTTGTTTAACAGAATGCGCTTAGGAAGAATGATAATGTTGCCTCGTTTGCTTAATGGAAATGGGGACTCTGCTATCATTCTATCTGGCGTTATATTAGCAAGTGATCCAAGGGCTAGGCTATCTGACAGTTTGAGAGAAAAGCTGCTTGCAGCAAGCTGGGCATCTGCTGCTTGCTGCATGCTCGAGGCGTGCGTGTCTCAAGTATCTCCCAGTGTCTATAGTGTCATCTACAGACACTCAGCACCTCCTCCTCTGTTGTAGTCTGCGGTGAAGGTGGTGGGCCACCGATGCCCTCCTCGTCGTTGCCCATCTCAGACCGCTGCTGTTGGCCGCCTGTTCTAAATATTCTTGCAAGCAGTTGTTGCAATTTGTTTCTTCAATTTGCAGCAAAGATAAGGGAAATTTTAATAAAAACAAAACAATTAGTATTGGATTAGCTCGGTGAGGTACTAGATAAAACCTCACTTACCGAAGGATACAACTGCTAGGCCCTCGTTAACAATTTGTATCCATGTACTGGTTGAACTAACGTCCACGATCCACCACCTGAGGTGAAATGTGTGCAAACATACCAAACATGCAGTCAATAAATAATCAGGACCCCATTTCGGATATTTTTCATTGCATAAAGGTTTTCCGTGTGCTATGAGATTGGCAGAAACCACAATGACTCTTGGTATCTGCAGTTCCAGATTGGCATGTACAAACAATTGTTACACTAGCATATGGTGCTAGAGAAATAATCTGAAGTCAACATGATAAAGCGACCTTGCGATTTTCGAAATTTATATGACACCATTTATAGTTTCGCCGTGTGATCCATCTAATTACACTTAGAAGTTGAATAAAAAGGAATACTCTGTTCAATTCCAAATAAAAGATAATCACGTGTTAATTCCTAATCGGGAAGTGTAAGAATAAATGCTTAAAATTCACTTGAGGCACCCTGCTCCAAAATGTGCAGCTTTGCCTAAAAATAATCCAGATAAAATCATCATCAGCAGCAATGTCAACAATGGTGGGATTGCTAGGCCGATTGGCCGGGAAACTAACCGTAAAGTTGCATCAAGTAAAGACGGCAGCATTGTAGAAGCGGTGAGAGAACCCATCAAGAGGATACCCTTTGCTATCCACCAGTGGGAGTGCCACATGTTTCTGTGGTCACGTAACTTCCTCGTGTTTACGGTGGAGCAGAACATCACAAAGAAAAAGAGCTGATAAACATTTGGTTAAGGACAACACAGAAAAAAAGGAATGAAAATAAGATGAGGACAGTCACACAAAAGGAATGCAAATAGAATGTTTGTCAGGTGAAAGAAAGCTTTTGAGGATACGAATGATGTGAGACTTAATATCATGACAACCTCAGCTGATAGGCAATCTCTGTCGCCCAAACAACCTTTTAGCCGCTGTCCCTCAATGAATGTAGTGTGGTTCTCCCGTACCATGCTGAATTGCTGAAATGTTTGCAATAAGGAAGATCAAGGCATATATGTAGCGAGAGAACATAGGGCTGGGTCCCCTCACAGAATCGGTGGCAAAGTGAATCGTCTTTGTATCCATTGCCGTAGAGCCGCCCTATGCTATGATACAGACCACAACCAGCTCAATGCACCTGGAAGTCGATTGAAGGTTGTTGTCGTCAGCTTGAAACAAGGGTGTGTGTGTGCGATATAAATGTTAAAAAAATGACAGGATAAAGTAAAAGTACTGTGTTTTTCGAAATTTCTCCGGCACCACTTTTGATAAATGTAGCGTGCAAGCATTGGGGTCAGGTGAAGCCAAAAGCCAAGGAAGCGTGAGTTATCTCTAGCCCAATGTTGTTGCCACCACATCTCTCGGCCCGCATCATGCCCGTACCTACAATCTAACAACAGACAAATTAAACACACACGTGAGGAAGATGATGAAGAACAAAAATGGTTTTGCTAGTTGACAAGCAATCAACTCCAAATATTTAGGTTATATAGTTTACACTAAAATGTAAATGCAACGAAGAAAATAAACTGTATGTCATCTAAAGACTATTAAGTGACTAGCGCAACTCATTATTAATTGTGTTCATGCATATACTCCGTATACAGGATTGAGTTGTAATGCAAACTCCAAAGAAGGGGGAAGTGTATATGTATATATGTACCTGATCACTAGACGATGACATAGCCTACATATTAATTTGGTTAATTTGGGATGGTGAAGTTGTCAATTAAGTGGCTGGCCGGCCTGAGAGTTGTTGTCAATTAAAGGGATCGAAGTATATATGTGTGTACTACTGATGGAGGATGCACATGCACTGCGGCACGTCTGCACCATCACGACTGCCGAAGACGCTTTCTTATAGGCGCGGCAAGGCATGCACGTACCATGCATGTATGATGCATCCCGGACGTACAGATCGATCGGACAGACATCATGCGATCGACAATGCTGGACACAACGCAAGCTCGTTTCTACTCTAGTTTGGCAATGCATGCACTTGGCACCGCCGCGCGCACTACGCGTCGTCAGCCTCGATCGCATCTCCTCGTCTCGTCACTGATATATCCATCGATCGAGCATGCTGCCTACCAAACACAGAATATCCCATACTACAACAATGGAGAGAAAATTAAGGGAGAGCAAGACAAGCATTTGCCGATTCAAAAAGTCTATAATTTAACATAATAGCTTTTTGAAATAACATTTTGTTTAGCTTTTTGCCTTACTTTCCTACAAAAAAAAAGGCGTATAAAAACTGTTCACCACTTAGCACTGCCGTACTACTAGGTACCAAACAGAGCATGCCGGAGTACTATATGCATATGCATGCGGGAAGCATGCAGTCCGGCAAGGCTTGGTGGTTGCCGCCGGCCGGCCGGCCAGGTCGGCAGCGCTGCCCTCTTAATAGGGACGTATGCATGCAGCATGCCGCGCGCGTGCAGAGAGACGACCAAGAGTGTGGATGTACAGTTGTACACCATTGCATATGCATGTGGTGTTCTTACTGTTTGGAGATGAGAATATATGGAATTAACATTTGTTATTCTTCTCTCTTTTCCCCCTCGTCTCTCTCGCCGTCGTCTGTTCAGAAAAAGAATTAAACATTTGTTATCGGTATAGGTTTTGTGGAATTTTTTTCACCCACTTCTTGGCTTCTTGCTCATCATGAATCCTTGTGTATGCATGTCATTATGTCATGCTCATATGCTATCTTTTCCTTGGTCATGAGTTGGTTTGATTTAATTTGTTCAGCTATTCATTGAATTTTTTTCAATTATATACATTCCTCTGTCAATTTGGTAGTGGCTGCAGCGGTTCAACCCATACACATATGCCATATCTTGTGCATATACTATATGTTTGTGCTTGCAGGACGCAGTTCTTCCCTCAACCATATCCTGAAGCCTGAAGAGATGAAGGATATTAATCCAGCGGTGAAGAAGAAAATAGTTCTTGTGTCTCCGAGTGTCAAAACACAGCATGACATTTAAATTGACAGCTGAATTCTGTGACTACTGGTCTGGAATTCAATTTTGACAGGAGATGCTACTGCTCTGCAATTGTTCTCTGACTGTCTATCTGACTATCTAGAACAAACATTGTCATGGTGATTGATGAAATAGTGAATTGACTTAGCTTAGTTTGTAACAATCAAGTGATGACAAGGAAACAGATATTAGTTAAGACTTAGAAGTCTCTTCCTTAGCCTGAAAGGACAGCTGTAGATATTAACAATTTGAAGCTCCTCCTCGTGTTCCTGAATCAGAGAAGTGTAAAACGTTGAGTTGCTAGTTGTGCTGTCTTGATGAATGATGCGGCGATACTGGATGGGAATCAGAGATGGTAATGAACACGATGGATTATATTAATGTTTGATAGCCCTGTGATGCTGATCTCATTTGATTCTTATCTGTCGAGATTTGCACTTTATTTTCAGTTTGAGCAGCATACATGTGTTGGGGTTGAGTACACAACTCCTGAATCCTGATGATGAATGTTCTATTTGCATTGGTTGGATGGCTAGCTGCTGCATCTGCTGTTGGGTTTGCAGTGCATTGCTTTGCTTTGCTTTGCTTTGCTTGGGTGTTGGGTGGACGGATGGAAGGCGGAGCTAGTAGCTAGTACACACTGCACTGCACTGCAATGCAATCACGTTCATACCATACGCAGGCACGCAATAATTAATATACATGATGACGATTTCATCATCATCACAACCTACTACTAATCTCACTGTTGCGTACACACATACAGGAATACAAAGATGCCGGCTGCATGCTACGCGTCCTACGGCAGCTGCTGTTGCGCAGAGCTTGATGACGATGCATGCTTATCGCCGGGCGGAGGGGTGACGACGTTGGTGTCGTCGACGACCGTGCTAGTAGTCGTCCGGGACAACAATGGCGGAGGTGGCGGCACGGTGTCGTCGTCGCTACTGCTCAAGATGTTCAGAATCGTCTGGCGAGGAGGCTGCTGCTGCTCATCATCAGGTGGCGGCGGTTGCTGCTGCTCACCTATTCCAAAGATGTTCGCAAGCAGCTGCCGGAGCCATCCTATCGCATATACCCGAGCAACCAGTATCGCCACTGCAAATCCAAACATTAATTAATAATTACATCTGTCATAACCTCGTTGACAAACTTAGTCTCATCTTAATTAATTACTTACCGAAGGATATCGCGGCCATAGCCTCGTTGACAAAATGGACCCACGTACTAGTCCAACCAACATCCACATTCCAGCTGATGAGGTGATATGATATATGCATACAAAATTAATATCAAACATATATGCATGCAGCCAAGAATAAAACAACTCATCGTCATCATCTCAGTTTTCTTTAATTTCCAGCATGGACCAGCTGAGGCTATGAGCTTACTTTTCCAGTGGACGATGTGTGTCCCAGCCAACGAACAACATGCCGAAGTACATGGACCCCGTAGCAAAGATAAAATGGAAGAATCCATACCCATATGGTACGTCGTCTTCCGATACTACTATGCTCCTGAGCTGCAAATGTTTTTGCCACTTGTCTTTCATTAAAGTGCCCCCAACACATTTCTGATTCTCCTTATTGATTTTATGATTTGTTTAATTGGAATGAACAACGTACCTGTATATATTTGTACTCGCTGCCTGTGGAAAAACCAGCTGCAACAGTGCCGAGTAGTTCAGCAACAAAATTCTGCCAGTTTTGAAACATCAATGGGATAATTAATTTTGCTGAGATATCATTATATGTATATGGAAACCCCTGATCGATGATAGGATAAAGAGTGCACTAACCGTTATGATTGCCCAATTTGCACCTCCACCAGATTCTGTTTCTGGCTCACTATTGAGGAGGAATTTGAGAGACAGAAAATAAGATTGTTATACCATAATAAACTGAGCCTAATCTAATAGCCAGCCATGTCAATAACCATAATTATTTTTACCTTTTAATTGCTGAATAGCATAGGAACACAATGTATGCCCCCACTAGCCCTGGCCCCACCAAGAATCCATTGGCCTAATTTCGTTAACAGGGCACGATTTAACACAAGTAGTCACAAATCCAAATTCAATATTTCGCCCGTTTTCAGGTTCATGGCTAGAATTTGATCAGAGTATGTATATGTATATATATATTTTAGCTACGTACGTACCTCGTGCTTTAGTGAGATTAGGGGCATGAGGTACGCAAGTAGCACTGTGGTGCCAATGAACGTTGCGTTCAGCCTGGAAGCGGTGTACCAGATGGCCATCAGTGTGATCCCTACTGTAGAACCGCTATACAGTAGGATAGAGAGCGTGATCACCAGAAGGTACCTGCAGGTCAATTGAAGAAGGTTGAAACAACAGTTACACTTACCGATGCATGGTGGCATGCATATAAAATGAACATACGTACCGGTTCCCGGTATCTATATGACACCACCCATAGTTAAAGCGTGTGATGTATCTGATCACACTTAGGAGCTGGATAAAAAGAAATATCCTGTTCCAGATAATGACCATGTGTTAGTTACTGAAAGCTAGCTAGCTTAGGGAAGGACGACATGAAAAATAAACGCGTTGGGAAAGTCACGTACCCTGCTCCATAAGGTGCAACTTCTCCTAGAAACAATTCATGCAGAAATAAACATAGTCGATCAGTGCAGGCAGGCAGGCAGCAGGAGAAGAGAGAAGAGAAGAGAACTGACCGTAGAGTTGGATCCAGTGGGTTGGTGTGAATGTAGAGATGATGATAGAGGCCCCCAGGAGGAATGTTTTGGGCAGCCACCACTGGCAGTGCCACGAGTTTCTACAGTCTTGTAGCTTGCTCGTGTAGACAGTGGTGACGAACATGACGAAGAAGAAGAGCTAATAAAAAAAAAGATTTCAGCATGCATGCATATGTACTCCGTATAACACAAACGACGAGGAGGAGGATATATAGGACATACGAAGGAGGCAAAGCTGATGATGAGGACAGCATCCGCTGCTAGGCATTCGCGGTCGCCGTGGCAGCCGTTCAGGCGTTGTCCCTGGAAGAAGGTTACACGGCTTTCGCGTGTAACCCATGCGAACACGTTGGCCACCAGGAAAAGGGTCGCGTACACGTATCTCACCCGCATAGGGTTGGGGTGCTGACAAAATTTATGGCACCGCGACTCCTCCTGATGATCTCTTCTGTCGACGTGTCCGCCTGCAGGAGCATCATCCCTCTGATGAGCCTGCTGCTGCTGCTGCTGATGCATCACACCGCCATTGTCGACGTGTCCGCCTGCAGGAGCATCATCCCTCTGATGAGCCTGCTGCATCACGCCTCCTGTCACCGCCACAATCTAGACAGCATGCATATGAGATTAGAAGAGAGAAAAAGAAAGCCATGCATGTAAAAGGGGGTATGTGCATGATACTACGACGTACTTCGGTACAGGAAGACATGCTAGCTGCTGGCTTCTCTTCCTCCGAGCAGCTACTAGCTTGTTTTGTTTCTAGATTGCGCGCGGCACTGAGCTGGTCTCTCTGAAATGAAAGTTAGCTAGCTTGTGATTGATCTGCAGGCAGGCTCTCTTTATATATAGGACGAGGGATCGGAGATAGGATGATCCGATCCTCCGAGCTGAGTCGTCGTCTCAATAATGCAGGGGGGGTCCGGTCACTGCACGCTATGTTCATGTTCATGCATGGGGCCGGCCGGCCGATCGAGTTGCATTTCTAGCTGGACCTCACTCAGGTCGCAGTCTCGCAGCAAGCCAGGTACCACGTTACGTGTTGCTGCTTGTTGGCTGTGCGTGTAGGCAGCCCATGCATGCGGCACTCGACATTAGTAACATGCAGTGTAGTAGTATACTAGTATGTACCGGCCGGCCGGGAGCTATTAGCTTCAATTCCCCTACTACCACCTGCTGCCTCTGCCTCTAGACATACCCTTTTGTTTAAAATTTCTTCATATATTTTTTTAGCGGGTAAATTTCTTCATATTAGCTAGCTAGCTCAGCTCGGTGGTCACTGATCAGGATCAGCAGTAAATTAAAGAAGAAAAGTGAGCTTGAGATTGCGATCGATGCGTTAATGTGCTACGTATATGCATGTGTACTACCTCTATACGTATAGTAGCAGTTGCAGCCTAGATAGATATATAGCTGTGAGAATCAGATGGTTGCCCGCACGCGAATCAATGCAAGAAACGATGAAACAACTACCAGATCGAATCGAATCATACTCATGCATGCATGCAGCAGATCGATCACACGCTCACCGTGGCGCCGTGCAGTGGCCGATCATATCGGCGCCAGTGCACGTCGTCCGTGAGGCATGCATATCCGATGTGATGTTCTGTACCGCCCGGCGGCCGGCACGACGGTTATATACGAAAAAGTGAATGACCGGCCAATTCACACAGGCTACCTAGTTAGAATTGGTCAACCCTCTATATATCCTACTGCATGCACATCTTAACTGCACTGCCTAAGAAACTCGATCACGATTCACATGCACTGAATTGGTCAAGCCCTGTCCCACAGATCTTAACAGCATGAATAGTTCATCATCTGTGGCATAGGGATCTTTTTCTTTTCTTTTCGCATTTGTGGACTTTTGCTTCATGCATGCATGCTGTTGTAATCAACTTTTCTTGCATTGACCACCGTGTATATGGCAATGTGACTTGTATTATGGGATGAATCAGTTATTGCCAGACAGTAATATATTGTCGGTCAGATGATTTGTGTTTTGCATGTTAAGATCTTAGCTAGTCTTTTTGTTTATGTGGTACCTCAACGTTAACATTTAGCTAAGTATTCCATACTTGGCTACTCCCATAAGCAAGGGAAACCATGTTTTAATTTATACACGAGCCAAAAGGAGCATTGTCCATGAGATTTGGTTCAAGGATGGATCATAAAAAATGCACTTCTATTTTAAGATTGCAGCACCTAGGAAAGATTATTTAATTTTGGCAAAATTTTAACGATGTTTCTGAAATTTTGGGTTTATCAATAGTGTCCAATAAATTTCATCTATGCATTGAACTAGTGATATATTGTAATACTTGATCATCGTTTATGGTAGTTAAATTTAGATATTGTTTCTAACAAGATTATATATCTTTTTAAAAAAATGTTCGATATTTACATTTATCGCTAGGGTCTTCTCTTGCTGCCATGCATCGTCTAGTTGATTATTCTTCGCATCAGAGATATTTTGATTAATGTTGTCCTATAAAGATGCTAATGTTTGGCTTATGTCTTGACACTTTTCTGTTTTCTTATTTTTTTCTATGTTATCTAGTTTCTTATTCTATTTGTATGCTTTTATCACTAGAAAAAAGTTGAATCGAGAAGTTAAATATGCCTTGTTTAGCGATGAACATGTCAGTGTCGTTATGATCAAAATATACATATAACTCTAGGTTAAATGAAGAAAAATACACATTAATGGCAAATATAAGCTCATTGTGAGCTCACCAAGTGGCTGAGGTGATAGGAACAGAAAGTGATAAGACACCAAAAGTCTTAGATAATCTGGATAATTAAAGGATCGCACAATCTAGTATTGAAGCTTTTGTCCACAAATACATGTGTTTATTAACATACAACTATCAAAGCAAACATAAATGAGAAATTTAGAAAAAGAATAACTAGTTAACTAGTACTATCCACTACTAGAAGAAAGCTAACTAGTTAACTATGCTACCACATAATTATTATGACAACACTCCTAAAAGATGGATTGAACAAAAAAAATTGTCTTCAGTTCTGTTTTGAGATAACTAATTTTTGCACAAAAGACAAACACACACAGATTGAAATATATTTCCTTCACATCTATATCCCTTTACATAAGAACCATCAGACAATTTGCCCTCAATATAGCAATTGGCCTTGCAATAACCCTCAAAGCAGAATGGATGCACTTTGACTACTTGCTTGCAAGTTTCTGCAAAAAAATTGATCAACACGAATTAGTTGATAATATTCACAATTGATTTTTATCACAGCAAAAATAGCCATCAAGTTAGCATAAATATTCAACACGAGTTCTTGAAGAAACAGCTAGCTAAACTCATCTTATGTGAAAGAACCGGATGTGTAGAAATTCTATCATTCAATAATATATTATCAAATTTATGTATACTATGAAGAAAGGAAAGATAGAAGAAACACAAACCTGCCATAGTAGGATCACCATGTAATACAAGTACTAGCAGGAAGCACAAAGCAACATATTTTGCATCCATAGTCGAACTATATATGCCTTTGTTGGAAGTAAGCAACGACTGATGGTTCACACGGCTAGGTTCTATGTATAAATAGAGAGGACAAACACTAAAAATAGAAATGCACGATCGCACAGCCTGTGCATGTTGGACTGTTCCAACTTTCCCTAACTATATGTTACTACTAGATAAAGGTCAGCAATAGGATCAGATACATGCACCTATGGATTCACTGATTCCATAATTTAAGGAGAGATCTAGATTCAAAAACCTTGTCATCCCCGAATATATATTTGCATGGTGAGCCTGAAATTTCACTGATTCCATATATATATGCATGGTAGTAAGCATGAAATTGCACATGGCATTTTGCGTTTCTCCTCTGAACATCTGAAGGAGTCAAATTCGAATCTGCATGTGGACGCTTGTGGTACAGAAGGGAAGGGAAGGACGGAATGTACCTTGTCTGCCTGACGCCCGAGATTGATGCAGGAAGGGAGGACTCGATGGAGGTGGTGAGATAGAGGGGGCCAAGGCCATGTATGTCTCTCAGGACATACCTGGAAATGGAAGACACCTCCCTGAGGAAGAGATGATTGGATTGCTGACCATGACTCGTTGCGTTGGCAAACGAAGCGTGGAGTGAGCCAAATTGCAAGTTTATCAATCAGCTGATAAGTCAGTCGTCATTTTACTTTGCTTTGACTTCAAGGCCTGGATTCCTTGTCTTCCCTCAAGCACCTTCGTACGGCGGCATCACTGATGATCCATCCATGATTAACACAAGTAGTATACACTCCTCAAGTTAAAGTCAAATGTAATGTTGACATCTTGTCGATCTTTAAAAAAAATGTTGACATCTTGTCCCATCAACCCAAAGCCAAACAACTGCATGTTCATTTCTACTCCACCGTCCACTCTCATCAGTAGAAATATTTCTCTCTATTGCCACACATTTGTAAACTTGAGACATAAACAATATCATAGAATATAGCACAATCTTTTTTGAAATAAAAGAATCACTTGTCAGGTCCACATGTATCCGCATGGAAAAATGGCTCTGCCAAAATATTAAAAACGCTAAGGGGCATGCGGCACTTCAAGATCTCCGTCCGTGCATATATGAGATTGCATATTCGAGATTTGCATGTCTCTTCGGATGGTGTTACGAACCCGACATGCTTATCTGGATCTCGATCTACATCTATTTTTAGATTCTTCAAGATATATATCCTTCACGGAATACATAGGTGCATGTGGATAATATAAAACCAATCTCCACAACAAGTTTAGGCTACTGGGAACCACTTGCATTGGTAGTTCAAAAGAAACAGTCCAATCAATACTTAGGTTATACCATGTTGTGTTTCTATTATTAGTCACTACACTATCTATTTATACACAAATCTTACTTATAAATGTGTGTCGTCATCTCTCACTCATAGCCCACAATCTCACTTACATGTGGGGTTCACATGAGTCAATTACATGTGGGTCCAATGGTATATATCCAACTTTACGATCTTTTAATTTATATCCAATTTTTCCCACAAAGTATATCAGCATCCTAAATAATTTAAGTTTGATTATGGATGCCAGATATGTTGTTCTGTGTTTATTCCTTGTACTCGCCTTTCATGGGGATGCTAGTTTGGCAGGTTTGTGTTCGTTGGATCTTTACTAGTAAATATGCCCGTGCGTTGCTACGGGCTAAGGGAGATGACTCAGTAGAAATTTTGTAGAATAAATTATCTCCTTAGTATTAAAGTGGCATATTGTGTTTGTGAAAAAATTTGGATCTTTATATATTTCCTTCCACTATATTTATGTATATATGATAACTGTTGGTGCATAATAGACATCTATCAATTATGTTATTTTCATATGTTTGCTCTTTTCTTACAAACTTATTAGTGTTAGACATTGCTATAGGATTGATGACTATTTCATTGTGATAAAAATCTAAGTGTGACAATATACTAATGTGTGGATATAATTTTTGCATAAACTTGCAGGCAATTTGTTAAGCCACATCCATTTTGCTTTAAGCCTACATGCAAGGCGAATTGCTATTAGGAGGGAAAATTCTCTAATGGTTCATACGCAAAGGGATACGAATGTAAATCAAGTGCATTTCACTCTATGTGTATTTGCCTTTTGTGTAAAAATTAGTTATCTCAAAACAGAACTGAAGATAGCCTCTTGTGTTCTAATTCATCATCTAGAAGCATTGTCCAAATAATTATATGGTAGCATAGCTAATTAGTTAGCTTTCTTCTGGCCATAGATATATAATACTAGTTAACTAGTTGCCATTTTTCTAATTCTTTTTCATCAGTATTTGCGCAAAAAAAGATATATAATACTAGTTAACTAGTTGCCGTTTTTCTAATTCTTTTTCATCAGTATTTGCTATTGTGTATGTTTTAGTTGATGGTTCTATGTCAAGACACTTCAATAATAGACACTTTAATATTTTCTTGTAGTTTTTTGGGCGTGTTTTGCTTTTGTTTTTCAGATCTTAATTTAGTTGAAAAATTAATGAATTACTTTCCTTCCTTTAAAGGGTACGGTAGTGTATCTTTTTATGTGTTCATCGATATTACGAGCTTTAATGACATAATAGAGCTAGTGCACTCATGCATCAATCACTAAAGATATTTATATCAGTTTGATTATATTAGTGATAAATATGTCTTGCATTCCTATTAAAGGCTAATAGATATTTATATTGCCAACAGCTTGTAAATTCATCATGCATGGAAACAAAAAAGCTTAACAAGACATAAACCATCACTTGTACAGAAAGCCATCACTAGTAAGAAAAGCCACAATTCTCTTGAGACTATTAGTTTCACAATGAATAGAACTGATACAAATATCGCATTAGTATCGATTCTAAAGGTTGAGGCCTTTCGAGTCCTTTTTAGTCGCAGTTGGGAACACATGTTATCTATATTGACACATATGACCTTGTTAGGATTGGCCTCATTACCAAACTAGGAAGACCGAAGAAGTGATATTGTAAGTTGCAAGCATAAAGAAATAACATATAAGTCACAAAAATGGGTCTTGCGAGATATGCTATTCTTCCTCTGCCCATTCTCATATTTTGGGATGAACAAAGTAATTGACAATGTTCTACCTAGGATTATTCTCTCCATTACCAACAGCTAGAGAGAGATGTGCGTTTTTCCAGTGAAACACACATCTCTCTGTAGCTCAATTTCTTTTGTAGAAAAAAAACTCTTCTGTACTACCGTGGTCATCCGTCCTAACTACATCTAGACCACACATATGGCATGTCCTCCATTGTTCTTAAGAGGGAAAAAATACATATATGAACGAAAAAAGTCCTTTTGACCTCCCTCGACATTGGGCCGAGTTTAATTTGTCTCCCTGGACCGTAAAACCGGATAACCAACCTCCCTTAACTTTAGAAACCGTATGTTTTACCTCCCTGAGCTGTATATAAGCGGTTTTGTAGGCGGTTTTGACTTTTTTTCTTTTTTATTTATTTTGGTTGAAACTTTGAAAAATCATAGTAAATCAAAATCATAAAATCGAAAATCTATTTTTTTGGACTCCACATAAGTATATTAACACTTAAAATATATAATATGGTATGTTCAAGTACAAAATTTTTATTATAGATTTATATCTATTTTTTACCTATAGTTAAATAGAATAATTCATAACTGCATTTTCTATGGCCAATCATGTTGAAAATTTTTATATCAGCATAGTTATTATGTGCTTCAACTATATTAAAAAGTTCATACCCACCCGATCACCTATAACTTAGTTCAAAATTTATTTAGAGTATGTTTTGCCTTAAATAAATATCTAACTAAGTTATACATGATCCAATGAGTATGAATTTTTTAGTACATTTTAAGCAAACAATAATTAGCTCAACATGAAGATTTCACCATGATTAGACTATAAAAATGCAGTTATGAATTACTTCATTTAACTATAGTAAAAAAAAGATCTAAATCTATAATAAAAATGTTGTAATAAAACTTTATACTAAAGCATACTATATTATATATTTTCTGTGTTAATCTATTTATGTGGAGTCCAAAAAAATTAGATTTTTATTTATAATTTTTCTTTGATTTTTCAAAGTTTCAACCGAAATAAAAAAAAATAAAAAAGTCAAAACCGCCTTCAAATCCGCTTATATACAGCTTAGGGAGGTAAAACATACAATTTCCAAAGTTAAGGAAGGCTGGTTACCGGATTTTGTGGTCCAGAGAGACAAACTAAACTTGGCCCAATATCTAGGGAGGTCAAAAGGATTTTTTTCCTATATGAAAAACCATTCTCAATTGCAAGCTTAGTTTTGGCTCCTCAAATTAAAGCATGAAAGAATTTCGATGCAGCAGAGGAGGCTGGTCGTCGACTCGACACATTGCTACGTTAAATTCAAATATTTAGATACGAATTAAGGGTATTAAATATGGATAAATGGCAAAAACTCATTCCACAGCCCTCGGTGCAATTCTCTATTAAGCTTAATTAGGACATGATTAGATAATATTGTGTTACAGTAAACTATCTCTAATAACGAATTAACTAGGTTTAACAGATTTGTCTTACAATTCCGTGTCCATCTGAGTGATTAGTTTTATAATTAGGCATGTTCCGTTCTCCTAACTTTGTTTAACACCATGAGAACGAGGAACTTGCCGGGCTTAGGGCATGTTTGATTGATGCCGTCCTCTGCCTTTCTAATTTTTTGGCGTTGACCCCTCCCACTTGGTATGTTTGGTTCAGTGCCAAATTTTGGCTTGCCCCACCAACCCACGCCAATGCACGTTCATTTTTTCGCCAATTGAGGGCAAAACTTTGGCGGCTGTTTCCCCAACCAAAAATTTGGTGAGCCAACAAATTGGTGTGGCTACCTGGGGCTCAATCCAAACGTGCCCTTAATAACTTTGAAAGGAAGGGCTGTCATGTAGCCGAAGAAGGTAGCGTCGGCACGTTAAGCCTGCGTGTTGGGTGGACAGCGGGCACAATGGCGTACACCATCGTCGATCTTTATGCAAGATGACAAATGACGATGCTGTGTTTTTAGATTGCGAGGAGGTAAATTATAAAAAGTTGATGAATAGTAAAAAGTTAAAATGAATATTATTTTTTTAGAATCCGAATAGGTTTTCTTTTTTTGAAAAATCAAATGAAATGGTTCGTTCAAACACAAATGGTACTAGACAAAAGCATTCCTGAATCGAAGGAATGTTTTGCCATTCATTTCTTCGTTGCTACTGTGACAGTCAAAACTGACCAGATCGGATCATCGGAACCATCCAATCATCCCGAGTGAGCATGGCGCCGCCGCCGCTGCCCAAGCTCTCCATCTCAGGCGCTGCCCTCGCCGCGCTCCTCCACCGCTGCGCCGCCGCCGTCGGCGACTGCGACGGCCTCCTCTTCGGCCGTGCCTCCCACCTCCCCGCGCTGCCCGCCGCCCTCTCCGACTACGACGACCTCGACGCCGCCCCGCCCGCCCCAGCGCTCACTATCTCCGTCTCGGGCCACTGCTCCCTCTCCCACCCATCCTCCCTCTCCGATCCCCTCGGCCTCTTCCAGCCCCCCTTCCTCGATCCATCCTCCTCCACCCTCGGCTTCTTCTCCTCCCGCCGCCGCACCGCGCTCCGCCCCTCCATGCGCGAGCTCGCCCTCGCCCACTCCCTCTCCAAAGCCCTGCAACAAGGCCACCCCCTCCTCCTCATCCTCGTCTCGCCATCCGCTTCCCCCAACTTGTCCACCCACACCTACGACTACCGCGCCTTCCTCCTCCTCGGCGCCCGCCTCGTCCCGGCCCCGCTCACCGTCGTCAACGTCGGTCCCGGATTCAGGGACCAGTACCACGCCTTCTTCCCACAGTCCCCCATGCCCTGTCTGTCCGTTCCGCAGCCCTCGTCGCCAGCGGCCGCGGCTCCTCAAGGTCATCCCCACACCATTGGAGAGCAGAAGGCGGTGGATGAAATGGTGGACGGATTTGGGGTAGGGAGGCTGCAAGGGCTCCTGGGCTCTGGGGCAGGGCAGGCGGCAGAGATGGATGAAATGTATGCAGGGATGCTCAGGAAGCTGGAGAAGCTCGCCAGGGAGGTGGAGAAGAGCAATCTCCGAGTGCTCGAGCAGGTCTGTTTTGCAAATCCTGCAATTCCTATCTGTTTTGTCGCTGTTCATAAACTGATTCTCCATGCAGAACTGTGAATGTGTGTCATTGCGGGCTTATTGGTTGAATTGCCAAAATGCCAGGTGGTACAATTGTGCATTGTTGAATAGAGAGTGAGAATGAAGCAGTAGTTAAGGAAGAAGGATGGTTATTGTCTTCTTCCATTGTGGATTTGTGGTTGATGCACGAAACGTATACATATATGTCTTTCTTAGTTGTTTACGTCAGCACACAAATACGATTAATTTAGTTTTACTGTAACTAACAGTCTATATTCATAACGGTTGCCTAAACTGTCAGTAACGTCAAATGCTGCTGTTTAATAGAAGCTGGTTCTGGATTCCACTCAGCATGAATGGGCTCATGGCAGATTGCCTGAACTCTCCCGTGCATTCCTTGTTTCGAACAGTTGCATGTATTATTACCGGATTATCGTAGTGTGCTAAGGGGCACTAGCCATTAGATAAGTCATACTGTTTTATTTTTGGCAAAACAGCAGATCTATTAGAATCTGTGTATTTATGAAATTAAATCAGATAGGCATTAGGGGCCTGTAATTATTTTTATAGTTTATTGTATTTGGCAACAGTTCATTAAAAAACAAAAGGTAAAGGGAAACTAGAATCTTAATCCAAACATGCACAATTGGAATAAGCCAGAATGCAGCAGAAATCCACACTGTATAACCCGCGCCAATATGTCAGCGGATAGAGCTTTTCTGTCTTAAGGGGCCTTCTAGTGCTGTATAGTATCCAAACAAATGCCTGTTTAGGGATTCCTCCGTTATCTTAAAAAAATGGTGTGGTATGGTAAAAAGGCCTTGTCAAGGCTTTTCAGGCCTGAAGCTCATATTCATGGCAAGCAAATGCAGCACAAGTGACTATGTGAGTTGGAGAAATAGAGTAAGAGGAAAGTGATGGTGAGCCTGTTTATCTGGTTTGAGCCTTGTAGCTATTTGATTGGTTTGTTGCATCCGCAGACCACTGTTTACATTTGGGATCCAGTGAAAATTACCCCATAGGTCTGGGCTTCTTGGAGCCTTTTTGGTAGGAGTTGAATCCCAAAACTATACTAAGTGCTTGCTCTTTTATCGGCTCTACTTTCCGTGAAAGATAACATAATACTCAGTTGCATCAAAAGTTCAAGCCCTTATCCAAAGAAGACCAGATTATCTATCTGTTTCCTCAGTTGTTACTTAGCCAATGAGATATATCTGTCACCATTTATTGATATATGCTTTTTCACTCTATCCTTCAATACTTTCTGGAATTGATTCTGTTATCTTTGTTCATATTATTTCTGTAGGAAACTCGGAACCTGCTACTGAGGTTCAGATGTGCAGGAATGGAATAGGACCAAACTGATTTTTGGTTATATCAAGGTACACATCCCGGGTTGAGGGATTCTTGTTTTGGTATGTCGTGTGGATTTGTAATGGCTTGAATTGTTCATTATCAGTTCCAAGTTTCACTCCTATATTGTTTTTTTATGCGGGCCTTACTGTCTTTTGACTGATTGCTTTTGGACTAAAAATGATTCTGAAGATAACCATACCATTTGTTTTTGTTAGATGGGAGGAGCACCACCCTTCATGTCAATATAGGATAGGAATTACATAGAAAGATAGTGTAGCATAACGGGCTGTGGCAAAGTTACATTAATCAACAAATTGCTAAGACTGATTTAAGCTACCAAGGAACAAGAAACTAGGAAACTTGAAGCATCAGCTATGCCTATGCAGTCGGAAAAAGCCTTATTCACCGCTCTCTTGGTGCGCTAGCCACCAGTGCATGTTGATCCCTCCCTTTCACTCCAGGGTACCTGGGGCTGATCAAAGCTGCCTCCTTGGTCTTAGCTACACTGCTTATGAATCTCCCATAGTTTAGTTGTGTGATATTGTTTTGATTTTCTGGAGTTAGCCCTCATCACTGCTATGTTGTGTTGCTTTGGAAGCAGGGAACTGCGTGTTGATATTCCAACCTGTTTTGTATGTGGTAGCTGGACATATAGTTAGGTATTCCTTACTTGGTTACTCCCACAAGAGGAGACACATGGTCCTAAAAGTCTTGTTGTCTTTGAGATTTGTTTGATTGATGGCGTGTATTAATGTTAGAAACAAATTTCGATCTTTGTTGGATATACCATCACATGTGGGCGGCAGGGCCGGTGGTCTTTGAAAGTTTAAGTTGGCTATTTGAGCTATAGTTTGTTTGCATATTGTTGTTGTTATGATAATTAACATGTGCCGGATTGCTTATGGCTGCTTTCAACTGGCTTGCAGGGTCACTAATGGCCATGCAGCCAAGATATATGGTGTTGGTGTGAGAGGGTTCTCCTCCAAGTTGGGACTTGATATGGTGGTGCATTGGACTTGGCATGTATCTGTAGGGTATAGGGACTGTGTGGCTCCTGAGGATGATAAAGCCAGACGGTTTTGTGTATGGTGGTGCAATGGATGGGAGCAGGCTGGTTAAGTAAAGTTGGATGCATAACAATCAGCGTTGTATGTGTAATGCAGATGCAATCCTTGTTGGAGTCGATCAGTCGTTGCTGCTTGTTGGAAAGGAAAAGAGCTTTTATTCCTCACTCCATCTTATGCTGTCATGTATTTTATTTATTTATTTATAAATTTCTTCTCATGTCCGGTTAGACAGAAGCTGGTGATGTCTGATCTGGGAGTTCTCATGTCCGGTTAGAGAGGAGAGGAGTGTCCTATGGTTTATACGTAGGAGTATATAAATAAAGAAGAAGGGAAGGACGGAAGGTACTGCCGCCTGAGATTGGTGGATGGATGATTCAGGGAGGGAGGACTCGGTGGAGGTACTCCTCACCTCAGGACATGCCTGGAACTGGAAGACGCCTCCCCGAGGAGAATGGATTTCTGACCAATGACTCGTTATGTTGGCGAACGAAGACTAGCCCAAGTTGCAATCAGCTGATAGGTCTGTCATTTTACTTTGCTTTGACTTAAAGGCCTGGATTCCTTGTTCTTTCTGGATGAAATGAAACAAACTCTCCTTCCCTTCGTACGGCGGCGGCATCACTGTCATGATCTATCCATTGATCAATACAAAGTATACTGGAGTATTCATGTCCAAAGTCAAATGTAATGTCATCTTGTCCCATCAATAAAAAAACCAAACAATTTCGTTTCTTTCGAACCTCCACTCATGTTCATTAGTCATCACTGATTTGAATTGCATGTACCATGACACAGAGAAGAAGATACCATGTCCTTGCCTTGCTGTGATTAATTAGTAGCGATACTCGGTCAACATGTAGCTGTTCTCCTGCAATTTGCCATCGCAAGTTGACCATACCTCGTGACGCCATTCCGTAGCAGTTGTACGGCCACCTTGCCTCGGCGAGTCAAAGTCGAAATTAGCCTCGTTATGAATTTAGTACTACTCCACTTGGGAGAGGAAAGCACGGCTGATAGATACGCAGCCTGCACCACCAGATAGATTATAGATAGAGCCTTCCCCGGGTGACACTGACAGTCTCGCGTGCTTATCACGGAGAGGTGCCTACTGGACTGGCCTGATCAAAGCGAAGGTAGTGCCCAGCCGGCCAGCCGTGATCCAGTCCGTCCTTTTTAGGTACGGCACATTTCATAGCTTTTTTTTTTCCTTCTCAGACAGCCAATAAGAGGCCGAATGGTTTCATGTTTGCACCCCATAAAATGATATATCTAAATGTCTCTTTGGGAACCCGGGATTTTGTTGCCCCATACAAAACAAAAGGCTAAAACATCATTATGCAAAATTCATAAACAAATATCCATATACTAAAACATTAGAATAAGCACCGCAAACTTTATCTCTTCATTCACAAAAACTTTATTACTATGTCAAAAGAGATCAAATCGGCCGAAAAACCCTACATGTATAAATAAATATTGTTTATGTGCTGCTTATTTTTGGAACAACCATTTATGCTTCTTGACTTCTTGTTAGCTGCTTTTTTTTTATGATCTGGCTTAACTATGCTACCATCATCATGCTCAATACTTTCATGAGTCATGACACAACACAAAAACCAAGTCCATTCGTATTTAATTGGCAAGTAAATATGATCAATCATGCCAGATATCTTTTGCATATCACTAGCGGACTAGTCAGAGGAATTTTACAATGCTTGAAAGGTACCACGGGATACTTTTGTCTCTGATTAATGCTAGCCATTGATCTAACTGAATATTTAGCTAAGTATTTATTTTAATAGAAAAAATATATTTAGTTAGTACCTTTCTTTGGGTACCTCCCGGTACTTTCCATTTTACTACCGTTAGATCTTTGGGAATGGGCGGTTCTCTATGTTTCCAAGCATTGTAAGATATACTAGTCATCAACTGGCAGTGTTTAGGTATGTGCATGAAGAAACCAAAAATGTTTTTGGTAGATGCTCCACCACACAGCCAACGATGGAAAGGACAGCATAATGTTCGAGTACGCAGTCTTTGTGTAAGTGGGAACCACCTATCTCTAGTTAGGTCTTTAATTGACAAATACCTAACATTCTTTTTGCTTCACGGTCCACAACTTCAGCTATAAAATCAAGTGTGTGCATATATATTTATTATTGTTATGTTGGAAACTTTTTTTGAGTACTATAATTTCTTATGCACGTATTTTTAGACAATTAATTGATGTTTTCTGTATAATAATAACGATCTTTAATTCAGCCATACCCTATGGAGTATGCTCTAATTTGTGCTTGTACCTCACATACATGGACATAAACAAAGGCAGGGGGGGGGCAAGCTGGATTTAGCTTTAAATGTGTAGAATAGCAAAACTAAAAGTTATAAATAATGTATTGTTCACTTGTTTCTACATCTTTTCGAAATTTGTATGTATTGGTTTATTTTAGTTGATGAACTAGACATTTGTGGTATTATACTAGGCACTATAATTTATATATTTGAATGTAACTTATATTTGGTGCAAATGTATTACCGCATATATTGCACAACCAACTATTACAAAACTCTAATAAAACTTAGGTAGATCATCAATTTTTGCTCTCCTCTTTTTTTTTTTGCCAAATTTAGGTAAAGCATGGTATTAGGACTAATTGAAGACAGATTGAGTAGGCACAACATCACTAAATAGTTATGCATCACGGACGGTCTTGAATAAACCCTCCCAGGCAAAGGCAAGTCTCCTGCGTCGGCAGCCTTGTTTTAGATGGTTGGTTGGGTGGGGTGGGGGGGGGGGAGAGAAGGTGGTGAAATATCACATCCATCCTTTGACATTAATTAGGATGGCGAACTAGTGTAGTATGACAGTGTCTAATAACGAATTAATCATGCTTAATAGATTCATCTTACGATGTGGAGTCCATCTATGCAATTAGTTTTTTTACACCTATGTTTAATACTCCTAATTAGTGTCTAAACATTCGATGTGACAAGTTGATAAAATAATTTGGCGATCTAAACAAGGCCTGTTGCTGTACTAGGGGTAAATAGTGTCCGTACCTTGTCTATAAAAAATTAATTACGGCCGAGTGGGTCCACCCACTTGTTTGTGTGCGGTGCGGAAGAGATGAGGACGGAAGGGAAATGCGTGTCGCTGACACACGACGAACGCAACGGAACGGGAAAGCCGTCCCCGGTGAGCCCTGCCCGGGACCAGCACTCACTCGTCGTCGCCTTTTCTTTCTTTTTCTCACGCACTGATTCGTCGCGTGGCCCACATGTCGGTGACAGGGGTAGGCCACACAGTGGGTGTGTGTAGGCTTGGCGTTTCGTACCCGGCCGGATGTACGATGCGTCCTCCCCCGCATCACCCCATCCCCGCTTGACTCTCTCTCTCGGACTGACTACTACCTTTCCCATTCTGCCCCTGCCCAGGTACGCCCTCCGTACCGTACCTTCTGTCCAACAAGATCCCCGTACCCCGCCCGAATTCCAATTACACCCCTCGTTCGTCCAAGCTGTCTGTCGCCAACACAGTAGATACCACGGGGGTAAACATGGAAAACACGCGCGCAACTCGACAAGACGTTCCAGGGGCCTTCTCGTCTCGCCTCTCTGCTTGCTTGGTTGGTTTGGTTTGGTTGCCATCCCCTCCGCCTCGCCGGCCATCATTCTCCTCCATTCCTCTCCCTCGCCTCGCCTGCTCTGCTCTGCTCTGATCAACACCACCACCCATGGCAGCCGCCCACCGCCAAAACAAGCGCCGTCGCCTCTCCCCTTCCCCCGCCCCCTTCGACTCCCTCGCCGACGAGCTCCTCTTCCTCGTCCTCGACCGCGTCGCCGCTGCCGACCCGCGCGCCCTCAAGTCCTTCGCGCTCGCCTCCCGCGCCTGCCACGCCGCCGAGTCGCGCCACCGCCGCATCATCCGCCCGCTCCGCGCCGACCTGCTCCAGGCCGCGCTCGCGCGCTACCCGTCCGTGTCCCGCCTCGACCTCTCCCTCTGCGCGCGCGTCCCCGACGCCGCCCTCGCCGCCGTCCCTTCCTCCCTCCGCGCCGTAGACCTCTCCCGCTCCTCCGGCTTCGGCGCCGCGGGCATCGCCGCGCTCGCCAGGGCGTGCCCGGGCCTCGCCGACCTCGACCTCTCCAATGGGGTCCATCTCGGGGACGCCGCGGCCGCCGAGGTGGCGCGGATGCGGAAGCTCCAGAGGCTGTCTCTGTCGCGTTGCAAGCAGGTCACTGACATGGGGCTCGGCTGCGTCGCCGTCGGCTGCACGGACCTCAGGGACCTCTCGCTCAAGTGGTGCATCGGGATCACGGATTTGGGGCTCAACCTCCTCGCCCTCAAGTGCACCAAGCTCACCAGCCTAGATCTCTCCTACACCATGGTCAGTGCCCCTTTAATTCACCACTGCTTTGCTGAATCTAATGGCTCCAGTTTGTGATCTGCTTAGAGAATTGGACCACCATACTTTAGTATAAAATTCATGATCTGCAAGTGCCCTTATCGATACATACCAATTGATCTTTACAGCAATGGATCACAAGCTTTCGTACCCAATTCTAGCTTGTCTTCTCCTCATCTCTACATTTTCTGTGGCCATAGATACATTCAGTTTCTCTTTCACTTCTTTATTACAAACGCATCACCTACCATACCGTGCAGCTCAACTAATGGTAGCGTATCTTGCTTGTGCTGCAGATCACAAAAGAGAGCCTTCTTTCCATCATTAAACTACCCAATCTCCAGGTGTTGACACTGGTGGGCTGTATTGGGATTGATGATGATGCTCTTGCCAGTCTCGAGAAAGAATACAGTAAATCACTACAGGTGAGGGGATCATCATCATTTGCCATTTTTTATTCACCTGCTACTAGCAAGGCAGCACCTTCATTTCACACACTAGTCTAGTGTTTCCTGCTTTAGCTTACACTGTTAGTTTCTGTAGATGCCTGATCTGAACCCCTGGTTATCTTTTACTGAAACATGTGTTTTTTTAAGCACAAAGATCTGCTTAACTGACCTTGACTGTTTGTACCGTTGCAGGTTCTTGATATGTCTCATTGTCAGAATGTCACTGATGTGGGAGTTTCATCCATAGTGAAGTCAATACCAAATCTATTGGAACTGAATCTTTCATACTGCTGTCCTGTAAGTAGCTAATCATCTAGTCATATTGCCATATCACTGAGCAAGGCATAACTTGAGCTCTTACAGTTTAATTGACATCCTTCTTGTAGCAGGTTACTCCTTCTATGGTTAGAAGCCTCCAAAAGGTTTCTAAACTGCAGACCCTGAAGCTGGAAGGCTGCAAATTTATGGCTGATGGACTAAAAGCCATAGGAAGTTCTTGTGTTTCTATCAGGGAGTTAAGTCTGAGCAAGAGCACTGGAGTGACAGATTCTGAACTCTCTTTTGCTGTGTCAAAACTAAAGAATCTGCTGAAGCTGGACATCACTTGTTGTCGCAATATCACTGATGTTTCAGTAGCTTCCATCACTCGTTCGTGCACTTCCCTCGTCTCTCTGAGGATGGAGTCTTGTAGCCATGTTTCAAGTGGAGCACTCCAGCTGATCGGGAAGCACTGTTCTCACTTGGAAGAGTTGGACTTTACTGACAATGATTTGGATGATGAAGGTACTTACTGAACTGGCTATCGAGTTTTTCTTTTGTCAAGTGGACATAAGTTTTGACTAGGTTTTTTTTTTTTTTTGTGCAGGGTTGAAAGCTCTCACGGGATGCACCAATCTTTCTAGCCTAAAAATCGGCATTTGCTTGAGGATAAGTGATGAAGGTCTCACCCACATTGGAAAGTCTTGCCCAAAACTCCGAGACATTGATTTGTACAGGTGATTACTAGACATGACTTGTGGTTTTGTTTCTGTGGTCCTTTGTGTCACTAAATTAAAACATAGTTTTTCTTTCAGGTGTGGCGGCATCAGTGATGATGGGGTTATTCAGATTGCCCAAGGCTGTCCAATGCTAGAATCTATCAATCTATCGTACTGTACAGAAGTAACAGACCGTTCACTGATGTCCCTCTCAAAATGCACAAATCTAAATACACTTGAGGTTCGTGGCTGCCCCAGGGTTTCATCTGCTGGACTCTCAGAGATAGCAATGGGTTGCAGGCTACTTTCAAAGCTTGATATCAAGAAATGCTTTGAGATAAATGATGTGGGCATGCTTTACCTTTCCCAGTTTTCTCATGGCCTCCGTCAGGTATTAGATATTTCACTTCTCTGGTAGCTGAAGTCTATTAGTACCATGTATGTTTTTACTTTAAGTTGTGCTGACTGCATGTCTTTCTCATCACAGATAAACCTGTCATACTGTTCGGTCACCGATATTGGACTTCTTTCCCTTTCTAGCATATGTGGCTTGCAGAACATGACCATTGTACATTTAGCGGGTATCACACCTAATGGCTTGATAGCTGCTCTCATGGTCTGTGGTGGTTTAACAAAAGTGAAGCTTCATGAAGCATTCAAATCCATGATGCCTCCTCATATGCTAAAAAATGTCGAGACACGTGGTTGTAGGTTCCAGTGGATCAACAAACCATTTAAGGTACTGTAAATTTTTCTTCCAGCTTGTCTGTTTGCCTATGTGTTATGTTTGAATCCCTGTGTCCATCAACTGGCTTTCCTGCTCTGTAGTTGAACACACTCTAAACTATTTGCTTCATCTGAAAAGCCCATTGGTCCTACAAAACTTTGTTAACTATTAACTAACTTGAGAAAAACTCTAATTATATGAAAACATTCTGTGCAGTTATGTTTTAACTATCAATGAGCTCACTTTATTATCGTGCCTTTTTGCTTTGATTATAGATGGTGTTGGGAAAACAAAATGAACATAACACAGCTCTCTCTAATTAGCTTTAGCATTGAATGAATTTTTGTTAGTCAAATTACAAACATGTGACATCAACAGTGTATAATAGTAAGTGTGCCCTGTGGTCTTGTGCAGGTTGAGGTGGAACCTTGTGATGTATGGAAGCAGCAGTCACAAGATGTGCTTGTACGGTGAAAACTGAAAAGGCCTGAAGTGTAGCGGTCGTGGGAAGCAAGGGCATGGATTGTGGTGATGACTGGACCCTTGAACGACATTCAGAAATGAGGCCTAAGGACGAAAGAGCTCAAAATTGTGTAGGGTAATTGTCATGGTACTGCCACAATACTTTAGTTTGTGCAGAAGTATGATGATGCTGTATATATAGATGAGTAGATCCAATGGTGCCTTTGCTTGGTCAAGTGGTCAAACCGGCAGGGACTACCATAAAATTTTGTGAAACAAGACCCGGAGATTCTCTTGTGTTGTATATGAGCATATAGATGAATGAATGGAAGAGAGTGAAATTAAAGGGTCGGTTTTGGGTGATAGGAGTTTTGTGTGATGATCTGGCCTTCACTGCTTGTGTGATGGTCAATGCAAGGCTGTCGCATCATGTTTTGGATGCTGGAGTGATGTATGAATGGCTATTTGATACAAAATTGGCAGCGTATGGTTGTTTGTGCAGCGGAAGTGTTTGTACAGAAAGCAGGACTGAGCGCCATGCAACCCAAGGAAAAGGCAAAATACAGCTAGGTAGGTAGGCGGCCATGGGTGGTAGTAGCATTGAAGCAGATGAAGCTGCGGTGCCATGCCAACTGGGGTACAGGCAACGCAACCAACCGTTGGCTGTAGATCTGTAGTGGAGTATGATGCTACGATCCGTTGCCGTTGATGGATGCCCAGGAAGGCTATGGCAAATTGGCAATCTCCAACCGGCAGGGCAGGGCAGGGACGCAGGGCAGTAGAGCAGGGCGTGCCCCTTACGTTCTGGCGTTCTCCATTCCGTCCTTGATCGTAATGCTACTCCCTGCCCCGTCCTCATTAATGTCGGCGGGACCCCTCCCCAACCCGCATCCATAAACCAACCAAACATATATACATCCATTAAACAAGGTAGGCTCATGCCTTGTGCTTGCAGTTGCAGAGGAAGGAGAGAGGCAACGCAACAATGGGGATCTGCTGCAGCAAGGCCAAGGACGACGACGACGAGCAAGGAGGAGGAGGAGGATTCCCATGGATGCACGACGACCTGTTCCACCACCACCTCTGGACCACCGCCGCCGCCTCCATGCACACCAAGCAAGGCTGGAAGGGCGCCAACCAGGACGCCATGACAGTCTGCCAGGTATACCTTTGCTTGGCTCCTCCCTTAGCTTGCTTGCAAGCATCTTCGACCTCCTTTTGGCATTCACCACACAGAGCTAAGCTGCCATATGATCCACCGAGGCTCACAAGGCATGCAAATGGCATTTGCACCTACAACTTTGTCTAACAACAATGCACCGGCTCCATCTCTACTTACACCCACTCTACTCTGCAACCTCAAATGCACCTCTCAGTTCTCATTTTTTGTTTATTTCCCCTTTTGGGCGAGTTGACCCAAGCTCTGCATCAGGGTGTTGTAGCAAGCTCCTCGAACAGGTAACAGGTACAAGTTGCATTTACAACTTCATGTGAAGAAAGTGCTCTGGATCCATCTCTACATTGCTAAAAAATGAGATCTTACAAACTGATGAAATGTTTCAGGGGCACAGTAAACTTGATTTTTAGCCGACTGAAATTTACCTGAAGCTATGTACTTTACCATCTTTATTATTTTGCCCACCAGTGTCCTGAAAGGTTGTATTGTACATGAACCTGAGGAAAATTATGAGGGCGCATCCATATCTTGTACTAGTACATTATTATTAGCATCTCCAATGCAAGTACATTATCTTTCCTTTTTTATGTGCGCAATATTTCGATTAAATCTTGATGTGTAGCACTTGTCTCAAGATGCTTAGGATTTTGCTGGCAACAAAGGCCACATCTTCTGCGGGGTATTTGATGGTCATGGCCCTCTTGGACGCGAAGTCGCTCGCCATGTCCGCGACTCCCTTCCCTTGAAACTATCATCTGCTTTGAAGCCGGAAACTGAAGAAGAAGAACCCTCAACTAATACTTTGAAGCTCAGAACTGAAGAAGACCCCTCAAGCAATACAGATTTGGATTCCTCTGACAAGTCAGACTCCACCTCGTTTAGTGACGATACAAAAAGGGATGAGAAGCACCTGTTGTCTACCTGGAAAGACATACTTGTCAAGACATTTGAGCAGGTGGATGAGGAGCTCAGGCAACATTCAGGAGTTAACTGCATTTGTAGCGGCACAACAGCAGTCACGGTTGTTAAGCAGGTACGAGTACTAGCATGATTACAAGCTTACAATTTATTCTACTGGAAATAATAAAATTCAGAAAATGATAGTATATCAATGCTCTTTATTTTGCTCATTAGACCATTCCCCAATTTTGTTACACAGTAAAACTAAAGATTCTGAAAGAACAAGAACTGAACTATCTATCTATTTTGGAAATATTGTCTCGCTTATTCCGCCATGGTGATGCACTTATTCCGTTTCCTAATTATCCTTATACATAGGGTGATCACTTGATCATCGCCAATTTGGGTGACTCACGAGCTGTTCTTTGCACCCGGGACAGCAAGGATCGTCTGATCCCAGTCCAACTGACCACTGACTTGAAGCCAGATCTTCCAAGTAAGCTACAAGTATCTTAACTTTGTTGAAATGTATGTGTACACTTGTTGTCTGCATTTTACAATGTTGTTGTGCACTCGCGATAGGTGAACTCGCAAGGATTCTAAATTGCAAGGGACGAGTTTTCGCCATGGATGACGAACCAGATGTGCCTAGAATGTGGTTGCCGGACCAGGATGCTCCAGGCCTCGCCATGGCAAGAGCCTTCGGAGACTTCTGCCTGAAGAACAATGGCCTTATTTGTACACCTGAAGTCTACTACAGAAAGTTATCTGAAAAGGACGAGTTCTTGGTGCTTGCAACTGATGGGGTAATACAATTTTTTGATTGGCAGTTTCATATTCCTGTCACATTCATTTCAATGAGAGAGGTTTGCCGTTCTATTCCAAATGATGTGATCTGAGAACTGAATAGCATAAATCCCTTTTACGATTAGATTGCAACAGAAACTGTTACCTGAAAGTGACATTTCTCTGTCATCTATTTATTCCATGACAGTTTTAGCTGATAGCGATTTGATTATTGGACAACAGAAAAGGTTTTAGAACGCTAGGACAAGCATGAGTGACAAATTTGAAGTTAATTTTCCTTTGCCAAAATGTGCTACTGTAGATTTGGGACGTGCTGTCGAACAAGGAGGTGGTGAAGACTGTGTCATCGGTGAGCGACCCATCCAAGGCGGCGAGGCAGCTGATCGACCGGGCGGTCCGAGCATGGCGGCGCAAGTACCCGACGTCAATGGTGGACGACTGCGCCGTGGTGTGCCTCTTCTTGAATAGGGCGCCGGGCACAGCTGGGGACGTGGTGAAGGCGCCTCCTCATCATGTCGACGATCAGGCCGCCGTGTCGTCGTCGTCGTTCACGGGTAGCTTCCGCAGGGTTTTGAGCGGCCGCGGCGGCGAGGCGTCGTCGGAGGTGTGGAGAGCACTGGAAGGAGGGGTGGCAAGGGCCAACTCGGTGATAAGGCTGCCGCGGATGCTGAGCTGGCGGAGGCGGTCCAATTCGCTGGAGGAAGACGAAGACCAGCAGAATTGACTGATGATCGTTGACTCGAGGGAGGAGTCGCTGTCATGCATGGTGGACTGGTTCATGACTTCATGCATTGCTAGCTGCACTGCAAGGTCCTCGTCTTAATGACCAGAACAGAAATGGTTTTAGGATTGGATTGACATAATGCCTTGTCGCATTAAGGTTGTTGAGATGGACGTACATATTGGAGTATGATTGCGGAGATGCATGTAATGTAATAACCCATTCAGCTCGGTTGTTTGTCATGTGGAGGGTGGAGTGGATGGTTGGCATTTGTTGAAACTTGAATCAATCTGTTGCTGATGTTTAATTTCTCCTGTGACAGCATATATGATGATGATATGAGCCATTGTTAAATAAGTTCGAACATGAACTTGTTGCCGAGAATGATCTATCAAGAAGCAACAAAAGAAGAGGAAGAAATACAGTGCGAGATTTGTTTTAGGCCCAACCTGGGCCGTATGTCAGCAGGATTTTTTTTAAGGCCCATCGAAAGATTTTGGTCCACGCCGCTCTGTGTCAAACGACGACAGTTTGCTAGAGCAAGAAGCCGCGCCGCCGGCGTGTCCATTCGTGACCTCCGGCTGACTGACGTAGAGACGAATGATTTGGGTACTATCTTTTTTTTTCTCAAATACACAGGAGACCTGCGCATCATTGTATTAAGAGAAGAACATATGAATGTTGTTTACAACGCGGGCTTATAGCCACGCACCATTGCCTTAGGTTGCTATTACATGAAAAAGAACCCGGCTAACTACGCGAAGGCACATAGTCTATTACTCGCGAAACAAACAACCAAGTTTTTTAAGCTCCGACGGTTATCCAGTCTTCCCCCTCTTTCTTGATCCCCTGTAGGAGCTCCGATGGTTGTGATTCTACCCCACAAATACCCGCGCATTTCGCTTCTTCCATAGTTGCCACACGATCAACGCAAAGAGCGAGTCAAATCCCCTTTGTTTGTTGTCTGGTAACCTGCAGCCACCAGTCCTGAATCGTGCTTAACCCAGGTGTTATGGATGCAAATCCCAGGCGTTGTAGGATGGCCCACCAGATCTATTGCGAAAAGGAACATTGGATGAGAATGTCGTCCATCGTCTCGTTTTCCTGGTCGCAGAGCAGGCATGTGGTGTTAGACTGGAGGCCTTGTGGTGTGCTTCATCGTCTCGTTTGAGTACTATCTTAATTGCGGCACTCAAGTCTGAAGAAAGGGCAACACATGCCTGTGTGTGTCGATTATCCCTCTCATCCACACCCAAAAATAGGCTCTCCTTTGTGCATTGCCTACAGTGCCTCCCAGCCACAGCCAGCCACACTCACTGAATCCATTCACATCGCATGCAGAGCGAGAGGCACCATTGCGCGGAAACAGAGCGACGCCATTACGCCAAGAAAGAAAAGGAAGCAATCAAAGAAATGGAAGGAATCAACCACAACAGCAATGGCGCTGCCTCTGTATTAGCAGCCTACGCATTCCAATCCTAAGAGCGATTGTAACAGAGGAAGGATCGATCGATCGAGACAATTATAAGGAAATGGCTGCGGTGGCGAACATGTCGTCGGAGGCGACGGTGAAGCCTCTGGCGGCTGCGTGCTACGACAACAACCTGGTGAACTCGCAGGGGATGTTCCTGGGCGACCAGCCGCTGCGCTTCGCCCTTCCGCTCCTCCTCGTCCAGGTGTCGGTGATCCTCGTCCTCTCCGCCGCCGCCCACGTGGTGCTCCGCCGCCTGGGGCAGTCGCGCTTCGTGACCCACATGCTGGTGGGCGTGTTCCTGGGCCCCACCGTGCTGGGCCGCAGCGAGAGCGTCCGCGGCGTCCTCTTCTCCGACAGGGGCACCTACATCCTCGAGAGCGTCTCCCTGGTGGCGCTCATCCTATTTTTGTTCTCCATGGGCGTCAAGACCGACCTGAGCCTCCTCCGGCGGCCCAGCGGCCGCGCCGTCGCCGTGGGCATCACGGGTGCTCTTGTGCCGCTGGCCGTGACGCTGCCGGTGTTCCAAGCGCTGCAGCCGTCGCTCCCCGACGACCTGCGCGGTTCGTCGCTCATCACGGAGCTCGCCGTCCGGCTGTCGCTGTCGTCGTTCCCGGTGATCGCCGACGCGTTGTCGGACCTCGACCTCCTCAACACCGACCTCGGGCGGATCGCGCTCACGGCGTCGCTCATCACCGACGTCACCTCGTGGGGCCTCCGCGCCTGCTCCGCCGCGGTGTTCCTCGTGTCGGAGGCCAGCTCGCCGGCCTTCACAGCCAAGATCCTCGCCTCCTTCGTCGCCTTCGTGCTCTTCGTCGCCTTCGTCGCGAGGCCCGCCGGGCGCTACATCGCCTACCGCCGCACCCCTGCCGGGGCTCTCTTGTCGGAGGGTTCCTTCGTCGTCGTGGTGATCGCCGCCCTATTATCTGCTCTGGTCACCGACGCGATCGGGTTCAAGTACATGATCGGGCCGATGATGCTGGGTCTAGCTCTCCCGGGTGGGATGCCGATCGGGGCCACGATGACGGAGCGGCTCGACTCCTTCTTCATCGCGCTGTTCCTGCCGGTGTACATGGCGCTGTCGGGGTACCGGACGGACCTGTCGGAGGTGACCAAGGAGGAGGCGTCGGAGAAGTGGTGCGCGCTGGAGCTGTTCGTGGCGCTGTGCGTGTCGGGGAAGCTGGTGGGGTGCGTCGCGGCGGGGCTCTTCTTCGCCATGCCCTTCCGCGACGCCGCCGTGCTGGCGCTGATGCTCAACATCCGCGGCATCGTCGAGGTGGCCGCCATCAACAACTGGGGCGACACCATGAAGGCCACCGCCGAGCACTACTCCATCTTGACACTCTCCATGGTGCTCATCACCGCCGTGTCGACTCCGCTCATCAAGCTGCTCTACGACCCGTCGGGCCAGTTCGCCGGAGCGGGCAAGCACCGCCGGACCATGGAGGAGGCGCGGCCGAGCGCGGACCTGCGCGTGCTGGTGTGCCTGTTCAACGAGGACCACGCGGCGCCGCTGATCGACCTGCTGGAGGCGTCGTCGGGGCCGTCGCGCGAGTCCCCCGTGTCGCTCATCGTGCTCCACCTCACGGAGCTCGTCGGCAGCGCCGCCGCCGTGCTCAAACCCCACCGCAGGAGGACCGGCGGCGACCCGACGCCGTCGGACCGCATCGTGAACGCGTTCCGCCACCTGGCGGAGCAGCAGCCAGACTGCTCGATGACGGTGAGCCCCTACGTGGCGCAGGCGCCCTACAGCTCGATGCACCACGACGTGTGCTCGCTGGCGCACGGCCGCAAGGCCAGCCTCATCCTGCTGCCCTTCCACATCATGTCCTCGTCGCTGCTGGGAAACAACAACGCCAACACCAACGCCATCCGGTCCGTGAACCGCGCCGTGCTCCGGTACGCGCCGTGCTCGGTGGCCATCATGGTGGACCACGGCCTCGCCGCCGGCTCCGCCTGCGCCACCGCCGCCAACAGCCTCCTCCAGAGAGCGGCGCTCTACTTCCTCGGCGGGCCAGACGACCGCGAGGCGCTCGCCTACGCGGCCCGGATGCCCTTAGCATTGACGGTGGTGCGCTTCAAGCTGCGGAACTGGGTGGGGATGGGCGGCCGCGACGAGGTGAGGGACGAGGAGGTGCTCCACGACTTCTGGACCAGGCACCGCGACAACGACCGCGTCGTCTACGTGGAGAAGACGGTGGAGGACGCCGAGGGCACCTCCTCCGTCGTCCGCTCCATGAGCGAGAAGTTCGACCTGCTCATCGTCGGCCGCCGGGGCGGCTGCAGCGGCGACGACCTCGAGGGCAGCAGCTCCTCGGCGGCGGCGCTCACCAGCGGGCTCTCCGAGTGGAGCGAGTTCCCGGAGCTGGGCGTGCTGGGGGACATGCTCGCCTCCGCCGACTTCGCATCCAAGGTCTCCATCCTCGTCATCCAGCAGCAGCCAGACAAGAACGCCGCCGGAGGAGCTTCTTCTGCCATCAATCCTTAACTGTTTTGTAATGATCAGTTCGTCATCACCTAGCTAGGAATGACTCTGCATGCATTTTGGAAGCAAACCAGAAGAACATTCATAACCGGGTTAACACTTTAGCACCATTCAGTGTGTGGCTTGCTCCACTGATCGATGCTGGTGCTGTGCCTAATCTTTCCTTTCACAAGTGGTTCACAAATATAAATTTAACACATTTTTAGATGTCTACACCTACTCTCTTTAATCTCTGATGGGGCATATTACAGATAAAACATGGTTAGAAAATAAACATAACATTATTCATCCCTTTCAGCACAAACTGAATAGAAAAAGAACTATAATATCAACCTGCACAATTATGTGCCACTTCTATGCTCCAATCACAACTCTAGCTGGCTACTGTTTTATGGCTTTCTCCGTCTGTTTCGCCACTAGATTGAAATGGCAAAGAGCCTAAGAGAGGGGAATGATGATGCTTGATGGTGAACCTGATTTTCTTTCTTGTGCACCATACCTGTTGATAATGCTTTAGATAACAGAATTATTTATTTTTGTGAACCTATGCAAACTGACATAGTCGTTGATGTGCAGCGTCGAGACGCCCAAGCACCCAGAGTAGTGCCAACGTGGCGGCATGCACGTACGGGTTTGAGATATCTGACTTTTACCATCGAGGTCACCAGGCTCGGTGTGAAGGCAACGTCATCTTCTCTGCCTTTTTTCACCACGCCTATATATATGACATATGCAGTGGTCAGAGATCCAAGATGGCAAGAGGATTGTGACCAACCACCTAAATTAACTTGGCTCAAACATAAATTAGCATGGGTATAACACACTCAGTCGGCAGCAGTAGCCCGACAAGAACGCCACCCGCAGCCTGAGGAGCTTTTGCCATCAAGCTGAACAAGGAACATTAATTCATAGTAGACAAAATGTGAGAAACAAGGCCACTGCTGCCTTTGTACAATGTGATTGGGACTATATTGTTTGAATTACTTAGAGAAAGTATAATAAAGTGACATTCCAATATCAATCATCTGCCACTTATGTGCTCCAATCACAACTCCCAGTGATAATGGTGAGAAAAACAGGCTTTCCGGGAGGGAGAACTGTCCGCACCGCGCCACACCCTCCCCTCTTACCCTCGACCTCACCTCACCTCACCTGCTACCTCACACTAACTCAAGCGGCGTGGATTGGTGCTACACGCCCTCCATCTCCAGCAAACCCTCATCGAAGGTAAAAGGATGGTAGATATTTACTATAGATATTGTGTATCTCTTCTTTCTTCTTCACTCTTCTTGGTGTTTTTACTATAGATACTTCCTTTTACGAAGGTAAAATAACTTCAGCCAGCGAAGATTTTTTATCCGAGATCTTCATAACCATGTCAATTTGGAAGTTTCTTTACCATGTCATGCTCCTTCATACCTTCATGGATCGTCGATGATATATTTACGTTTTCATCGTACTCTTGTAGTTTTCTCATCTTCATGAAGACTAGGATCTATCATTTCATCTTCAATATCTTCCTCGTCACATAGAGCCTCTCGGTCTTTGTTGGGGGGAGCTACCTTTCGTAGGCCGAGGGTCCACCGTTTTTCGCACTTGCCCCGTAGGTGCTTGCCGACGCCACAGTATTAATTTGCACATCTGTACAACTTTGCTAATATTGTTGTGGTAAATTCATCAAAACGGAGTAGTTTCTTTTATCGCAATCGCAAATGTAAGTTCATTTATGGCATTGTAGGTTATCTTAGCTTTCATCATTATTGTTTAGATTCTACATAAAGTGAGAACAAAAGGAATCAATGATCCTAGATTTATTGTGAAAATAGTTTCCTTTTTTAGTAGTGAAATTTCCTCTTTTTTTTGTGAGACGCATGTTCAGTATTCTAATGGGCTTATATTTCTGGTTGAAGGAGATTGATCATTGTACATTTATTTTTCATTTTATTTACGAATTTAAATGTGTTGTCGATCAAAATCCTTCTTTGCAAACCCATAAGCACTTTGTACCCAATGATGGGAGTCTTGCTACTCACATCGTCAGAGCGCTTCGTACCAAATTGTTAATTAGCTTCAGATGTAAACACTAAATGTATATACACTTTTGATGGTACACAACAAGCATCGGTTATGATTTTTTAGTGAGATAAATCCAGAGCGAATTTTAGCACGTTGAAAATTGGAGTGTTTCCTGACAAAAAAAAAAAAAACACACGAGAGTACAAGACCGAATGGTCGTCTCAAGTCAATCATCTCCTGAATAGTAAAGGTCACTTTTAGTATGGGGTCCCACCAGCAGCCTTCCTCTTGATATTCCCTCACCTAGCTCTCGCCAGCAGTAGCTTTAGCTTTAGAAGAAGCGAAGTGGAGGAAGCAGCCAGCGGCAGCTTTGAAGAGAAGAGAAAGGTTGACGAAGGCAGGGGGGATCCATGGGAAACATCCTCCAGTGCTTATGGCGGGGACGGGGAGACAACCATGGTGGCGGGATAGGGCTACAGGCCGGCTGCGACGAGCTTCCTCCAGCACCCTCTGGGCCTCATCACGACGTCGCCTCCCTCATTCAGGACCTCCACTACTTCGATTCTACATCCATGGTAAAATGCAGTTTTATCTTGTCCCCTCCGTACCTGTTCCAATTTTATTGTGTTCTAGAGTCACACTGCACTGCATGTCCCTGAGAATATATTTGAGGGGGGTACCTGAGATTGAGGGAACTAGGATAGGAACATGCTTGATCAACTTGCACAAGCGTTACGTTTAGGTTGGAATTTGAGTAATCTCAATCACTTCAAGCTTCTTTTTCCAAATCAACCCGACGAAGATAAAGCCAGGGCAGTTTACTGAGACCAGAGCAGTTTACTAGTACAAGCAATAATATTTTCACATGTATTGCATTCCATTTCATGGGCATGATTGGGTGTTTTTTCCAGAAAATTAATATTGCAAATCAACTTAGCTCTGATTTTTTTTATCCACTTGATCTCAGATTCTTTTAGCATTTGGATTGATGTGTTTATTAACAATGCCTGAACTACAGCAGTAAAGCGACGTTGCAACCGCTACAACGTTCTGTGAAGACACTTGCAAATATTAATAGTCTTATGATTCATCATGGCCATTTGACATCCCTGTTTGCCGCAATTTTTTGTGCCGTATTTTCCAGTGACTGACGATGGTAAAGAAATTCTGATTATCCTATTTTTCAGGTGCCTTAAGCTCTCGGGCAGCATGTTACATCATCCAAGAAAGCACAGGTTAAGTGGTAGGGAGAACTTTCAAAAAGCTTATGCACTTGACGCTTTCTTTAATAATTAGGTACTCCCAGAGTTGAACACAATAAAGGTTTCTGATATATGTAAAGTAGTAAAAAAAAGGGTCCTCATTCAGTCATTTTTGAGTTTTTGTACAGCAAGGCTGTCCACTCTTATCCAAATAAAGAACAAGCCACATGCAACATGGAGAAGTAAAATAAGCAGAACAAACACAGCTGAACCTCTTCAATGTCCAATGGACAGAATTGTCGAACACTTTATATCTTTTAATTTGCATTTGATAACAGGTACCGGAGTATTTTGGACTCATATAAGAATATGAGCCCCTCTCCGAGAACACGAGAAGAGGCTGCCAAGCTAATTGTAGCAGCCCTAAGCATGATTCAGAGATCTGATTTGGAGGTAACCTGATTGTCCATGCATTTTTACATTATAAAATAATTCAATGGGGAACAGTACAGGAACAATGAATCAAGTATAATTTTTATGATAGCACATGTATTTGAGGAATCGCAGTTAAACAATTTGCCGTCTCAAGAAATTTGCTGCAGTTTGCATTACATTTTTAATGTTGCTAATCGGCAAATGGCTGCATGTGTTCAGCTTATCATCCTGAAACTGTGTTATCTCCACAGGGCGTTCTTTCATTTTACAACCTCCCGATACCATTCCCATCACCCCCTTCAGCATCATCATCATCACTACCTGATGGTGTACAATTTGTCCTGAACACTTTGCCGGTCAGATATGATCTACAACTGCAAAAGAAATCATAACTAACAATGTCACGTTTTGAACAATACATTAGATAACTACTGATGATCTCCATTTATTCTGCTATCAGGTTCACTACAAGTGCATTGGAGATGGCGATGGCTTTAGTGCCTATGTTGACACAGCAGACCCGAGAGAGTCTGCGAATATGCCACTAGAAGTGCACGAGATGGTGATTGCTAGGACCGAAGCACGTACTCATAGAGATTACCAGAAGGCTGATGCTCTCCTAAGGAGCCTTCACGAAGCAGGATATAGGTACTTACCCTGAGCCATTACAATACTTTTATTATATAAACATGGAAGATTTTTTTTTGTTTCAAAGTTGAGACGCATTCAGTTACTTGGATAATAAATTGAATCCCGGCTGAAACGTTAGTTACAATGCTGTAGAGCTGTTACAGTTATACTACTTCACTCTAAATAGCCGAGAAAATTTGAAAATTGAGACACATTCAATTACTTGAATAAAATGCTGTAGAGTTGTTTAGATTTTATAGGATTTCGTTATTATAGAACACTACAGGCATGTCTCGCCGCCGCTGCCATATGATTCAGTTTGACAGTACTTTTTTTTTCGAAAGACCCGGAATGATTTCCGGCGTTAATTAATAAGAAGGAGAGAAGTTTACAGGCACCAGGGACGCCAAAGTTTACAATCTATCCGTAGATAGGCCGGAGCATCGGAAAGCTCCGCAACATCAATAAAAATACAGGGATTACTCGCTAATAAGCCTAGCAACAATAGTAGATAGATGTCTAGCTCCCGTCATGCACCAAAGCCGCACAAACTCTTTGATGTCTTCAACGATTCTAGCAACTGTTCTGTCCTGTTGGTTAAAAATTCTCGCAATTCTTTCACACCAAATTGTCCACACAAGGATTGCAAGCAAGCGAGTTCCTTTAGCGGCCACATCTGTACCCTTCCCAGTTGACTTCTCGAACCGATCCACCATACCCGAGTCAGTGTTCCATCTTTCAGGATGCATCGTTGCACATCCTGACCAACTGTTGATTGACTGGCAAATAGAATAGGTAACATGACATTCTGAGGAAAGATGTTGTCCAGTCTCTAAGTTTCTATAGCACAGTTGACAGAAGTAAGAGTTGGGCCGTTCCTTGAGAAGTGATATATCAACACTACCCCAAGCCGCACTACCAGAAACTAACGAATAACTGCTAAACCCACTGGCATGACAAGCTAACACCACTGAGCCTACTACGAGTTCTACTACAAGCAACAGAACGACATGATGACCGTGGACTAACATAAAGGACCCTGATAACACACATGGACTAAACCATCCTGCTTCCATCAGATTACTTCAACCTGGGCCGCCTCCGCATCAGCCGCCAAGGCAGCAGATGCCGCCATCACCACACCACTAGCAACACGGGTGACAGCTGCAAGCGCCACCACAGTCTTCCTTGGCATTGGGCCCGCATAGGTACGCTCATATTGAGCTACTGCCTCATCCCCAATGGCCTGCCCCTGGCCGATGATGTCCAGCTGGCGCATGAGACGGTGCGTCGCCCTGCGAGATACCGACACCGACGACGGCCTCGCCAACAGCCTGATACTCTGTCTTTTTGGTGGCTGGGGAGTAGGTGCTGGAGGGGCAGGGGTGCTCCGTGGTTGCGCACCTAGAGCCGGCGGCGGCACCTCCGTGAACATGCTGCCCAGGAAGCTCGTGCGAGCAGAGTCTTCGTCCTGCACTTCCACTGCAGCTGGGCCATCTATATCCATGATAAGCACCTGGTCGGATAGAGAGTCCAGACCCATCGGGCCCTGGGCCAGCTTGCTATGCCCAACATGCTCTGGGACAACATCCTGGTGTAGGCGGCCCGGCCCAACATCATCTGCTGCATTGCTACCAGTCCAGAGGTCAGATACAGGAACATGCACAGGAGATGTAGGATACCGATCCGCTCTAGGAGGTGACGACGACAGGGAGTAGCACAACTTCTGCTGCGTCGCACCAGCAACCTCCAGAAGCATGGGGTCGTCGGCCTGCCGAGAGTGGAAATCCTCACGCTGAAACGAATCCTGACACCGACTGGCGAACAGGTCTATGAGAGGATCCGGCTGCTGACGAAGTGGGCGCTGATGGTGAGGGGCTCCATGCCCCAACACCCCATGCACCGAGCGGCCACCGTCCTGCCGCATCGCGCCACCCCGGGCCAGCCCCTCAGAGACCAGCTGGTCCCTACAGTGCCTTGGAGACAGCAAGCGACGACGCTCCCAACCTTCATCGTCTCGGCTGACCGGCTCACGTAGTCTCGACGAGGATGTGGGGACCGCCTCCTGCAGCGGCCACGGGTCTCCAGAGTGTACACGTCCTCCTCTGCCAAGTCATGCCGATGCCCATACAGAGCCGGAGAACGAGAGCGGTAGCGATTCGCCGGGCCACCGCTATATCGTTCCGGGACAGCCGACCACCCAAAGCTCCCGTGGCGCTCACCCCAGTGCCTCCGAGGACCTCGTCGATCCTCATCCTCTAGGTCTTGATCACGGCGCACCGGCGAAGCCCCCATGCAGGTGTTGCGCTGCCTGGGAGCCTCGGCCCTGGTTGCACGACCATCCAGCATCCCAGGACACCAGACGGATTCCTGGAAGAATGGGAACGACCTGCCATCGAACCTAGACGAGGTCGACGACGGACGGCCGCTAGCGTGAGAGCTCGGAGTACGTGAGGCCGCCGCCGGCGTCCAGTCGAGGTAGCTGTCCAGATGGATGATGAGGTTGACCATGCCGCCCATCGGGGCAGCCGCAGTCACGCCTGGCCGCGACCGCCCAGCACCCTCCGGGAACACCATCGTTAGCTTGGAACGAGGGAGTTGGTTTGGATGCCACATCCAGACCCAACACTGAAGAATCTCTGTGTTCTCTTGGGTGAATGACACAGGCTCGATGTAGTCGAAGGAGCAAACATCGCCAATAGCCTGGTGAATGCCATCCTCGCACCAAGCGTACAGCGGCAAATGCTCAATTAAGATCTTGCAGTGGAAGAACCAGTTTGAAGGCCTGGCGTAGGTGTCCTCCCTCCAAGGCTGCATGAGGAACTGAGTGTCCCTGACTTCGACAATGCCCTTGCGGATAGCAAGCTCAGCCTGGTCAGGGTGATCGAAGCGAGCGAAGAAATCCTCTGGCTTGTGCCTGGACACTTGGATGCTGGTTATGTTGCGGGCTTGGGTGTGAGGTGGAAGACAACGAGGGAGGTGGGGGCGACCGTTTGACAGTACTCGATCATATACGTGCCAAGCTAGTCTTATGGAATCATCAAAAGCACAACTTACTAAGAAATTCTATGAGCAGGATAATAACCATTTCAGGTGAAGAGATACTCGCGAAGAAATACCGAATCAGAATGAGGTATGAGTTTATCTAAATTGCGCTTGTAGCTTCAGTAAAAATCGAAAAAATAAAATGTTCTCGAGTTTATGTTCTTTCATGATGTGAAGGGGTGTTGACGCACCGGAGCTTGAAATGGCTAATGGGAAGGAATCGAAGAATGCACTTGTGAAGCTAATTGGTGGGGAAAGGGTCACAATTTATGTGTATGGACAAGACCAGTTTGGGCGTCACGTTGGTGACATCTATTGTGGTGATGTTTTCGTCCAGGTGAAGGGCAAAATATTTAGTAGCTCACACAACCTTTGATTTTATTGCTTCAATTCTGACGCGAGCAATGTACATCTGGAGTTTCAGGAGCAAATGCTGAAGAGTGGTCAGGTATGGCATTTCAAGACTTATGACAAGCGCCCAGAATTTGCACAGGTAAGAAGTTCTTTTGTACCTAGATGCATTGTAGAACGTCCCAAATTTACTAGGACTGTAACGTTTGCAGTGGGAGAGCGAGGCAAGAGCTGCACGTCGAGGGCTTTTTGCGGTGGAGAACCCTGAGAAACCATGGGATTGGAGAAGAGACCAGCGCAATGCGAACGTTCCGGTCTACTAATGGAGCTGTACCAAATGATCTGATAGGCACCTATATAGTTTCTTAATGAGGTCCTTGTACTGCTTGCTGCAAATGATCGAATGAGCATGAGAAACCAAAGGTAGAGTGTACGCATGGTTTGAGTACGAACGTATGTCCATCATGAGTGCTTCGTCTTGTGTGTGAACTGGAATGTACGGATGAACGGATGTCAAGCTAAGTACGCAGTGTTCATTGTTTGCACCAAAATGAGTTGTGGAACTAAATTCATGAAGTGCAGAGTGGTACAAGATATAGGAGGGGAGATCTCAATGGAATTAGATTTTAGGAAGATATAATAATCTAACACAGGCAAAATGAAAAGATTTATCTAAGTTTACTCGGTGAAATGCAGTTTCCTTGCACTGAGAAAGGTAATGTTGCCTAGAAAGCCCAAGGAAACTGGAATATCTCTTTTTTTTATCTGCTCGTTTCAGAAAGAAAGGAAAACGAATTAGCAGTTTGGATTCGAAATATGCACACGAATATCAACTGAATTGGGGATTATCGAAAATAGTCTGTTTTGTTGACCTACGAATCAAAAATCAATGTATTGGCCTAGCTAGCTGACAACCATCACGGGCACAGGCGGCGCATCAACAATGCAGCCTTCCCTCTCGAGAGGCGCCATAATCGCCGGCTTCTTCTCGTCCGACGGAGACGACACGTCCTCGTCGTCGGTGCTCCTGACGTAGAGTTTGACGACATTGCCCTCCTCGACGTCGACGTCGTAGAGGTTGGCCGTCCTGACCTCTTGCGCCAGCGCGCACGGCGCGCAGAGCAGCCACTTGACGTAGTCCGCCGTCGCCGCCCGCCCGCCGCACACGGAGCTTTCCGTCGGGAGGCCCAGCCGCCTCCTCATCTGCGCGCGCCAGAACCCTCCGTACAGCAATCCCAGCACCGACAGCACCGCGCCCGCCGCGCCCACGACGGAGCCCAGCGCCCGGTCGTGCATGTGGATCGCCGCCACGGCGAACACCAGCACCGGCGCCGCGCACAGCAGCACGAACGTGAAGACGTGCACGTACATGTTGCCCATCCCCAGGCGCTCCATGTTCCACCCGAACACGCAGAAGGTGCACGTCACCGACAGCGCCGCCACCGTCGGGTCGTCGCCGACGTCCAACAGCCCGCCGGCCCACTCCGGCTTCGTCACCGCCACTCTTTTGTCGTGCGACGTGTTCGCTGTCGATGACTCGTCGTCCTGAACCACGGCAGCCTCCTCATCCTCGTCGTCATCAGTGGACGCCGCCGGGAGCACGGCGATTTTCTTGCCTAGCGGGCCGTACACCATGTACACGGCGGCGGCGACGGGGAAGCCCAGCCCCAGCGCCATGGTCATGTTCACGGCCCAGCCCGGCCGCGTCTGGCTGCTGCTGAACACCCAGAAGAGCGCGCAGTAGGCGTACTGCGCGAAGCACGTGGCGTGGAGGAGAAGGAGCACCACGCCGACGTGGAGCCGCTCACGCCTTGGTGGCCCGGCGGCGTTCTTGCAGTAGACGGAGCGGAGCTCGGCGACGTCGGTGTCGTGGCGCCACCGGAACAAGAGCACGAGGTGGTGGCAGAGGCGCGGGTGCTGGTAGATGCACATGATGGTGAAGAGCGCGTTGAGGATCTGGTTGGCCACCTCCGTCCACCGCCGGCGCCGCGACTCGTCGGGCACCACCGAGTCCAGCGCCCCTATCATGAGGAGGAACACGAACGCCACGCCGACGGCCACGAAGGCGAGCCACACCAGGAGGGCCGCGTTGGTGGGGCGCCGAGCCCAGGCCTTGCACCTGCCACGCAGCGCGCGCCAGTCCACCGTGCGCGCGAAGGCCGCCGGCGCGCGAATGGAGTTGGCGCGGAGGGTGGCCACGCGCCGGAGCAACGCTTTGGGGGCGGCGATGCCCAGACGACGCAGCCATAGCTCCTTGGAAGGAGCTGCCCTCAAAAAGTCCAGGAACCTCTCCTTCTTCTTCTTCTCCTCCTTCTCCCTGCCGGGGTTGTTCTGCACGGCACTGCTGGCGCCATGGCTTTCGTTCTGACTGTCTCCTGATGTCTCGTCGTGCGGTGGTTCCATGTCACCTTCTTGCTGTTCGTGTAGCTGCTCTTCCAAGCTTCCCCTCCCTCGTCAGTCAGAGCTGTGCGGCTGAGATCCCTCCCGCTTCCTTCATCTCAAGCTACTGGTAGTACAGTAGTACCTTTCAGGTGTCGTTAGTGTATATATACAAGGTGCTTAGTTTCATTGGGTTAGAGCTATTAATTGTAACGAAATGGCATTAATTTTGGTGCACAAGAGTGCAGTGTGACTCCCTGTCAAATTTGGCAGGTTGCTGCTGAAACTCAAACTCATGGTCTTGCTTCTTCCTTTTTCACTCAAACTCCTGGTCTTGCTGGTGATGCTTGAAACGGTCAGAAGGTTTCAGCCCCGCAAAGAATGGCGCTGAAAAGTCAAGGCGACAAGGTACAGTGAACGCCTGAACGGACCAATTCCATTCAGTACAACAGACTTGCCGGGCGCATCAGTAAATCAACTTTGGCATGCTGACTTGAGGCTGAACAGGACCGCCATTCAGACTGGACTAAGCTGCGTCCAAATATATGGGACGAAGGCACTTCGTCTTGGATGCTATCAAGAGTCAAGACTACTTGAATTGAATCTGCTCACAACGCCAAAATAGAAAGTTTGATAGCGTGTAATCAGGATGGCAAGACTTTGAACTTCAGGATGTCATTTACTCTCAAGGTCTTCAAATTTATGCACAGCGAACAACATGAGTAGAGACCGACTATCAGATTCTCTGTTCACAAATATGGGTAGCCAAACTCTTCATTTACTGTGCCCTTGAAAGAGTTACAATTTTTTTAAAAAAAAAACTGGAACAAAGGAAACACACATATATATGTTTACAAAACTGAACCAAAGCCTTTTCTTCCAAGTTGCACTTGCATGTATTTCTGTATATACATCACAACACCAATGAACTCCAAAATAATTGAATTCTTAGTTGCACCAAAATAATCGAATATCTAATCTACATCGGCCTACTGCAAATCCTCATCCTGGCTTTATGCATTGCATATTTACACTACATGCCATATTCTAAAGAATAAGTCCCCTTGTGTACAAAAGGATGAGCAGAGAGACCAAAGTGACCATGTTGATTAATTTCTTCACCTTGTCCACCCTCCAAGTTTCATCATGACCTGCTTGTACCACCAAAGGTGAATCTTCTTCCTCACTGAGCGGCAACGACATCGGGGTCGAAGAGTCTACCGTTTCACTTTCACCATGAAGAGAAGAAACAGTGCGTTCGTCAGATTTGTCATCCTCCACTGCTTGTTGCACGACCACAACCTGAACCGGTGGAGCCATCGCCGTATCGTTATCAACTGTAACAACCAGATGTGCATCTGCCGGTGACGCCTGGGACAAATGTGCATCTCCCTCCTCTACTGCTCGTGCTTGGTGCACGACCACAACCTGAACTGGTGGAGGCGCCATTGTCGTTTCGTCATCAACTGTAACAACCAGATGATGAGCTTCTGGCGGTGACGCCTGGGACGCTGCAACAGCCGTGTCTGTTGCCCTGAAAACGCCATGATGACGATCGTTGGATCCTACGAGGAGCAACGGCTCCACGATGCTGCCAGCAGCATGATCGTCGTCAGCAGCAGCAACCTGCTTGTGGTAGAAGTGCTCGCCGTGGACGTGGTAGAGGCTCGCCGTGCGCACCTCCTGAGCCAGCGCGAACGGCCAGCAGAAGAGCCAGCGCGCGTAGTCCGTCAGCGACTTTGAGCCACAGCACGCCCTGCTCCCCGGAAGCCCGAACCTCTTGCGCATCTGTATCCTCCAGTAGCCTCCGTAGAGCAGCCCGCCGGCGCAGAGCAGCACGCCGGCGACACCGACCGCGTCGCCGATGACATAGTCGTGGATGTGCAGCGCCGAGACGCCCAGCACCCACACCGGCGCCAAGCACAGCAGCGCGAACGTGGACGCGTGCACGAAGGCGTTGCCGAAACCCAGCCTCTCCATGTTCCACCCGAACACGCAGAAGGTGCACGACAGGGACAGCCACCACGTCGACGCGTCGCCGGCGCAGTCAAACATGCCGCGGCCGGACCATTCCGGCTCGACGACGACGTGGCCAACAACGGGGGAAAGACTCTGCTCCTGCTTTGTCGTCTCCAACAAGGATAGGTCGTGGTGGCGCTCTCTTCCGAGCGGGCTGGACACGGCGTAGACGGCGGCGGCGAGCGGCGCGACGATGCCGAGCACGAAGAAGCCGTCGGCGAGGAGGTCGGGCCTGGCGGTGACGGTGTAGCCCCAGTAGAGGCCGCAGGTGACGTACTGGCACGCGAGCGTGAGGTGCAGCAGCGCCACGACGACGGCCATGTGCGCGCGCTCGGCGGGGCGCGGCACGGTGGGGTCGCCACTGCAGTAGGCGTCGCGGAGGTCGACGGCGTCGCCGGGGCGCCAGCGGCAGAGGAGGAAGGTGTGGTGGAAAAGCGTGGGGTGCTGGTACAGGCTGAGGAGCGTGAAGAGGCCGTTGAGGAACTGGTTGTTGACCTCGATCCAGTGGTTCCTGACAGCCGGCGACGGGAACGCGCCGTCGAGAAGGCCGAGGAGGAGGAGCACCAGTATGCCGCCGGAGACGCCGACGCAGAGGAGCCACAGCAGCAGCGCCACGTTCATGGGGTTGCTCATCCATTCTCCGCAGGCCCGCCGGACGGAGGCCCAGTCCACCACCCGCCGCTTCCCCCTCTTGGCGAGGGATGCATCGCCCTCGTCGTCGTTGAAGGTGGGGAGTTGGCAGCAGCCTTGCTGCTGCGGCATGTCGAGCAGGAGGTGGTCGTCGACCGGCGGCGTGGAAGGTCGGTAGTTGAGGAGCATCGGGGAGCGCAGGGCGGCGGCGTGGTCGTCCGATGCTGTTGGAGCATTGCCGTTAGAGCTCGCAACGGCAAGCACCATGGCGGCCAAACGCTAGCAAAGAGCGAGCGCGGAGAAGACACGGCACATTGTTTTCTGTTGGTTTTGTGGAGACCTGGAGGGAGATGATGGAAGCCATGCCCATACCATACTATCAATCTTGGGCGTCTTGAATGGTCAAAACTTCTTTTTTTGAGCATCGAATGGTCAAAACTCGGGTGCTAATGGTGATGTCATTCTCCCTCCGGCTAATTTTCTTTCAGACAACATTTCGAGGCCATCAATTTAATTTCAGGCGTTCTCTGAAAGCCGGTCAGTGAGATCAAGGAGGAAGTATCAAGTTCACCAAGTCGACCAAGTTACTTTCACCGTGACGGAGGCCTCATCAAGATTTAGTTGTTGACTAGCATAACCATGCTTCTTTGCTTTGAAGGAAGCACAACGTTCAACTTCATCATCAACAAAGCCAAACTTGAAATTCGAATGCATCCAAGTATCTCGTACCACAGCAACCACAAACCTTCTTAATCCACAAGACTGACTAACGATGCCACGAAACAGCTGGATTTCTTTCTCTAATCCGCTAATACAAGAACTAAGCTGCAAGCTGAAACCATTCCCACGAACTTGTGATATGTCCACTTCGATGGTTGCCTCCACTGCATCGTGAAACATAGCTAATGTTATGTCAACAGCACCGCCGACACCATCAATACGACTCAAGAACGGTTTACATGGTCTGATTAATTCATCAAAATCTGATGCTCCATCGATTAACTGCATGTCATTTCCTTCTAGTTCCCCTTTCTTGATCCTCAGGTCATATTCTATTAGCACGGCGGAGTGCATCTCAATACCTCGCTTGGGGCCAATCATCTCTATAAGAGAACCCTGCAAAATCACTATTTAGTAACTCTTTACAGGAAATAAGAAATAACATTTCTAGAGCTAAATGTTGCCATTGTGAGATTCGAGTCAAAAAGATATCCTATGGTTGAAAGGGTAGTTTTGTAAAGTAAGGGCTTCAATCTTTGCGAACTCATATTATATTAAACAGTGCTTAAGTTGATAAGAAGGCTCTTACTATAATGGATGATAAATTAAATGACAGAAAACAATGCTTGAGTTGATAAAAAGGTTACTATTTTTCTAATACAAATGCAATAACACCAAAAATATATCCAAAAATAATATATTAAAAGAAATCGTTCGTTTGTCCTAAAGAAACAAAAATACACCCTATGTTTCTTCACAAAGGAAGAATTATAGAACTATGTCGTGATATTTATCTATAAAGCATTTATCATTGATATTAAAAATGAAAAGACAATGATGAATAAGTGAACCGAGCAAATTGAACAATAGAGATAATAAGAGTTTTTAACTAAGAAATATGGTGGTTACCTGCTCCAATGTGACGGGATCATCCCTGCTCCGATTAAACGCATAATTTCGTAGTGGATCACGAGTGTCTCGTGTAGCTATATATCCATAAATCTGCACCGGACCACGATCCATTGAAATTTTGCCCAACTGTATAGAAAAGATTTGCATCATTGGTCGCGTGAAATGAAATTCACAGGTTTCCTCATTAGGATAACAGTTGCTTGGGTTTGAAAGAGCCATTGGTTCCAATTGGGTCTCGTTGGCATCGGAGATCCTGTACTGCTTGTGCCAGCCGTCAGTGACGCTGTAGATAGAACCGTCGCGGTGGGTGCTGTCGGGCAGTATCGAGGCGCGGTTGATGCCGTCGGCTGGACGGCCGTCGCCGTGGCGCGCGATGACCTCCCTGGTGGCCCGACGGGCTTGATCGAAGAATTGGGATGTCAAACCGTTCGCCCCCGGGAAGGATGATGTACTCGTAGTCGCCGCCTCCTTCACTGCTGCTGCGCGCCATCTTGCTTTGCCGTCGTTGCCGATCCGCCGCCGCCGGTTGATTGCCCCCCACGCCGCCGCTCGTCGATATCAGTCAGAGAGGGCCGGCCGGGTCCGGATCGGGGTCGAACGGGCCTTCTAAGTCCGAGTGGAGGAGGGAGAGAGCGGCCGGCCTATGGGCCCATGGAGCAGAAGCCCAGAATGAAATGCGGGCCCATAGAGATGTAATGAGGCTGGCTCTTCCGCAGCTTGGTTTGCTTCAGTCCAGCTGTTTTGTCTGCTGCCTTCCGAACAAGCTCAGTAAAAGGAACCATCGACAGATCCACTCAGGTGTTCTGAAACACGGGTTTGCTTCATGCCAGTTTGTGTCACCTTCACTAATGAAAGCAAAGGCAGCCCTTGGCTCAGTTCACTCAAACCCTATGCCAAACATCTCGTGGTGACCGCCTATGCCAAACATCTCGTGGTGACCGCCTATGCCAAACATGTCCTGATCCACGAGATCATCAGCCTCTACCAAGAGATGACCCAACTTTCAGTTGGCTCCAACCCCGTCATCTCAGCGTGCATCCATCTAGGGTTAGTCGAGCAGGGGAAGCTTCTTCCATGCTGTCTGCGCATGGCGCCATGGATCCAACAACAAGGCCAATTACACATGCCTGGCCGATCTTCTACCACGAAAAGGGCTCCTCAACGAAGCAAAAGACGTCATCGAGGCAATGCCGTTCCAGCCGGGTCACTGATGAACGGTTGCGGGATCCACGGGAACAAGGAAATTGGCTTGCTTTGCTGCTAAAGCCAATCCTGAGAATAGTGGCACCGAGCAGTGATGGCGCGTACGTATCGCTGTCAAAGGTACACGCTCAAGATGGAGACTGGCAGCCTGCGGAGAGCACCAGGAGGGGGGGTGCCTGAATATCAAGTGCACAAGGCAATGTTACAGCAGTGTTGAGATTTAGTTGCGTATAGCAGGGGTGGTAATTGGTGCTGACAACCGATTAACCACGTTAGCGGAAGCAACGTTTTGTATTGCCGTGAATGTGAATAATGAATACCCTTTTTGCCGGGCATTTTCGTAACAGACAGCGACACACAATTCTGTTGTACAGGCATTTGGTGCAAAATTTATGCAAATGCAGAAAGGATACTGCTCTATTTGTTTTGTGTTCAAGCCGCTCAAATATAGCAGGAGAAAACAAACCACAAACTAGTTCATCAGTGTTTCAATCAGGTAATGATGGCTAACATAAACCAACTACTTGGTTCACATACTCCCATCTATTTCCCCAGGAATTCTCTCAACTGGAAAACCAGTTTTTGCGCGTCGATACACTGGAAGGCGCTTACAATTGGAGTCAACCACAGCAATTTATTGTATGCTCATATATCTCCCGTGGACTTATTTGCGCCCCAGCAACGCATCTCCCTATATTTTGGTCTTCTTGTTCAGGATTTGCTGTTGTCCAAAAAATACATCCCTAGTTAGGTTGAACCAATTCACCGCTTTGAGGTGCTTCTTGCTTTCTGGTTTCTGTTTCCTCACTCTGCATCATTGCAGTATTGCTTGGTGGCTCCTCCTTCACATCTGTAGCATCTCTATCAGATTGCAATGTAACATAGTCGCTTGCTGACTCCTGCTCTACAGTTCTAGCTTCCATGTTAGACTTCACCGCTTCAGCGCTACTGAGTGGCTCCAGTTCTACACTGCTGGCATCCTCTTTAGGTTGGACCATTGCAGGATCTCTGGGTGGCTCCAGTTCTATTATCCTAGCTTCCTCTTCACGTTGCAATATTACGGCTTCCTTGTTATATTGAACCATTGCAGTATCTCTAGACAAGTCATGTTCTACTCTTCTATCTTCCTCATAGTGTCGAAGCCATGCAAGCCCCTGCTTTACATTTCTAGATTCCTCATCAGGATGAGGCATTGTACTGTCGTTGGGTGGTTCCTCTGCTATTGCTGCCTGCATTGGAACATCAGAATCATGAACCTCCAGAGCTTCCCTAGCACCATCCTTTTCAGCAGCAGCAATCGGGTCGGACTTCCTCATGAATTTCCACTTGTTCCATTTATTTTTGCCACCACTTTTCTTGACTTTAAGTGATTTGGGGGTTTCAGTTGGCTTTTTATCTGTCTCCTTAACCTGCCTTTGTCCAGGAACAACAATGTACTTTGTGCCACCATTTGCACAACCTTCTAATTGACCTGCACCACATATTGCCCATTTATGACCGTATACAAGCCAGAGCCAAAAAGGACGATAATGTTTGCATACTGGATGACTCTGGATTGAATATAAGAAAATTACCCTGGATAGCAAGAAGAGCTGTTCGGGCAGCTTTTATCTCCGCGTCCTTCTTTGTTCTTGCTGCAGCACCAATGTATCGTATGCCACCGATTTCAACAGTGCATACGAAAGGAGCTATGCCTGAAGCTTGTTTAGTGCAAATATAAGATGGAATGGCGTAATTCATCTTCTGAGCGTACTCCTGAAGAAGATTCTTGCACAGGCCAGTCTCTTGCTGCAAGGATAGTAAGTTGTATCAGAGAAACACATCCTTTTTTTTTGCGGAAAGAGAAACACGTCAATGAAGAAGATATAGAGCGGTACTATGATAATTTAGTCAACCTAATTGCAGAGAATTAAAGATCTTCAGACTCTCTAAAGAAGACTGCCTTTGAACATAGTAACAAAATGCAATGACCAAACAGTGAGCTATGCATGGCCCATGGTTCATAAACTGCGCAAAACAAATTTGCAAGCATCTTCATTTTAGTTTCAGAAGAGACATAACTGAGAGCCTCAATCATTACAATCAGAACATTCTTGAGTTTGAGGAAATGACATGAAACCTAAAACAAACTTTCATGACTGAACTCAGGTACTGCTAGAACATCACAGTTAAACTAATTAACATTACTTGAAATCTAACAACATCAAGGAACATAGATTTTTTTAGCATTCTTCCAATACATTCCCTGAAAGCTTCACCACGGCAAGTTAAAATAACATCAGGAAATTTTTTCATCTGCCAAACCAGTGTTGACGTTGCAAGAATTGGTCACAGATGGACCTCTCGGCTTCCGCCTCCCCTCCCCCGGGCGTCCCTTCCCCTACCACTACCCCAACCCCGCCGGTGTGCAGAGCGCCGCCGGCGTCCACCCTCCACCCAGCCGCCGCCGCGGCAGCCTCTCCAACCCGGACGCCCGTCTCCCTTTCCGTCCCATCTCTCCACTCAGCTGCGTTTCGACCGGCGGGTCGCTCCAAGGAAGTCCGGTGGACGGATTCTAGCCCCTCCTCTGACGGGGGCTCTGGCGGCAAGCCGCCATCGCTGGAGTCTCGGTCCTTTCGGGACGTGGTCGCCGTCTCTCGTACCTCGGCCGTGCCAGAGCCTCCTCGGTCTCCTCCGGCGGCGTACCGACCCCGTATCATCCTACGGTCGGAGGTACACCGGCCTGTAACCCGCCGCGAAGTCGACTCGGAGGGCTGGACGAAGGTCGAATCCAAGGCAACCCTGAAGACCCGCGCTCGACGTCCCCGCCGTCCGGTGCCGGTCGACCTCCGTGGCCGCTGCTTCAACTGCTTCTCTTTTTCCCACCGAGCTGCCTCCTGTCGTTCCCGGCTGCGGTGTTTCCACTGCCGTACGATTGGTCATCGGTCATACGTCTGCCCGCGCAAGTTCACCACGAGGATGGCGGACGGGAACTCTAGCGCCAGGACGACGTTGGGGTGGAGAAGGATCTCCCCGGCGGCCACGGGGCCGGAGGAACCTTTGCCTCCTCCTCCGGCGGGACTGCCAACCATCAACGCTGGGTCGGTTGGTGTGGCGGAGGCCGAGCGCTCTCGCCGCCGCCGCCGGCCCCGTCACCGCCGCAGGAAGAACCGCTCCAACGAGGGTTCTCGGGCTGACGAGCAGGAGAGCTCGGGCAACGGTAGGGCTGCCTCTCCAGGGCCTTGTGCCTCGGATGATGGCGTTCTCCCGGCCCTCCAGCTTCCCTGCGTCATGGATTGGTCCGACAGTTTTGGGCGTGAAGAAGACAACCTGCGCCTGGCGGTGATCATCACTGCCATAGGTGCGACCGCCGTGGTGACCTCGGAGGAGGTGGCAGACTTGCTCGCTGCTAAGTTTGACCTGGATGCGGAGTCCCTCGTCCTTCGCCGTTACGGACCAGCGGAATTCTTGGTGTTCATGGCCAACGAGGAATCGGCCTTCATTTTGGCCAACAGTAATGATTCCCCGGCGAACAACGGCCACATCCGCCTCCATTGCCGCCGCTGGACTCGTTTGGTCCATGCATCTGGTGCGGTACTGCCAAAGCTCGTCGATGTCGACATTCATGGTGTCCCGGCTCATGCTTGGGAGGTGTCCACGGCAGAAAATTTGCTCAACCCGTTTGGCTGGATCCAGGAGGTCCATGAGACCACACGTAATCGGGGGGACTATTCCTCCTTCCGAGTCAAGGCATGGTGTTTCAATCCAGACCGTCTTCCTCCGCGCCGTGATTTGGTGGTCGTGGATCCGCCGTCTGGGATCGTGGAGGATCCGCCTGTGAAGCGCGCCCTGGTGTACCCGGTCCGGATGACTGTCCTCTCGGACGGTGACCCTGGGGACGTCCTACCGCCGTCACCGCCACCACCCGGCGCCGCCCATCATCCACCCGACGAGGGGCACGAAAGTGATAATTCAAGATCCCGCAGGCGCCGCCGTTTGTCTTCCTCGGCTGCGGCGTTGGAAGCTCCTGCTGGAGGTGTTCATGGCGCGGAGATGCCGGCCAGGGACGGGCTGCGATCGCGCGTGTCCGGTGGCGGCCACGTGGCTGCCGCTGTCGATGCGTCCGCTCGCCCTCCTGTCGCGGCTCTCCAGGTGGCTATTGATGGGAGGACGCCGCTCGTGGTCGAGGAACCCGTTCTCCCAGGTGACGACTCCTCCCCCGAGCATGCCGTTACTCCTGCTTCGGAAGACGAGGGGCTGGCTCTCGGATCCACGGTGCTGGAGGCGGTGGGCGACTCCGTGCCCAAGCCTGACTTGATGGCCGTGGGCCCAGCGCCCTCCGATGATGGGCCCTCGGTAACTCTGCCCACTCTCATGCGGTTCGAGGTGGTGGACGCTGGTGAGGAGGATGCCCTAGCCACACTTGATCCAACGCATTCGCTGCGTGAGACAGTGACGTGCCCATGCACTGCCTCCCCGCCGCCACCTGAGACATGCCATTCTTCTCAAGGCCCGGCCGCTGGCCTGACCTCCACGCCGGTCGGTGTAGCCTCTACTGCGGTTGGAGAACCGAGTATCGAGGCAGCGCTGACTGGTGCTGTTGAGTTGTCAGCCGCGTCGGATGTCCCTCGTGCGCCGGCACCTGATGGTTGTCAGTCTCCTCCACCACTCTCATGGCGACCGGCTGAGGATGTGCTACCGCTCGTGCCGATGGAAGAACCAACCCCAGGTCATGTGTATGTGACGTATTCCAGGAGGCACAAGACTCGTGGTGCTGCCCCGGCCGGAGCCGCTACCCTGGCTGAGGCTACGGATGACTTCATTGATTGCATCGCGCACGATCTCCCAACCGTACTGCCGACGCCAGCGAAACCGGCTCGTCGGGGCCGGCAACCTGCAAGCTCCGTTCCGGCACCAAGATGCAGCCGACGTATTGCCAAGCTGCCTCCGGAGTTCGATTTTCAGGCAAAGTCATCGGTGGCGCAAGCACTGGGTTTCTCTGAGAGGGAACTGCAGACCTGCGATGGCAAGGACAAGTACTCCAAGTTCTTTGGCAACTCTCTCTGCAGGAGACATGTGGCAGCCCTTGGAGCATGTCTTGGGAAGGAATTACCGGAGGTATTACCGCCGGCTTCTTCGATTGTGGTTGCTGTGTCCTCTTAGCCCTACCTGCAGTTTGTCTTTTGCTGGTCTTGTTTACCAATACTGTATCAATGGATTGCTCAAATTTCTTGATTTGGAATGTGAGGGGTTTGAATGACAGAGCACGCAGAGATAATGTCCGCAAGGTGGTCGATAGTACTAGGCCAGCAGTAGTATGTCTTCAGGAGACTAAATTGGCTACTATTTCAGCTTGGGATATTGCGGCTTTTCTTGGCCCGATCTATCACAATTTCGTTTATCTGCCTGCACAAAATACGCGTGGCGGAATTCTGGTTGCCTGGCGTGAGGGCACTTTCTCGGTCGACCACTGGAGAGTTCATCGGCACTCTGTATCCATCAGGCTGCAGGAAAACGATTGCCCGGCATGGTGGTTTACCGGTGTATATGGACCTCACCAGGACGCGGATAAACCAGCCTTTCTGGAGGAATTGAGGGAAGTAAGGTCTCTGTGCAGCGGGCCCTGGATGATTGCGGGTGATTTTAACATGATATATGCTGCAGAGGATAAAAACAATGATAACATTAACAGGGCCATGATGGGTCGTCTTCGCCGATTTGTGAACGAACTTGACATCAAGGAAATTCCCATGATTGGCAGACGCTACACTTGGTCGAATGCACGAGAGGCACCAACCTTGGTCAAGCTTGATCGGGTCATGTGCACTACAGATTGGGAGGCCTTGTACCCTGACTGTCTCCTTCAGAGCCAAGCGACTGAGGTGTCTGATCATTGCCCCCTACTCCTTGGTCTCAAAGTCAAGATTGATGGAAAAAAGAGGTTCCACTTTGAAAGTTACTGGACCAAGCTTCCAGGATTCCATGAGGTTGTGGCTGAGTCTTGGAACAAGCCTATCTCGGCCTCCTGTCCTATGGAAAGGATTTCAGCTAAGCTCAAAAGGCTAAATCGCGCTTTACAATCTTGGAGTCAGAAGGAAGTTGGGCATGTCAAGACACAACACGCAATTGCCAGAGAAATCCTCCACCAGTTGGAAATTGCTGGGGACTCTCGGACACTCACACCTGAGGAGGAGTGGCTACGGGGATCAGCAAAGAACCATTGTTTGGTCATGTCTTCTTTGGAGCGCACAATCGCAAGGTTACGATCCCGTATTAGGCACATCAAGGACGGAGATGCCAACACCGCACTGTTCCATAGAGAGGCCGGATTTAGGAAGAAAAAGAACTTCATTGCTCGACTAATGACAGAGGATCATCTGGTCACTGCCCAGAACGATAAGGAGGAAGCATTTTTTTCCTATTTCAATGACATGTTGGGAACGGCAGTGCCAAGGGTTTCCTCACTGAACCTTGATTATTTCCATCGTGAGGGGATGGACCTCTCGTCACTTGATGATCCGATTTCAGAGGAGGAGGTTTGGCAAACTATCAAGGAAATGCCATCGGACCGTGCCCCGGGGCCGGATGGATACACGGGTCGATTTTACAAGGCTTGCTGGCAGATCATCAAATTGGATTTCATGGCTGCGATCATAACCTTGCAGCAAGGGGATGCCCGCAAACTATGGATGCTCAACTCCGCCTATCTCACACTCATCCCCAAGAAGGCTGATGCTCTGCACGCCAAAGATTATAGGCCAATCAGCCTTATTCATAGCTTTGCCAAGCTTGTTGCCAAGATTCTAGCTAGCAGACTTGCACCCCACTTGGACTCCTTGGTGGCAGCAAATCAAAGTGCCTTTATTCGTGGCAGATGCATCCATGACAACTATATGTTGGTGCAACAAACCATTAAACTACTGCATCAAAAGAAGGTTCCAAGTATATTCTTGAAATTGGATATCTCAAAGGCTTTCGACTCAGTATCTTGGCCCTTCTTACTTGAGGTCTTAACCCACCTGGGGTTCGGTATTCGGTGGCGGAATCTGATCTCTAACTTACTTCGCTTCGCATCAACTCGGGTGCTGGTCAATGGAACGCCGGGGGAGGAAATTCGCCATCAACGTGGTCTTAGGCAAGGAGATCCACTTTCTCCCATGCTTTTTATCCTAGTAATGGATGTTCTGAATAACATGTTCACTAAAGCCAGCTCTTGGGGACTTCTGCACCCGTTGGCTAACCGGAATGCGGAACAGAGGATCTCGCTGTACGCAGATGATGTAGCCCTCTTCATCCAACCATCCGAAGAGGAAATGAATCTTACCATGAGAATTCTGGAGAAATTTGGTGAGGCCACTGGGCTGTTTACAAATCTGCAGAAGAGCTGCGCCATCCCTATCAGGTGCCAGCAATCAGAGCTTTTACTGATTGAGCAAACATTGCCTTGTACAAGAACTGAGTTCCCTGCCACCTATTTGGGCCTACCAATCTCCAACAAAAAATTTCGTAAAGCTGACCTGCTGCCATGGATTGAGAAACTTGGAGATAAATTGCCAGGGTGGAAAGCCTCACTCATGAACCTAGCTGGTCGAGTAACCTGGGTTCGATTTGTTCTATCAGCCATTCCAATCTATGCTCTGATCGTAGTTCAGATGCCCAAGTGGTTCATCAAAGCAGTGGATAAAATACGCCGAGGTTTTACTTGGAAAGGACGGGAGCAGGCAAATGGAGGCTCTTGTTTGGTCTCCTGGGAGAAGGTACAGCGGCCCTTGGACCTGGGGGGACTTGGGATCCTGAACCTCGAGTATATGGGATGGGCACTCCAAATGAAATGGCTGTGGTATATGAAACTTGAGACGGATCGACCATGGAAGGGTTTGGAAATTAAATTTCATCCAAATGTGGTTGCGTTATTCAGCATTGGAATAACCACACAGATTGGAAATGGTAACTCAACTCGTTTTTGGTTGGACAGATGGTTCATGGGCTGTTGTCTGAAAGATCTAGCACCTGAGGTTGTAGCGGCTGCTCCAGCAAATATACAGGCTAGTAGGACTGTGCAGGAGGCATTGAGCAATCGTTCTTGGCCAAGAGATATGCAGGGTGGGCTAACTATGGTCGGCTGGTATGATTTTTTCCACCTCTGGGATGCTCTGTGTGATCTGGACTTGGAGGATGTGGAGGATCAGCACTCTTGGCGGCTTGATATTTCTGGGCAATTCACCACCAAGTCAGCATACCGATCCTTTTTCAATGGGGCAATAACCTTTGAACCCTGGAAATTGATCTGGAAATCATGGGCGCCCGGAAAATGCAAAGCCTTTCTATGGTTGGCAATCCGCAACAAATGTTGGACTGCTGACCGCCTTCGGAAAAGAGGTCTCCCTCACCCAGCCAAATGTCCCTTATGTGATCAAGAGGACGAAACAGCACAGCATATGCTCATCTCGTGTGTGTTTGCTCGAGAATTTTGGTTCAAAATTTTAACCTTATTGGGTTTTGCGGAGAGAGCTCCAAGCCCACAAGAGGACATCTTTGCAATATGGTGGAGGGAGGCAGCATCGCAAGTTATTAAAAGGAAGAAAAAGGGTTTCAATTCGATTGTCATTCTGGGTGCTTGGCTTATCTGGAAACACCGGAATGCCTGTGTTTTCGACGGGGCAAGCCCCAACATCAACACCTTGGTCAAGCAGTTTGAAGATGAGCTCCAGCTCTGGTGTATGGCCGGAGCAAAGGGAGTAGGGGCAATCGGTCATGGTGTGTCGTAGGTCTGCTTAGTGTAGCACCTCCTGGGTCAAGCCTTTTTGTGTGTAACCCTTTAGATCCAATTTTTTATCTAGGCTCAGCCTCTCACAGCTTGGTCCGGAGTGAGATGGCTCAGTTGTATGGGACCGTTTTTTCCTCTCTATTAATATAATGATACGCAGCTCTCCTGCGTATTCGAGAAAAAAAAAAAATAACATCAGATATTTTTACATGAGTAGAAATAGAAGTGCAGAAAGTCTAGTAGGGATGAACACATGTAATTTAAAGAAGCATGTAAATGTTCTAGGAAGCATATAGGCATATAGCAGTGAAAGAGCGAGTTTGCTTCTTCTTTTTTTTTTTTTTTTTTTTTTTTTTGCTTGCTCAAGCGCAAAGGGGTCATACGATGTAGATCACCACACATTCAAGTTAATGGATGAAGGAAGGAAAAGATTTCCCTTCTTAATGGATGTTGGAAGACAATTTTGACTACAACTTAGAAACTGTACTTCTTTAGCAACACAATATCTGGACAAACAAGTAACTTTGTGCACAAAAGGAGTAACTTACTACTGCTGGAATGCTTTTAGTTTCAGTTGCTGGAACAGACTTGACGATCTCCATAAGCGCAACTTCAGCAGCTGACTGTTCTGCAGCCTTTCGGCTGAAAAATCCGGGCAGGGAATCATACTTTGTGTTGTTAACGACCACTGTGGACTTGAAGATTGGTTCATGGGACGGGCCCTCTTTGACGGTATGGTATTCTGGGGTTAGAAGGCCAACTTTCTGCGCATACTCTTGCAGGCGGCTCTTGAATACGTAGCAATTCTCAACCCCTGTGCATAATCAAGCATAAGACAGATAAGAAAACGGCAGTACTGTAGTGTTTGAAAAAAGGACAGAAATTTGGAATCAACTACTCGAAGCATCGGGAAGGTAATGAATAGAATGAAGCTAATGTCGTAAATTACTTAAAAAATTGGTTAAGATGTGTTGCGGACGAATAGTAAGTGTATGAAGTGACGATATGCTAGCAGAGATCATCCAAGAAATTGAGCGAATCGGCAAGAGCCAGATGGGTTTGATGAGGGGGGCAAGAGAGGAAGAGGGAAGCTTACTGATTCCGGTGGGGGCGGCTGCGATGCTGGGCGCAGGAGCGATGTTAGTGGCGGCATCGGGCGGCGCCATGCCTCCGCCGTCCATCGGCCCAGACCGCCGCCGCCGCCGCCGCCTCGAAGCGAAGGGGTGAGGGGTTGAGGAGGGGAGGGTTCTGTGTGGCGTTTACAGGGGTTGTGCAAGCGAGCCTCTAGCATTTTCCTTCCCTGGTGGTGCGATTCGCGTTTTCTCTCTATGGCAACGTGGTCCCACCCGACAGTGGTGCCCAGGTGTCAGTTCCAGTTACCAATCGCGCAAGGCAAGCGCCACTGGCTCTTTCATCAGAGAACGGAGAGGCAGAAGAAGAGAAGCAGAGGAGCAAAGCAGAGGCCACCGACCTCGCCGCCGGAGACAGGTATGATATGAGCAATGTTTCACAGACGATGTAAAAATGCATCACAGACTAGCTACAGTAGTAAACTGCTCGTGCTCGGAATCGTGGAAGTAGTACGGGCTGGTTCTACGCCGAGCGGCAACGGATGCCATGTCAGGGTTCTCCCCACTGCTTGGCCGACCACTCCGGCGGCCTCATCGGGCAACGTTCCTCCTTGTCCATTTATGAGACGCTCAAACGCCGACGCATCCATCCGGGCAGTGCAGGATGTCCAGCAGCAGCCCCCGCGCCGGCGCCAGATGCCCGCCTTCACGCAGCGCGGCCACCAGCTCCGACAGCGCCGGCGCATCCCACCGCAGGCCCCGCCTGACGGCCTCCCGCGCCACCTCCCTCGCCGCGTCCACATCTCCAGCAGCCACGCAACCGGCGACCACCACGCCGAACGTGGCGACGTCCGGCGGGCACCCCGCGCGGTCCATGCACCCCAGCATCCGCCGCGCGCCGGCGAGGTCCCCCTTGTCGCACAGCGCGCCGACGTAGATGTCGTAGACGCGCGCGCCCGGCACGAGCCCGCGCAGGAGCATTTCGTCGAACACCTCCTCGACGGCGTCGAACGACCCGCTCTCGCGGAATGCGCGGAGCACCCGCTCGAACTCGGGGAGCCCCGGGGCCACCCCGTCGTAGGAGTCCATCTGCTTCGCCACGAGCTCGTACGCCTCGGCCACCATCCCCTCCCGCAGGAGCGCGTCGAGGACGGCGCCGTGGTCCGACCGGCTTGGTGGCACGCCCCACCGGCGCATGTCGTCCAGGAACGCGAGCGCGTCCGGAGCGGGGGCGAACCGGCAGAGGGAGGCGAGGACCGCGCGGCAGTGGCGCGGGTCCGGGTCGAGGAGGAGGCCGGGCGTGCAGCGGAGGAGGTCGGCGGCGGCGGTGGGTCGCTGGGCGCGGCAGAGCGCGGAGGTGAGGATGCGGAAGGTGGTGTTGTCGGGGGCGGCGTGCGGTGCGGCGCGGAGGAGGACGGAGGGAGCGATGCGGAGGAAGGACGCCGGGGAAGAGGAGGAGGGGGAGCAGAGCGCCGCGAGGAGGGAGTTGAGGGCGCCGGTCGTGCTGCATCGGGCGGTGGAGAAGAGGGTGGCGGCGGCGGCGAAGCGACGGTGGCGCGCGAGGGTCACCAGCAGCAAGGCTTCCGGCGAGCAACTCATTGATTCCATTCAAGGCAGGGCGGCTGGCTGCTTGTCTTTCCTTTCTTGCATATATACAGCAAACACATCTGGATCCCTCCCAAACCAATGATGAATGAGGAGGCGGCAGGGCAGGCAGGTGATCACTCATCATCTTCATCAGTCCAGTGATCGTCACAGGGAAGCATTGCATGCAAGTATACCACAAACACACCCTCCTCATGCTTCTTTTCCTTCCTCGGTGTACCAGTACAACAAACGAACATACAAGGAAAACATGTATTCGCGCACATTGCATTGGCTCGAGACAAGATAGCTGACAACGGTACAAACACGATTCATATTTACAAATGGACAACAGTCTGTCATGTCATTACAATACAAGTGACTCGAGCACAAAGGTTATTTCATGCAGGCCACACTAACCCCATCTAGCGCTATATTACCAGGGCAAATGCATCTATGTATTCAACTACATCCATCTGTCAAGACCCTACTGAGCCCATATGCACAACCCCCACTTCCCTAAGCTGCAGCAGCCCCTACCACACCTGATTTATGGTATCAAGCATCTCCAAACCTTTTTACAGTTGACAAAGCAAAGCTGCCAAATTTTGAGGTTACTATTTACATATTGGTTAACCTAGGTATGACTAATTTATTTGGGGCGAAGCCTCCAACTTCAATGACAGGACCAAGGTAGGGGTTCTCAAACCTTCTCAAGGAGGCTAATGAAATCTTTCTTGGCTGTATCATACAAACTGCACATTTGTCCAACAAGCAATATGCACCGAGAGCCCATGTCCCACACCACCATGTCGGTGACCAGGCATCGCATCATCTTGGATCTTGTAGCTGGATCGTGGCGCGGACCCACTGCTTGGCCAAAAACACAAGGCCTACTGGTTGCATTCTTGATGCATGTCAGCAAATGTAGACCTCATCTTACTTGTAATTTTCCTCAGCATAGATAGAGACAAGAGCATTATCACCAGCACCAGCCGCCAAGAGTGATTTGTACGGGTGGAAAGAAAGGCAGTTCACACTGCCTATTCTTTGCCCCATAAATGACGGCTGGTAGCGAATTATCGTCAACTGCTCTCCTTCAAGACTAAACACTTTAATCATCTGCTTCGCTGAGCCACTTGCAACAACTGGGGCATGACGATGAACAGCCAGTGCTGTAAGCGAACCCCTGTGTGCCTCAATCGTAAGGTAGGGATCTGCTGCCCTTCTAACATCAAGAAACTGAATGTCTCCAGCTTGAGATGCACTTACAATCTGTGATACCATAAAAGATAGAAAAGGTAGCATTGCAAAGCTTAAGCAAGCGCCCATAGTTTCTTGGGCAACTGAGAATAAAAAGCATAACAGTGCAAAGAAGTGATAGTATTTTACCTTGTATGGATCAAAACCAGGCTGAAAACCTATGCCCACAACCTTTTCTGTTCTTGGGGCATGTGGCTTGGCCATATAGATGAGCCTATAGTACAGGAAAAGAATATTCAGAGAAAAACAAAAGATTGAAGTTGACAGAAAAGAAAGAGGATGGACATTGGATAGGCATACAATATGAGGATGTAGATACTAGTGTACTTACCTATCAGGAGACCGAACATCAAATATCCTGACAGAACCATTAGCAAAACCAGCAGCAAAATGCCCAGGGCGGACCTGAGATGCAGACTGAAACAGAAGCAACAAGCAAAGGTCATGCTCAAGAACATACGATGCAAGCAATATTAACATAAACTTGCTCCAATAGCAAGAATCAAATACATAAAGCAATCCAACAGCTGATTTGCCACGTATGGGCTGAAAATACATGTGTTTTTGAGAAACGAACTTTCAATATGCTATAACGGAGAATAAAAAAACAAGTTGATAAAACCATTACACTAGAGCACGGTAAGGTTTTAGGTGAGCATATCCTTTAGAAAATTGCTAGAGTTGCCTCTAAGAAAGCAACCCCCAAAATTTACTTCCACTCATAAAAACTCAGCCATTTGAATTGCACACATTTACTTTGAGTCAAGGAGGACGCATGTGCACCATCATTCTTCTGGAAGGGCGTTGTGATTCCGTTTTATCTCTATTAGCAATTCATATGCAGGTGTACCTCAACTCTTTTCCACTACATGTATTATTGGTACCAATTAAAACTATCAAATACAAACCTTGGACTATATGATACCAACAACTAGTAGTTAAATATAGTTACACATTGGTGTTGAAAGCTATTGATTAATATAAACCAGGAACATCAAGTAAACAGCATGAACCGCATAACAGAAAACACACAATCACACATCTACAGTTACATCCACTGACAAAGTGCAAGATAGCCTAGTCAAACTGCACATGGCAACAAGAACTTACCAGGGCAGAAATTGCACTATCAGCAGATGACTGAATGGTGCTGAGAAGTTGTTCTTTGTCAAGATCCCAAACCAAGATGGAAGACATGTCACCAGATGCATACTATTGGACAAAAAAGGAAGCAAGTCCCTGTATTAGAACAACCTACAAAGAGTAAAACTAAACTAAACTACTGGGGCGGGGAGAAAACAGAATATTACCAGATAACCAGACTGCTGCTGCCAGTCAATCACAATACTGCGACCAGCAGCTCGATGACCCTGAATCGATGAGAAAGCAGTCACAAGTTTTTGTCCTCCCTTTTGAGTAAAATTTTTCCATACACGTACATTTCCATCACCTGCAACATAAAAATTAGATGGTGCAATGGTATAAGATAAGCACAAAATGAAAAAAAAAAATCATAGAGAAGAGAGTCATACTTGAGGCCGCTAAAAGCAAGCTCTCATCAAGCTCATTGATAAGCAAGAGTTTAGATAGCCCTCTGTCAGACAACTTATGGTTTTGAAAAGAGTTCACCGGTAGCGCATCTTCATAGTTCCACACTCTGACATAAGACAGAACTTTAGCAGAACTACAACAGTGCATTTCAAGCACTAGGATTTTTTAAGTCCCAATATAAATTTCACCTTATTTGCTCATTTTCATCAGCTGCAACGACGATCGGAGAAAATGGCAGCAATAATGTTGCTTTCGTACCTGACTCAAACCTCGTATCCCAACTAGCAATTTGGCTTGTCATCTTGCAAGCTGCTATTCCCAGGTGATTAACAATTAAAAAAATAACACAAAAAAAGAAAAGAATATCAATAAGAATAATGTATTACAGGCTAATGTATCTGACAAGTGACAACGTACAGGAGCGCTGGCACTTGGCAATGCAATCTAGTGCAGTTTGTTCTCTCTCTTCTCTTCTAGCATTGGCTTCTTCATTATCATCAGAACCAGTTAAAAGTGGCTTAGAGAAGTGTCCGCAACTCCAGTTGTAAATTGTTGATTGGGGAAGTATACTTAGTTCAGCGTTACTGGGAGCCGCGGCAGAGCTTAAAAGGGGATCAGCTAAGCCCTCAGGTGAATTCATATGATGCGATTTGAACTCCATAGAACACACTCGGCGTAACCCAGTCAGATAATCATGCTGAGGAGGGCTAACAGGAGGCGTCCTAAATGCAACTGAGAAGCTTCCTGCAAAATATTGGAAGACTCGATTCAATAATTCTTGTCTTCCCCTAAACCAGTGCACAAAACTGAGGCGTTCCAACTTCGAAACACAGCAAGGAAAGTGTACAACTTACCAGAATTCATATCAAACCAGGAAGAAGAGCGTGCCATTCCAAAGTTTGATGGAGGCGTGGATGTCTCTCCTAGATGTGCACCTCCACTGCTAAATCTAGTATTTTTCATGACCACTTGCTCAACACCTATAAGGGACAGAGCCCTCCGACCAATAGTTGCAATTCTTGGGTAAGGATCTTTAGCAACAGAACACATGGTTGATATAAACTGAGAATAAATGCCAACATCAACAGGCCTAGATCTGGTGTAGCTGAGACCACCATTACTGCCCATAACACTTGAACTCTCTTTCAGTAAAATGCCTGAATCAGAGTGTTGGGAAGAATCATCTGACTGGGGAGAGCCATGCATGACGCTATTTGTTGCAATCGGGCTACTAGAAGAAATTCTCCCATCACGACCAGTGGCACTGCTATCACTACCAACCCTTAGCACAGGACCAATATGAGAAGCAAGGCCACTGCTTCCTTGTATAATGTTGTTGTGGCTGTAGACATGGTTTGGACTACTTATATTGGCCAGTGATGGTCGTGACTTCAGCAATGAATTGGTTTGAGGTTTCCAGTACTCAGCAGCAACATATTTGAGATGCTTATTGTGACCCAATGCAAAACGAGTAAGCGCTGGAAAAAACATCATGTCAATTCAAAATGTTTCCCAAAAAAATAAAAATAATTTTCTATGTTCGACGCAATAAAGGGGTGCCCTGTGAATAATAGTATATTTTTCTATTGCACAAACCTATAGCAACCTCAGATCTAACAAGGGGGCTAGCATCTGAAGAGATCTGTAGAAGGCTTCGAACGACATTTACTTCAGCTCTTAGCTTTTCATTATCATCAGAATCATCATCAACACCATTTACTGATGTCGATCCCATATCCAGGAGATTCCCAAGTGCAAAAACAGCAGCAGCTCTGACCTGGCAAGACCAAATATAAACAAATATCTTATGAAGTAGCCAACAGAACGAAAATAGGAAGAAATATCTTGTGAAGTGGGCGACGGAAAGAAATTATGAAGAATGAAGGCATTGTACCTCAGGCTGTGGCTCCGACAACAAATAAATTAAAATTTCTGGTGCATTTGAATGCAGACCAAGTAACTGAGCCTCAGGGAAATCTTCCCAGAGTTTGCCAAGACATAAACAAAGCCACTGCAAAAGCAAAGGCTCCGACTGCGCATCATGAGGATTTTCAGGTTGTAGATGTCTCACGCAAACATCTATAAGGCCTGCATTAATACAGACCTCTTGACCCCTTCTGTGCCCATCCACAATAACAGCTAAAACGAAAGCGGCCATTGCCCGCTGCTCTGGGTAAGCATCCAAACTGTCAAGAAACCTGACAAAATATGCATGTCCTCCATCTTTAACCAAGTCCACCTGGCACGACTGTTATTTGGGGAAACCAGTATATGTTAAACACATGAACCTTACAAATACAAAGGGAACTTCAAAATAGTCCACAGAAGAGAACATGCCTTATCAAGAGAGAGAATTTTTGTCCATATGAACACGAGAATTTGACGCAGTTCCGTTGCACTTGTTTGGAGCAGTTTGAGCACATAAGGGAAGATTCCAACAGACAGGGCCTAAAACAATGATGCAAAGTGGATTGAGCGCATCAGAGCATAAATATAAAACACTTGTAAAGAGGTACATGCAGAAAAAAGCTCAACTACAAACCAAATCAACGGCCCATGGTCCCATGTCAAGAAATCTTCCAAGCAGAACAAGGGCTCTAAATCTATGTGATTGACTCAACAGGACCTGCACAAAACATAAGATGTAAGAACGAAAGGAAAAAGAAATATAGCACATAGGATAACTAAAGGGAAAGCATGCAAAACATTTTACTAAAGTAAAAATGTAGCAGCAAAGAGAACGGCAGTGAGGTACTTCAGAAAAGCTAGCAGAGATAAACTCGGTACGAAAGTGTAAATTAAAAATGTCTTACCTGAAGAACTATAGGTAACTGTTCGGGGGGTTTCTTGTCCTTGGAACCATGATCAAGCCACACTTCAAAAGCCGTCAGTTGTTCCGTAAAAAATGGGCTCGGCTGGTTTGAATTAGGAGACAAATAAGTTGGTTATACTGAAGTGATTGTATTCGAATAGCAATATAATACTAAGAAAAGCTTATGTGTTTTTTAAAAATGTTAAGTAACAAATAGAAAACCTGAAACTCTGCATTTGGGTCAGCAATTAACTGAGGAAGCTTGGAAAGGCAAATCTCAGCAGCCATGTCCCATGCATCCCTGGAATTTAGCAAGTTACAAAATGCACAAATAGCTGATGCAAAAACATAGGGATTAGCAAAGTTAGTTACCACATATGATGTTGATGTGTTGGTGGTAACAATGGATAAGAAATAGGAGAACAATTTGCGGATCGCATGATCCTCTCAGCAAGCAAGAAGTTGCGAAAGAGACTAGCAACCAGAAGATCTTGCCTGAAAAGCCTTTGGAACAGATCTGCACAGTGAAACTTTATCATAAAACCAATAAAGACAGACGTTTACTTTTAACTCAAATGATCTTCTCTGATTTCCTTTTTCACAAAAATAATATCTCCTAGATGTCGTACCATGAGGAAGAACATTCCAAGCAATAGTGTCCGTAATAGCAGTGAAAATCCAATTCAGCTCCCCAAGAAGAGTTTTACGGTCATTTTGCCGTCCAGGAATTTGGTCAATAAGAGAATTATCCATAGAATCACGGAGTAATGATCGTTTACAAAACCTGCATAGTTTATAAGCATGGCCCCACGTAACGTAAGCCCAAAATGGCCTCATGAGTGAGTGAGAGGGGAGGGAGGTAGGCAGGGACAGAACCAGTGCAATGCCATCTTGATGGGTGTTGTGAGGCAAGCCGTAAACACATCAGCAGGAAATTCTACACTCTGGGGAAGAGTTTGATGTGCTTCACACGCAGCAAGAAGAATACAATCCTTCTGTGAAGATGCAGAGGAGCTAGAACTCCAATCTAGCCGCTGGAATATATAAAATCACTATGTTAATTAGAAAATCCAGGAACAAAGACGAAACAAACACATGAATCATGATTACCTTCAACTTCAAGAATAAGAGAAAATGTAATTACTAAAGAAATAGACATTAATTAGAAGCATATAGCATACCTCTAGAAAAGCTTTCACAATAATTCCAGCTGCTGAGCAGTCAAAAACATAAATGGAAGGTGTTTTTAACCATGAATCAAGATCAGTAATCGGAAGTGGAATGTACTGCGTGTAACTCTGCAACAAAACGCCAAAAAAAAGGACTATTTCATCAGAAGCACCTACTATAAGCACATGCAGCAAGCAATACAGTGTCTTAATAACATTTACCTTGTTAAACACCCAGATCTCGCCATTAGTTGTAGGCTTTGGTACACCATGGCCATTATAATGGAAAAGGACTCTTTCTGATTTGGCATACTTGCGGCAAGTATTACAAAGCTTCTTAACCTCCTCCACTGTTGGATCTAGCTGTAGCTTGTAACGAGCCTGCAAGTTCGCCATTAGCCGAAGCTTGTTACATTAAGGACATGAAGATGCAAACAATCAACATCAAAATTCAAAATATCACGGAAGTTTAAAGCAAGTTCCTCACCTTAGGTTGCCAACGCTCATACTGTGTGTGCAATGTTTTTCCAATATTTTCAAGGGCTTTAGGAGGTGCCATTGAAAATGGATCTGAAAAGAAAGAAACAAAAATCCATGAACAGATCTCAAGGCAATTCACATGTGCAATAACAGTATTTGTGCACAGACCTATCAACAAACATGAATTACCGTGTCCAGTATCCAGTTAATTTTCCATTTTCTATATAAATAATTGTCCAAGAAATGCAGTATCTTACACTAAAGTTTTAATTCATCAACAATCAAACACCAGTTATTCAAATTAAACTCCGGGATAGAGATGCATGAAGTCATCTAAAAGCTATGGAGCAAAATAACGTCATATGGGTAAAGTTGCTAAAGTTTCAGTTGGCGCTGAGAAAAGAAAAGGACACAAAAGCAGTTCATTTTTCAGTGCATCCTAACTCGCAGGGTATATTCATATGGAGATCAGCTAAATTCCACAAAGATCAAAGACAACAAAGATAGATCATATGCAGATAACTGTACTTTTTCCCTTGCCTAATAAGAAATTTGGAAATATATACTCAAATAAACATTTACCTATCCAGCACTCCATTCTAGCACAAGGGGAAATTTTAATTACATCTGGTGGATCAACACTTATGTTTAAACACAATACTAGTGCAACACATCCAGTCTTCATCTGCAAAACCAAATCCATCATTAGTAATATGATGCCAGTACCAGCAGTGTTCCATAAGGCGCTAGGCGCCATCTAGGCGGTGACCCACCGCCTAGAGCCTAGGCGAGCCTAGGCGTTTTTCTAGGCGTTATCATATATACACATATATACATATATTTTGCCATACCTACATGTATATTTTTAAAAGAAAAGAAAAAACAAAGACCTAATGGGCCTAATGTGAACAAAAAAGGAGAACAGCCCAGCCCAGCCCACCCCACCTCAACAGCCCACCGTCTTCTTACCCTATTATCCCCATCCTCTGCCTCACGCACACACGCGCCCGTGAGCAGCCGCCGCCGTCTCGTTCCCGACGCAGCCATCTCGTTCCTCCTCCGTGCCTCTGCTGCCGCAGCCCGCACTTCGTCCTCCTCCACCCCTTCCTCCTCCGCGCGCACCCGCTCCTGCCTCTGCCGTTGTCTCCCTGTCCCCTGCTTCCTCCTCTTCCGGCGTCACCCGTCCTCTGTTTCCTCCTCCGCCGCCAGCGCCCATCCCGTGCCTTCGCCGCCGCCCGTCCCTACCACCGATGCGCTCATCCCTGCCGCCTCATGGCCACGCCGGTGACCTGCCTCCTCCCGGCTGCGCCTATCCTCCGCCTACCCCCCAAGGCGAGGCGGTACCCCTCTGCCTAGCGCATAAGCGCGCCCAGGCGAGCGCCTAGCAGCGCCTTTTCGAACACTGAGTACCAGTGAGACTGGTATTTATTTAACAATCAATACTAAACGACAATACAAGTGAGACTGGTATTTCTTTAACAATATGATGCCAGCCACTCAGTCACTGATAAATTAATAAGAGCTGACGCTTGGAAGGGGGGCTAGCCACTCGTTCTGAAATGTAGTAGCAACTATTGGATCCCAGAAACATTTCGAGGGCTATGCAATTTCCATTTTGTGAGAAATTTACGTATGCAAAGGCCACTACTATAAACATGTGACAAGACATGTTGGTAGTTCCAGAGTAATGCTGTTTACTTGCTGATTTGAATTTTCATCTAAAAAGAGATACGAGTGTGATTTCATTGAAGGCTACGATATTTCCCTTTTGTATTAATTATTATTAAAGTGAATCAGTGTGATACAGTAAGAGAGTAATGTAACGATATTTAAGCCGAGCCCTCTGAGCCCCACGATTTTAGGAGACACTTGGTAAGCAGAAGATACTCAGTCGTGGCAAACAACAACTCATTCCACCACATCACGATTGTCCTGCTTGCAAGATTAGTGAACATAATATTACTCACTCAATGAGTTTCGAGGTCTCATTACATCTGACAGCCGAAGTCAAATCGCATTTCGTAACGGAAATTGATTAATGACGTCAAATACTCGAATCCTTAGGTACCGTAGCCACTTCAACCTACCAGCAGGTGCCTATAATTTTTCCATTTTTAAGCTCAACCAGCTAACTGCAACCCTATGCGCGAATCCCCCCAGGCGAAACGTGCCTAATCCAGCGAGCGGTCTGAGTAATAGCAGAATCAGCAGAAACAGCATCTGAATACTGGATCGCATCCATTACCCGGTCCTTTGGGCGCCACTTGGAGACGAGACCGCTGGTGGAGGGCCCGGTGGCGGCGGCAGCCTCGTCGAGTCCCTCGTGGCGCTGCTCGCACAGCACCAACACCTGGGGCAGGTAGGCCACGGGCGCCGGCCTCTCCACCTCGGCGGCCTCCAGCCCATTCCTGGGCTCCGGGCCGTTGGCCACGGCGAGGCCATCCGTGACGCGGCTGTGGTGGTGGTGATTCGGCAGCGGCGCCGAGGGCGCGGCCGGCGAGGGCGACGGCGAGGGGGAGGAGTGGACGAGCCTGGACGCCATGAGATCTCCCAATGCCATGGATGCTTGCTGTGTGTCCTCCCACATCAGCCCGCAGCAGCCATGATGAGGTCGGGGAGCTTGGTCACCTACATGGATCGAATCGGGCCAGGGTGGCGAATCGGGAGGGGGCAGCCAGGTCAGTGAGGTGGGGAAGAGTGGGCGGAGGTTGTTGGGGAAGGGGTTTAGGGTTAGGGTTTGGGTGCGGCTGCTCCTGCCCTGCCTGCGATGGGATGGATGGGAGGAGAGACCAAGGAGGGGAGACAAGGGAAGCGGCGTCCCGCTGCAGTGCGCTGCGCTGCGGGAGGAAGAGAGAGATTGACGGAGAAATACTTTTTTTTTGCTACAAAAACTGGAAATTAGACTCCATCTTTTTCCAATGGTTTTTTACTATTTTTATTAGGACAACGTATCACGTGCAAACCAACGTATCCGTGCAAACTTCAATCTTGGTCATACGACATTAATCCAAGGGTGCGCTCAAGTGAGGTGTGAGGGGTAATTTACAAAAGTGTCTCTAATCACTACTTGCAAATCACCCTCCCACCTCACCTGAGCGCCTCCTTGGATTAACATCGTGTGGTTCAGATTGAAGTTTGCATAGTTTGCACGGATAGGTTGGTTTGCATCTAATACGTTACCTTTGGTCCGATCATGTGCGATGCCCGTGCACTTGCTCTTTTCCTCTGGTTTTTCTTCCTCTCCCTCACCTCCTCCGTTTTTTCTTCAGGTCTTCCTTTCATAGTTTCATTCGGTTTATGTTTGTTACAGTTTAGATTATTGATACCTTCAGACAATTGGATATGTGTATCACAATTGTCTTCATTCTTTCGAGGCTACAAGTCAGCAATACACTCTTCCCGATTATTGTCATGGATATTAGGCTATGTTTATCCATCAACACACTCTTTTTATTAGGCCATGTTTATTCATCAACATCCTCTTTTTTTATTAACATCGTTGGTAAATTGCTTCCATCGATCATATATACGGTGTCTTGCACTTCTCCTGCTTATTGGCTACTAACGTCATCCACAACCACGTGCATTCGTCAACCGCCAGACTTTGCTATGCCTCTTAGTGGACTTTCATTTTAACTATGGTGCACGAGTATGCTCTCCTCCTTGAACCAAACCTCATCGAGCATGGCTCACCATCCTTTCACATGGATTTTCTAATGTGTGGAAGCTATGGCTATCTATTAGTTTCACTACTCGATTCTTATATAGATTCATCACTAATGGGGTTGTTATATCTAGAAGTAGTGAGCGCATATGGACATGCAAAATTCCCATGAAAATTAAGGTTTGTCTATGGCAAGTGAAGCATGGCAAGCTGCAGGCTGCAGCAGTCCTAAAGCAGAGAGGATGGAAAGGAGATCATTATGTTGCTTATGTGGAATCGTAGAAACAATAGATCATATCTTTTACTGCTGCCCCTTGGGAAAGTTTATTTGGTGCTGCGTGAGATGCTTTCGGGTGGGAAGGGTTTCCCCCCTCGACAACTGGTCTCATTTTTTTAGATAATGGAACAAAAAGGTCCCGGCCTCTACACCATCAAGGATAGTGTACGCAGCAAGTCATTACAATCCAAGAGCACTTAGGCTCACAAAACACATCTCATGATGCGAATAAAAGAACATGAAATTTTTCGAACAAGGGACAACTAAGCTGCAATTCTATTCGAAAATTTCCACCCAAACTTGGCAAACACCTCCATAACGACCGTCTCCATGAGACGACAAGCTTTCTTCAGATTTGCCCTTGCCTCCTCGTCCTTAAATAGCAACAACCAAGTGCGAGTCCAATGTGTAGCCCTGAAAATTACCTGCATGAGAGTGTTAGCTTTAGAACGATTGAATACCATATCATTTCTATTCAACCAAATAGCCCAACATATAACCGTTAAGCCTACACAAAATTTGTTCTCTAAGAGCTGGCCGAATATCAGCTAGCCAAGGGCCAAACATGTTAGAGATGGTTGAATTCCAAAGGTGATATGAACTGCATTCCAAATAAAGCGAGCAAAACGACACTGTATGAAAAGATGTTCAATAGTCTCGAGAGAGCTACATGAGCAACAACTTATGTTGCCTTTCTAATTTTGCTTTGCCAGGTTATCCTTGGTAAGATTAACTCCATTTTTGACATACCACAAGAAAACTTTAATTTTAAGTGGTACCCGGATCTTCCAAATTGGACACCTACGAGGTACAATACCATCGCTACTTAATGCCACATACGTCGAGTGTGATGAGAAAACCCCACTCCTATGTAGATTCCAGATCTCCGGTGGTGGACTGTGACCGAAATCGGCAGAGAGGACGGACCAAACTCGTCTGGCTTGTCGTTGGGTTGGTCTCTGCAGGGTAAAACTGAATCGATTCGTCCGCCGCGCACGGATTTGTGACTGCTTGTTCCACTGTACAGCAACGAGTAACAACTTGAACCCAAGAGGAAAGATTTGAAGAAACATTGATTGGTCGAACGGAAAAGATATTACAAGTGTTTGCTCTTGATTGAACAGCTCCAACCTAGCTAAGCTAGAAAACTGTTAAATCTGGCTAAAATCTTGAAGGTAAGGATCAACTACTAGAACTTTTCAGCAAAACCACCCCACCAGCCAAAAAGCCTGCATAAGTCTATATTTCTATGGGTCTTTATACCGATCGGATAAGCCTTGCGAATATTAGTATACTCAGCTTTGCTTGTGGCTATGTTTGCACAGATGTGTTTCCTCCTCCCGCGAGCCAGATCGAGTACCCCGTGGAGCTACCTGCTAGATGGAGCTTGGAGCACGTCCCTGCCGACGAGTAGCCGTGCAACCGTTTTGTCGGGCGTAGTGTCTTCTGCCGATTGGTTGCTGCCGATCGGATCCTTGTAGCCAAATGGCAGACGTTGTTTGAAGGGGCAGACTGAGCCTGTGCTCTGCCGATTTTTCTCTGTAGCCAAAAATCGGCAGATGTTGTTGGAAGGTCGGACTACCTCTCGGGTGGTGCCGATTTGTGCTATGCCGATTTTTCCCTGTACACAGAATCGGTAGAGGTTGCTTAGTGGTCGTTCTACTTCTTGTGTAGTGCCGATTCTGATTTTTGTGATGTATGTTTTGGGTTGATGTCTTGTAAAGGCTTCGTAACAAGGCAATGTAAGTTGAACAGAATGTTTTATAAAGTCTTCCGCTGTAGTCGAATATCTGAGATGTATCAATGTAAAAATTTGTAAATTTCATTATTTCTGAAATTATCCATGTGTACCGTGTGATGTAAAATGAAGAGAGGAGATGTATGTATCTGAGAACTCACCTTAGAGTGAGGTTGCACCGTTGTGGGAAACGGTGGCCAGTGTCGGGACGTTACCTGAGATCCCCTGATTGCCTTGGTTGAAACACTGAATTAAGCCGAATGAGTATGTTATACTCCAGTTAATGGTGTTTGAGCCAAGTTAATTAAGGTGGTTCGCGACACTTATTTCCTAGAACTAAAAATCCCAAAGTTTTTAGGTGAGTCGGTATTACCAGGTTTTACTTAGCAGTACCAGCATCATCTGCCTTCCTCAGATCAGATGAGGCGGGTTTTGGAGTACCACTAAAGATTCCAAAAAACTCTTGCTTGTTTGACTGGGATCGCCGCCTAAACCACCACCACCTGCTGGTTGCCTTTGATTGTTGTTCGATGCAAAATGACTTCTCTTGTCGTATCTTGGATCTTGCGGCACTCCACCTTGGTTAAACCTTGGTAACGGTCGGTTATCTCCTCTGCTCCAGAGGAGGTCTCTGGTTTTCATAACGGCCTGCATTTTCACTTCTACCATCCTGCACAGGTCTTGGTTGAAACCTCGGTTGTTATCTCCTCTCATCGGCTGTCTCCAAGCAGCATACCTGTCCGTTTCAGCAGGTCCTTGATCCTGCATGCTATTCTCTTGCCTTTCCATACCAGGGTTCAAGGTGGTATGGGTTCAGTGTCATCAGCTATAAGCAAAGCAGCTCTTGAAGCAGGTTTACAGATTGTAACAAATGCCGTGCCGCCTTTCTAATTCTCACTGCATGATACTGGCTGCATAAGGCTGCTCTTTGGACAGTAATTTGTGAAATCTAAACAGAAAAATAACTGATCAATTATTCAAAACGGTCAACTGGAATTTTCCAAAGGGAAAGGGCCGCTTGTGCTACGCAGTGGCATTTTTTTTTTTCATACGGTGTCTTACTTTCCATGTTAGGTATCTTGCTTGACTTACCCATTGTTCATGTTTAGGTTTCCCAAGTAATGGTTAATGGAACTACACGAAAGGTAGAAGGGGTAAGTACTTTAATTAACCTGTAAGTGTATTTCATTGCTTTCAATCTCATGATGTATTGGGGTTTGTAGGTAGCTTTGGCTGATGGAACAGTGCACTCGCCAGTTGTTCTATCAAATGCCACTCGATACAAAACATTTGTGATAAGGAAACTCTAAAATATGTAATGTTGCGAAGAACTACCAGCAAAGTTTGCAAGTGTAATAAACAAATATTTTCGATGCTGACGTCTGGTTTCTTTCGCAGGACCTAGTGCCTGCTAATGTTCTTCCAAAGTCCTCTGTGCCATTACAGCAGATTACAGCTCTGTAAGTACTTGTGTTCAAGCATATTTTGATGTATTCTGTTCAAGCATTAAGTTGAAAAGCACCCAGATCCATCACCTTGAAGTGGCTTTTTTTTTCAGGAAAGATTGTAAAAGGCATAAACCATTTGTCATGTGTTGGCTGCCCATCTAATTTCAGTCATGGGGTTGCGCATCCAAGAGACCTGTCCAAAATCTCAAACTACTCAAGTATTTCCCATGTCGAAACTGAGTGTCCAGGCTTCAATATAAGCCATCTAGACCAGGTAGTAGATGCCCTTGAGGTGAAAAACGTTCCGAATTTCAGACGGCAAGCTGGTCCTCGATGCATGCTGCAGAACATCTCAGCAGAAACAAAGTTGGCTGCGAAGTCACAGTTTACTGCTGCCGTCCGACATCCATTCGGATATGGATGGGAAAGACTCTGCATGATTCAGACTACCCAATGCACTATTTCATTTTACAACGAACATCAACATGAGGAAGATCTCAAAGGCAAAATGGTGGTTGACCATCTGGCACATGAGTGAGAGAGAATCTAATTTGTAGAAGGAACACCAGAAATTAGGGCAAAATATTTTATTAACATAAAATTTTATCAACCTTCAATTCATTATGGTTCAAAACCACACAGCAAAACACAATATATAGTGAGGTAAATAATAAAACACGATAATTTATCACAGCATATACAAAGTAAGAAAAACATAAAGATACATCACTCCAGGATTTAAAAGGATTACAGTATGGAGGTCTTTATTTCATCATGCCCAAGCAACTAAGAAAGGGCATTGCTGCCTTACTAATCGGGCACTCACTAACAGGTGCCCTTGCTAATGCCGGGCATTACACCTTGCCAGCAGGAAGCTTTTTGTTTGTGACATATTTTTCAGTGTACACACTCTTCAAATTTGGTATCAAGTGCAGCATAAATAAGAAGTAGGGCAACAGGAAAGCAGCTCCACCCAAGGCCACCCAATTGTCGTAATACAAGAAGGCGAGTAACACGAGAACGATGTACTCGAGAGCTATGACGACAAAAAGGAAATCCTGCAAAGCAACAGCAACAGCATAAAAATGCTAGTATTAGTAGGCACCGAGGAGGAGAAACTTCAATCTATATGGAGAAAATTTACAAGCAAATTAGGGAGATGTAGAACAATTCAATAAGAGATGTAACTAGGCATGGCAGCACATGCAATTTGGGGAGTGCCATCATAATTGAAAAAATCACATCAGATGGAGCTAGAATATCAGGCTAACGTGGCCACGCTAGCAGGCCGCGAAAACGGCGCGGCCATATACTTTTAGTGTTCCATTCCCACTTTCGGGTTTGGAAATATACTGCTTCTCTTGTTTATAATGTATATGTGGTTCGGAGACGATGTGAGCATGTGAATGGTATATTGGTTGAGAGGGATGGATTCATCCCAATTTAGACACAGTATTATGTGGGACCCAGCCGCTGGCGAGAAATGCCCCCTCCGTGGGCTGTCTCCCCGCCGGTGGCCGCGGAGGCCCAGCTCGCGCGCGCCCCCTAGAGGCTGGAGCAGGCCCGCGCGACGGCCATGGAATCCGGCCATTCCTGGAACCCTAGAGGGTGACATGGATGATGGAAGAGATGGGGAAAAGGAATAGAGGAGATGATGAGCTTACAAAGCCATTCTCGATGAGTAGCTCCAAACGATGAAGATGCTTGCTGATGACCCGCTCATCCGCCGCCACCGCCGCCGCCCCCTCCCCGACGACCTTCTCCATCGCCGCCGCTTGGTCACGCGAGATAGGAATCTGCGTTGTGATGTGCGCACGTATATAGTGGGAAACGCAGGAGGCCCAGCACGTGGTGGGAAAGCCCAAATAGGCCCAGCAAATTTTTATTCTGCTGCACGGAAAAGTCTGGCCTCCTCCGCGGCCCGCACCCACGCCGCTTTCCCCTGGCCGCCCGCGAGCATCGGATTCCTCGCCGGCATCCCGGAGCATCGGAGGAGGGGAGATAAGGGGCCTCCGCCGCGGATAGATCTACGCGCAGTGGCGCTCGTGGGCACGAAGGAGGGAGCAAAGGTCGCATTCGGCGGGGGCGGCCGTAGCAAGGGAGGCCGCGACGGTGGCGGCAGGGCGCATGGGCTCCTCCAGCGACAATCCTTGGTGAGAACTGACCCTCTCCTTCAAAACCAATGATTCGACCGACTGCTTAGGATTATCAAAATTATTAGTGCCTGACTATCCGAATCAAATTATTATTGTGGCGAACTACCCGAAATTATTCTAGGTTAAGTACACTATGGACCACTGAAAGCAAGCAAGCAGTCATGCACTTAATTCGGAATAAGCTGGAGCACCGTCGAGTCTAGCCCCATTAAACCACGTACTGTTGATCGAAACAATACGCCCACACGAAGGTGAGTCCCAACATTCCAAGGTCTAAGCGGAAAGTAGATGATGATCTAAACGAAGATACAACTAACATCATGATGAAGTCTTCCATGATGCTACTCCACCCGATCCTCGCCCGAGGACGGTTCCAAACGACGGACCAACCAGAAGGAAATCTGGGTCGGCCAACCAACACCGGAAATTCACTCCTCAAAAGTATTACCTACAGCCTTGGGCTGAGTATACTAATACTCAACAAGTCTTACCCGTAAGGTGATAGTTACTTCACCAACCTCGACACATGCAAGGCTTTTTGGTAGAGGGGTTTGTTTTGTCAAAAACGACTAAGAATGGATCCTTACTTTCAATGTTTTAGCATCAAATTCTAGTAGATTAATTATTCTAGATGAGCATCCTTTCTAAACAACCAAGTAGAACAATACAATTATATACAAACATCAACTTCATCATTCTCATAGTTCCACTTATTACTCAATGCAGCCAAGTGGGTCAAGCAGTCTCATTAACACCGCGAGAAGCGGACAGTTCGAACCGAATTTCACTACATGGCCAGGGAAACCCAACACACACGGATAATATTTGCTATAAAAGGCACAAACACTATCCAACCTTTCCCATCAATCCACAATTCGGAACCGGGGCCAACTCCCTTAGGATACACGGTTCTCGGATACTCGCGGACACATGCCGACCGATCTCACGCATGTAACCACATGTGTACAACAAGGGAAATAAATTTCCATGGAAAATAGACAAGAGGTCCTAGCTGCTTCAATCTGGTACCGAGCTTACCGGTTCCCATATACCGGCATGTGCGTGGTACGTTCAAAAGCTTGACGCACGCAACCACACGTTTCGACCTTAATCTAAATATCATACACGGACGGGAGATCTACACATACCATCCCGCCCGTCACTCCTTATGATGCCAACATAAAATAAATCATTGCAATTCCTATATCTCATGAGTGACAGGAAATCACTCGACTTGTAACGAGTCCTTAAAGCATAGCAACTATCGATCCTATCATACTAGTATTCAAAACATAGGTATTAAGATCATGCATCTAGTTCTTTGTTTAACTCCTGAAAACGTAAATGCACAAACATAGAAAATTTAAGTTGTGAGAAGTTTAGAAATTAGGCAATACTCTGGTGCTTGCCTTCTTGCTCAGCTCATAGCTTGGGCTAAGACAGGGTTAACTTGACTTGCTTCAACAGCGTTCTTCCGTCCTTCTTGCGGTCCTTCTTCGGAATTCGGAATGAGTACGCACGTTTCGGGTTCTATACGAGATGCACATGTATAAGATTTAAATTGATTCCAATTTTTGAATAAAAATGGCAATGCATTTGAGGCTATATTCACCTAGACAAAAATAATTTCTCTTCCTTTACCTTACAACACACTTGGAAAGGTGCCATTATAGTTTTATTTTCAATAGTGATTGTATACATATATAAAATTCGCAATCTTATTACTTTATTTTAGCAATTCAGTTCTGTTATTGGCTTATTAAATATTTTCCCCAATTGATCATACCTTCATTGCATGTGAAAAAGATTTGGTTATTTCTTTTCTTTATTAAGCAAGATTTCATTTCCCTCTTGTTTCTTAATTTTTAATGATCAGAAATTTATGGTGAAACTTATAATTACACTCAGATTATTAAACTTATTTCCCTTAAGAAAAATGAATTTATTTTTATCCAGTAATTTTACTTCTTGTATTTAAGTAATTTCAGCCGCTAGGAAACCAAATTAAATCCTAGAAACATAAATACAATGCAAAACAATATAAAATATTTACTGGAGCAAAATGAAGTCATGTTTAGCTCATCTATAAAGTGGGTACATAGTTTTAGTAGCAAACAATAGCTAAAAAAATGCTGCTTCTTTTTCTTATCCCAATTTATTTAAGCATATTACCAGAGCTAAAAATGGGATTTAGAATTTTTATAAGATAGATGATAACATGGATACTCTACTGTACAAAGATGGATAATTTTTGTTGAAGGAATTAATTATTAAAAATCAAACAAGGTTTCAGCCGAGACAAACTAAATAATTTATATATGAAGCTACAAAATATAAACCAGTGCAATATTGATACTGTAGAGCAGTGACTATAGGTGGAACAACATATCCAAAGATCACACCAATATCTGTTGTAGATTGTGAGTTATCCACAAAAGTTCATTTATCAATATTAATTTTTGCAGCTTAAAATATTCCCCAAAGTGTATACATGATGTGACCAAGTTACAATGGATAAAATTTTGAGACCATAGAAATTTAGGTTACATTTTTTTGAGTTTTCTACAAATAAGTCCCTGCGTTTTACACTGGAAACCTTAGAAAGAAATCGCGATTCGCAATCGGGTCCTTGGCGGAAACTGGGACCTCGGCGGCCCAAATTCCGACGAGGGAAGGCCGGGGCTGGCTGGGGTGAGGGCACTGGAGGGATGAGGGGCTCACCACGAGATGACTTTCTGCAGGAATCGAGGTCGGAGAAGGTTTGGAGAGGGCCGGCGTCGTTGCGGCGGCAGTGATGGCTCCGGCGGGCTCGATTCCGGCGAGGTGAGGGCCGGAGCCATGGGGCTGCGGCTCCTGAAGCTTTATTGGGAGGAGGGAACTCGTTCTCAGGGTTTATTTGAGCGGAGGGTGGCCGGAGGTGGACAACCACAGCGAGGTGGATCTCAGCAGCGCCAATGGTGGCTGGCTGCTCGATTCCGGTGAGGGCGGCGGCGTTGGTGCTGGTTTGATTGTCCGGGGAGATGGAGCAGGGGTAGAGAAAAGCGCTCGTGTGTCACACCTGGTTTTAGAAAAGAAACCAGATGCATCTCATATGTGTGCCAGGATCAAGTTTCACACATATGATAGACTCCATGAATAAACAGAACTCAAAGTTACAGCGGAAATAATAAAATAAAGACAATACAAACGTTTTTCTAGCAGCGGAATCTTGAACTCTTCACCACAGGCAGTAGTTGACTGGGGGTTGCGTACGCCTAGCATCATCTTCAACAACTTCACATACCTTCTGAATACTGAGCAGCAATAAGCAAGAATGAGTACACTTATGGTTGGTACTCAGCAAGGCCACCGAAATAACCAGAACAATTTAATCATCAACTTCAAGTATATTAATCATATAAGGGTCCAGGCCGTTCATGACCGCGAACACGGCTGTTATAACAGTTTTACACTCTGCAGAGATTGTACACTTTCACCACAATTCACGTAAAAGCTTCGAGGAATTTTAAACCCAACCATGCTGTGCCGGCCAAAGCACGTACCACACTTTCGAGGTGTGACTGTATAGGGACGCCACGAGGCCTTTACAAAGATTCCCTAGTTAGAAACGACCCGCTAAGGTTTCCGGATCGGAAGCAGGCATAACCCTCCCTAACGAGCATAGTGTCTTAGCTAAGCCCACTTCCCAAGAGGACCGGGCTATACACCGTCAACCGCCATCCCCATGCCCTTTCGGTAAGATCATTCCTAACCAAGATTTCTAATTAATTAGCCAAGACCAGAGCCATGTAGTATTATGATTGTATGGGTAATCCTGAGTGGTTCTCCATGTTCCGATTAACATATATGATCTTATGAAAGCATAGGTAGAAGGATAGTTAGGGACACTTGCCTTTCCGCAAAAGAATACCACTGCTCAGTCTTCAACTCTTGTTCTTGACAGCTCCGGAACGATGCTCCTCTAATCGTAGCAAACATCGAGCACAAGCACAAACATGCAAGTAAAGAAATAGATACAACTAAGAACAATACACCAATCAAAAGAAAAGTTTTTACAAGAACGTACTAAACGAAAGGGCTCATTACTACGATCACAAGGGCAGAAAGAACGTTGAAAACGGAACAACGGTTGGAAAGGTATAACTAACAGAAGATTTATATTGTAAAAGAAAGAGAAGACTATAAGCTTTATTGATTTTAATGATGAAATGATATGTAACGAATACTTCAGGGAAACATTCAGTATTTAAATTAATTCAAATTATACTTTCATATGAAAACACGGGTAAAGCATAATCAATTTTATTTGCAAATATTTATATAATGATTATACTAATTAAATATTTTAGTTTGCAAGAAAGCATGTGAGAGCATCTAGGCGAATAACTTAATGTCTCGTGTTGGACTAAACAAGTTATATTGAAAGCACATTCAAGTTGGAAATTAGTCATATCAATTTAAATTACATAAATCCGATGTTTACACTAATTAGATTTTAGTTAGGAAAAATAGTTCAATAATTATTAATCAAATTAGCATGTTTGTTTTATGAAACAACGGGTAAAGCACTGGCCATATTTTATTTATAAAAGGTTGGTTCAATAACTGTTAATCATATTGATATCATTTGTTTATAAAACAACGGAGTATAAACCTTAATTAACTTTTAATTAGAAAAGCTAGTGAAGTATACATAGATATTAATCAAGTTCACATTTATTCATAAAAACTGATGCATGAACCTAGTCAAGTTTTATTTAGAAAACTAGATTCAACATTGCACATTAAGCAAATTAATTATTAGTTTATGAAAACCAATATATAACCTTACTAGCTTTTATTTGGAAAAAACATATGAAGTAAACATTAACCAAATTAACGTCTTTGTTTATGAGAAGACAAGATATAACTCTAACCATATTTTAATAATAAAATGTTGGTTTAATAACAATTAATCAAATTAACTTTGATTATAAAATATGTAGGTAGAACTATGATTTGCTTTTAATTCAAAAAGCTAGTTAAATTATAATTAGGCAAATTAATTTATTTCAAAATATGCAACATGGCAAACAACACTGGTGAACTAAACTTTATGCTTTTAGAAGATTAACGCATCAATAACGAGGTTAAACGGAGTTAAAACGTGGAAACTATGAGTAAAACAAGGCTCAAGGGCTTAACTGTGAGGAAACATGGCTTTCAGGGGCTGTTTTGAAAGAAACCGAGGGCGACAACATAATTACGTATGAAAACATGAGGGTTCACATGTAAAACGGGCAGCCAAGGACGGCGGTTTAGATTCTACCAAACGTCAGAGGTTAAACCGAAAAGAAAAGGACTAAAACAGAATTACTTTTGAACTAGCATGGACTGTGGATTTATACGCAAGAACTACAAGGGCTTTTCTGCAAAAACTCCAAGAGCTTCACAGGCCATGGCGGACGGTCGGCTCTGGCGCACTGCTCGCTGGCGATTTAGGGAGAGGGGAGATCGGCGAAGTAGGGGAATAGAGAGAGGAGGTCGAGACAAACTTGTAGACATGCTCACCGACGGCGGAGATGGGCGGAGGCGGCCTTGCATCAGAGACAACGGCGGCGGCGGCTTAGGCTCACGGCGGCGAGCTCCTCCGGTGGCGGAAGGACGACAGGAAGAGGCAAATTGGATGCGCCTTGGCTCGGGGAATCTCTTGGACTCGTCAATGTTTCCCGAAGAGGCTCCATGGAAGCGAATCGGAGGAAGAACGGCGCTGGCGGCTCTGCTCCAGCGAGCTCGATTTGGCGACGGGCGACGGCGCAGAGGGGCTCGGTGGCTAGGGTTTGTGGTCACGGGCAAAGGAAGAAGGGAAGCGCCCTATATAGGCCGGGAGAGGGAGTCCTTGGAGTGGGCGCCAAGAACGAGAGCACGGCGCGGCATCGGACTCTGCAAGTCCTGCTTAGGCACGATGGGAGGAAGAAGATGACAGTGGGGGCCCACTCGTCGGTCACAGAAAGAGAGAGAAAGGGAAAGAGCTGAGGGAGCTGACAGGTGGGGCCGGGTTGTAAGTGAGAGAGCGAGAGGGAAACGGCGGATTGGGCTGAAAAAGCATTGCAGGCTTAGGTTGGGTGATGGGCCAAGGAATGAATCAGCCCAAAACGGAGGGGGAAAGAATTTAGAAATTGATTTTAGGAAAAGAAATTTTAGTTCAAACATAAATCTTGGAAATTCTAGATAGAGCATTTAAACCATAGAAAATATTTCAAAATCTCCAAAAATCCTAGGAAAAATTCTAGAGATAGAGTTGGAGATTTTGAACCAAAATAAAATATTTAGAGTTCCTGAAAAGGGCATTTAAAGCCTTCCAATAAATGGAATTGACTCCAGGAAAGAGAATTAATTCCTAGAAAAATCTAGGAAATTCTCAGGAAAAATTTGATCGATGATTAAACGTATTTTGAAATCTTCACATTCAAGAAAGATGAGATTCAATGACATGAATGCGACATTTCAATTAAGACAACAAAAAGCATATTTATTTAATTTAGAAAATTGATTATTTTCCTACGGTAAATTTCCTATAAATTAAACAAATATTGAAAAGTTTTAACAATTTATAAAAATTATTTATTTAATTTGACTTTCTAATCACATCCCGAAATCTCAAATTTTGGGGTGTGACATCGTGTCCTTGGATGGTGAGGAGGACGCCCGGAGGTGGGGTCTCGACATGGAGCTCGAGCCTGGCGGCCATGGAAGCTCCCTGCTCGGTTCTTTGGGGTCGTTTTGTTGGCGACGAGAGGAGACAAAGCTTTGGGGCGAAGCAAGCAGAGGCTTGCGGCACAAAGGGAGGGAAAACATCGACAACGGGATGGCTGACGAGCGACGCGATGGGCAGCGCAGCTGGCTTGTCGGGGCCATAGACTTCGCTCAGAAGCGTCCTCACGCCATTGGTTTGGCGCGGAGTGGCATCAGGAATCGCCGGCCACGTGGGAAGGCGCGGCAACGGGAAGAACGCGGAGCGCGTCTGGCGAGCTCCGGGGCCCAGATGGCGCGCGTGGCGAGCACCTTGGCAAGCCGCGTTCGCCTATCAAACGAGCTCAAAACCAAAAACTCCAAACATGAAAGTTTATCTCTGAACATTGAAGATTAGTTTTGGTAAGGTCTGACATATGAAAAACTAGATGATTTAGGTGGTGACGCGATGGGAAGTTTGGTTTGCCACTGCATTGAAAACTGGCAGAAACAGGGGTTTGACCGGGGGGGGGGGGGGTTAAGCACCTTCCGGTCAAAATTAGCTCAAACCCAAAACAAGGCTGGTGTTTGTTATAAAATTTGTGACAACTTTATTTTTTTTGGATATTTTCAAGTTGTATTATGAAATTAAGAGTAATTTTCTAATCTTTAGAAACAATAGAGAAAAATTTAGGTTAAAATTAGAGTTCCCCGTAATGTTTTGGAGTTTTTGACAATTTTCCTATGATTTTTGGACAAAACCTCAAATATGTAGGTTGTCAGGTTTGAAATTTACTGAAACCTTTGTATTGACAAAATTTTGAGTTGTGTTAGAAGTTTTAGGCTTTCAAGAGTCAAAACCGAATCAGCCTTCATTTTTGGTATTATTGATTTAAGATTTTCCAAAACCTTTTTTATTATTAACTTTGTTTAACCTCTCCTTTCTCTATTAAACCCTTCATTAGTGTCACTAAACATTAGGTATATCATACTCAAAGAGAGTTTCCTAATTTAAAAGTCCGACCTCCTTTTTGTGAGTAAACCCTTATTTAACTTATAGTGAAGACATGTACACATGACGGTTAAAAGCTTGTTTATTCCATTTCTTTAAACTTTAATTGTGTCACCAAGAAAACTTGTCATATATTAAAATATTAATTAAATCACTTCCGTTGTATTTTAATACTTAAAAGCTTAGATATAAATTTGGTTTCTAAGGAATGAATACTAAAATAACTTTTCAATGTTAACTAAGCTTACAGCCTTTATCATTTCTTATGATCTTGGCATTAGTTAAATTTCCCATTGTGTTGGTGAGTTAAACATCAGATGTCACGCTTGAAGAATTTTATTCTAATATAAAGGTACTACAACCTCTATATTGCCTGAAAGCTCATGTGGTGAACAAAATTTCATTTTATTTCTAAGAACAAGGAGATTGCCACATGAAGGTCATGATTAGAATCACAAGTTTTATTCATTCATGTACTTAATCCTAATATTAGCAATTATTTTATTAAACAATCTTGAGAAGCACTTAAATATTATTTTATTCATAGATCAAGTAAACTCTTTTAAAAAAAAGGTGTGTGACACTGTGCTTTTCATCTCATGTTTATACCTTTTGAGTTTGATTGGGAGCATTTAAGTGAATTTGTTTCACATGTAAGAAAGTTTTTGACATGGTGCATTTGCCATGACTATTAACACGTGCAAGTAGTTGGCGGCTCATATCTAGTTTATGACAATTACTTATGACTTTTGAAAAGTCCTTCGGTGTTGATTTCCTATCAAGATTCATTAAGGATTTAGTTAAGCTTTAATTCCCTTTTTGTATTATCCTAAAGATATTAAACACCAGAGGTGTTACACATATGCTGGCAGAGCTGTAGCGTTTGTCCCATGCCAACCTTGCACCTTTGTCCAAATTTAGTGCTGCATCATATCCAAAATAACTAGGACCAGCATATGTATGCAATTAGCTAGATCATGCAAGTTGGATCTGGTACATGTGGAGATCAGGAATAATTATGCTTGTGCGCATATGGAGTTACTAGATTAGAGACCTAACATGGGTCAATTATCGTTGCATACATATGCTTGTGTGATCAATTACGATTGCTACGGCATGTCTTCCATCATCGAATGATAGGTTGTTAACATCAGCGGTGGTGTCAGTTATCTGAATTATATCTTTTTCATCATGGTGTGGTGCACCACTCAGAAACTTTTTTGATGTTAGTAGCAACTGACAAATAAATTATCTTGATGGTGGTAGCAACTAACAACATTTTTGGTTTGTTGTGGACATATCTTTGTTATGATAATTCAATCACCATCAAAGTCTGTAGAGCACAACAACAACGTCGGCACGGATGACGACATCTCCGACGGCGAATCGACGGAGGAACCCCAGGTCTCGGTGCACGCCGTCACCGGCATCCGAGACGGCCAGACCCTCCAACTCGCCACGACACTCGCAGCCACCACGGTACCCGCCTTGGTCGATACGGGTTCCACTCATTGCTTCATCGCCGACACGGTCGCCCACCGGCTCGGCCTCAACATCGAGCCACACCCAGCTCTCGCCGTCGGCATAGCCAATGGGGATCGGGTGCCCGCCTCTGGCATCTGCCGCACCGTACCCATCACCGTCGGTGACGAGCGCTTTGTCATTGACATGTTCGTCATCCCACTGGCTGGCTATGACCTCATCTTGGGCTGCAACTGGCTTCGCTCCCTCGGCCCCATCCTCTAGGACCTCAGCCGCCTTGCCATGTGGTTCTGGCGCCACGACCATGTCGTTCACTGGACGGGCATTGGCGCCACCAACCGCCCTGCACCTCGCTTGTCCGCCGTCCAGAACGCCAATCCACTAGTGGCGCTACTGGCGGAATTTGAGGACCTGTTCGCCACACCCATGGGACTCCCTCTGCCACGCCCGTTTGACCACCGGATCCACCTACTTCCTGGCACAGCTCCCATAGCGGTGCGCCCATACCGGTATGCCCAACTCCTCAAAGATGAAATTGAAGCTCAGTGCAAGGCTATGCTGGAGCAGGGCATTATCTAGGCGAGCACATCCGCTTTCTCCTCGACGGTCCTCCTCGTCCACAAGCGTGATGGGTCGTGGCGGTTTTGCGTCGACTACCGTGCCCTCAACAGCAAGACCGTTCGCGACAAGTTCCCCATTCCCGTGGTCGAGGAGCTCCTGGACGAACTCAAGCATGCGGTCTACTTCACCAAGCTCGACCTCCGCAGCGGCTACCACCAAGTCCGCATGCACGTCGGCGACGTGGCCAAGACGGCGTTCCGGACGCATCACGGACACTTCGAGTTTCTTGTGATGCCCTTCGGCCTCACGAATACGCCATCCATGTTCCAAGCTCTGATGAACGACATCCTAGGTCCCTACGGCGTTGCGTGCTCATCTTCTTCAACGACATTCTCATCTTCAGCCGCACCGAAACCGAGCACCTCCAACATGTTCGCGCGGTGTTCTCCACACTGCGGCGCCACGGGCTGGCCCTGAAAAAGACCAAATGCTCCTTCGCGGAACGTCGCATCCACTACCTCGGTCACGTCATCGAGAACGGCGTCGTCGCCATGGATCTCGATAAAATTCAAGCGGTCCACGACTGGCCGCTGCCCTGCTCAATCAAGGCCCTACGAGGTTTTCTCGGCCTGACCGGTTACTACAGGCGATTCATCCACAATTATGGCGTCATCGCTGCGCCGTTGACGGCCCTTCTCAAGCGCGATGCTTTCCAATGGGGTGAGCCCGCCTCGGCGGCCTTCCTCGCCCTCAAGACCGTGCTCACCACGGCGCCGGTGCTGCAGCTGCCCGACTTTGCCCAGCCTTTCGTGGTGGACTGCGACGCGTCGGGCTCCGGTTTCGGCGCGGTGCTTCATCAAGGCCAAGGGCCGATCGCATTCTTCAGCAGGACGGTGGCCCCTCAGCACGCCAAGCTCGCGGCCTACGAACGCATTCAGATTCAGGTTGACCACATTCTGGAAAGGCACTCAGGCATTGGTGTGAAGAAGCTCAAGATTCAGGTTCATTCAGATTACAGTGCAAAGGACTCTTGTTGCCTCAACAAGTGGCTTCATAAAGCTGTTACACCAGGGATTGAACAACTCACACTTAAACTTGTCCCATTTGGGGCAAAGTACAATTTCCCACGCTCAGTTTTGTTGAATGGGAGTGGAGACTCGATCCAATATCTTCACCTTACCAATTGTTCCTTTCGCCCGACTGTCACATTTGGCGGTTTAAGAAGTCTGACGAGACTACATCTCTGTATTGTACGTATTACTGGGGACGAGCTAGGCTGCCTTCTTTCTCACTCTCTTGCTTTGGAAAAGCTGGAACTTAAATCATGCAATTTGATAGTTTACCTGAAGGTACCTCACCTGCTGCAGCGGCTCGACTACCTGTTGGTGTATTCGTGCGCCAGGCTCAAAGTGACAGACAATGAAGCACCAAACATCTCCAATTTTACAATTGGAGGAAACAGCACAGTACAACTATCATTGGGAGAAACTTTGCAGATGAAGAACCTAACCATGCATCGCTGCGGTTCAGTTTTATATGCTCGTGCTGAACTTCCATCTAGCATGCCGAATCTCGAAGCTCTTACTGTACATTCACAGACAGAGGTATGACAACTTTAGCTCATTGTTGACTTGTTATAGATTCTCTTATGATACTACGACAAGTCTATGGCTTGGCTCATAATAATCTGGCTATTTGATGCAGAGGGCGTATGCACCAATGCTGTGTAGCAAATTCCTCCGCCTCAGGCACTTGAGCATTGGTCTTACTGGAGGACCATTTTACCCAGCCTATCATTATCTGTCCTTGGCCTCCTTTTTTGATGCAGCTCCTTCTCTGGAGACTTTTAACCTGGATGTGAGTTGTTGTTCAGACTACTATGCTATGCTATGCTATGATATGAGTCGCTGTGGTGGAAACATGACTTAAGTCTGTCCTTTCGTATGATACGTATGGCAGCGACACATGAAGAACGTTTCGATTTTTGCAGATCCTACAGATCTAAGACAGATGCTAGAACTGCAGCATCACAACCTTAGGATGGTGAGGATCACAGGATTCAGCTCTGCGAAGAGCTTGATTGAGTTGACATGCCATGTTCTCAAGAGTGTAACCTCACTTGAGTGCATGATATTGGAGGCCCCTCACAGTGTTCTCAGGTGCACTGACCGTGACAACAAATCTGGCAAATACTCCCCACTAGAAAGGGACATTCTCATGGAAGGCCACAAAGCGGTCATGGCTATCAGAAGGTATATCGAGCCTAGGGTCCCCTCCACAGTGAAGCTACATGTTCTTGAGCCCTGCAGTTGCCATAGTGTATAAACTTTACAATGTAGATGCCTATGTATGGTTTCGATACAGTCTGTATTATCTAAAGTTAAATCAATAGTTTGTGGCATTGCTTATAAGTTTTAGCTTTTGGAACTAGTTTTTTTTCTTTTGCACGTGAGGACTATACACGTTTCTTCAAGGAGGTGGTGGACATCAAGAACTTCCCGGCTCTAAGGGACTTGCTGCCAGCGACGAGGGGCCTGACTGACGAGGAAATGTTGACTGCCCTCAAGCACGCCGGCATGATGATCGGAGAGAGTTGAGTAAAGCTCTCCCTACCTTTAGAGATCCGAGAGATTTCTTCTCTTTTTCTTCTCAGGTTGTTGTTGTTGTTAGTCTAGTAAGACAAATTTCTTTTCTTGATCCGTGTGCGTGTGCCTGGTTCGTAGGCCCGCGTGTAACCTTCTGAACGTTACAATTTCTTCTTAATACAAAGATACGCAGTTCTCCTGCGTATTCTCGAAAAAAAATAGTTTTTCTTTGGGAATATTTCAAGAGGGGGCAATGTGATTTTCCTTTTTTTTTTCGGCGGAAGAGGCCTGCTGGGCCTCCTCATGGGCCGGCCGGCCGCGGTCAAAAGAGCTCCTGACTCGCTCACTGCAGTGAAGGAAAGGAGGAAATGGCGACCACCACTCCACTCGTCGTCTCCTCCTGCAACGGCTGTCGCTCCTATCCACCACCACACCGCCACCGCCGCTTCCCCGGCGACCCCAGGCCTACCGCGCTGCCCCCTCTCCCTCTCCCCTCCCTCCGCGCCATCCCGCTCCTCGTCCCCCTGCCGCGCCTCCTTCGCCGCCGCAATGTCTCCGCGGCCTACGGCGACGACGACATGGACGACGACTTTGGCGACTTCGACGCCGACGACGCGGACGGCGTAGGCGACGACGACTACATGGATAACGAGCAGGACTACGACGTCGACTACGACCGCCTCCTCGCCCCCGTCAAGGCGCCGCTGCCTTCCTCGCTGCACGGGGAGGAGGGGGACATCGCCATGGTCGCCGCCGACAGCTTCGTCTCCACGCAGGACTCTGCATCCGACACCGTCGTAGACTACGCCGTCTACGAGGATGAGTTCCACAAGATCAGGCTGCTCCACTGCGATTTCCTTATCCGAAAGGTGCCCGACCCCGACGACGACGTCTACGACTTCAGAGAGGTATAAGCTATCCCATCACCCCCCCCCCCTCGTTAGTCATTGCTGCTGCTGTGCTGGCTAGTACATTTTGTGACAAATGCTTGCGGCGTCTCATTTCATTTCATCAAACTTGCCCTGAGACATTTCATCGAACGCTTGTCTGGTGATGCTATCCAAATTTATTGCATGGCCACAGATACGTATCTTGACTCAATTGCACTCCTGCCTTATGTGCTGAACATGGTATTTTCTGTTCGACAGATGTATGTCACACCGCCAGACACTGATATCTACTCCATTCCAAGGGTTCTTACCCCGATGCCACAGAAGGTGCACACTCAAGTTTCAGTCATTCTGTATTTCTGCTGAGTCTGAACTGGCCTGGAGGTGTAATGGTTGGTTTCCTTGTTTCATTTAGTACGTGAGGTGCACTAAGAAAGATTTCGGCCGTTACAACGTAACTGAGCCACCAGTTGAGCATTTGCGTGATCCCCTGTACAAGACAGAGAGGGAGATCATGAAGGTATATATGCTCATAATTTTTCTGCCCTCTTTAGTTTTCCCCCTTGCCACTAGTATTCTATTATGCCTCTTTCTGCCAAAAGCCAAAGGTGGACTTACAAATGTGCTTTGCAATTTACTACCCAAATTTAGCGTTTATGTGTAAGATACTACTCCTGTGAAGTTGATTTAGTTAAGCATGTTGTAGAACATTCTGCAGAGGTTTTGTTTCTCATGTACCAGTTCATTTTTCGAATTCATAGCTACTACTTCCTGTTGTCCTAGTGGTCCACACATTGGAATTGTTGAAGTGCTGAACAGTAAAGCACCTAGGCTTCTGTTTTTACTTCTACGAAAGGCAATGTCGTGTTTTTACATGATAATTAGAAAGGTTGGACGAAAGCGAAAGTAGAGAGGGAGGGGGGGGGGGGCTCCTACCACAAACAATCTATAAAGGATTGAGACACTGTAGAAGCAGAACAACAAGATGTGTTACTGATTAAGATTAGCAGCATCAGGTTGGATTGGATGGCCCATCTTTGCACCATATTGAGAATGTGCTTCTGACAGTAGTATAGTAGCAATCCCAAAATTTTATATATCTTTGTTTCTGAAGACCCAGGATCTTGTTCATCCCAGATTGTCCAAAACAGTTGCATTAGAGATTTCCACCTAGGTTTCTCAATTATCCGGCTTTGCTTACCCTTAACCAGTGAGCTTCTATTTGATCAGATTTAATTTTTAACTCGATTCTACCCTGGAATGTTACATAACACATGCTAAAGATTCATTGTGTTGTTTATGTACAGCATAGTTTGGCACTAGTAGATTGCTTCTCCATGTTATGATGCAGTAACAATCTGTGCTTATGGCTTTGTGATTTTCATATTCAGAATATATACCTTGTGTTGTTTGTACGGCAGGTTTTCTTAACCAAACACTACAGGAACAGGCGTGCTGATGACCCAGATTTTTTCCTTGATTTTGAGGAGATTTATGTTATTGACTCGAAAACAAAGTCAATCACAAGAGCAAAAGTTGTGGTAAGATTTTCAATATCTAGTTTTGTATAAGATATTCAAACAACACCTCTTTCGGTGGATATTGGATTCTATGAAGTGTGTCCCTAAGAGTTTTGGGGTAGTTCTCCCTCTGTTTAATAATCTGAGAAAATTGTAAATAACGCCAAGTACCAAAAGTAGATAAATAAAGGAAGTATCACTTATATCAATCCATGTTTGACAGGTTAGTGTTCCTGAAGGAAAGAAAAGAGATAGGAGAAACGACCTGCTACTGATACGTGATGGAGGGGAGTCTTTTAGAATAATCGACAAGGTAGCCTGCTTGCTTCTGAGTTCTGATATCTAGCCTTCTGTTTCGTTGGATTGGGCTCCAAAGCCTCCAGTAGTAATTTTGGCTAATGGTAATATCACTATGTCTGTGTCAGACTAAAAGGGACGATGCCACCACTGTGATCCAAAGAGAAGAGTGGACAAAGTCGAGACAAGATGTGGAGAAACATTTCAGGAAGCTCAGGGACTTTGACTACTCTAATTGGTTCTGAAGAAATAAATGTTGGATTTGTTGCAGAGAAGAATGATGTGCGGCGATTTTGCTGACTGCTGCTGATCGTTAGAGCAAGCCACTGGTGTGATCAACTGAGAGATGGCACCTTGAAGTAGATAAAGTTGTTGTGATGTTAGTTGTAGCAAGTAGAATGAGTATCATCTAGGGAGTATGTAGGCACAGAGACTGAGATCCTGGTTGAGTAGCCAAGCGAATGAATATGTGCTTGCATTCTTTCCTCTTCTTTTTACAGACCTCAGTTGATAAGAAATTCAGAAGGGATGTGTTCTGAAACCCTGTCAATCTTGTTGGAAACAAAGCGTGAAAAGAGGAACTTGGTTTTGAGCAGCAAAGCGCTGCCCGCTGGGATTTTGTAGTAACAAAAAAACATAGGCAGGGAAGGGGACAGCGTGGGGGGATTTTGTAAAAAAAAAAAACATAGGCAGGGAATTTGGTGCTAAATTAGTAGGAGAAAAGAATAAAATAGGGGTGTTGCGAGAATCGAACTCGCGACCTCTCGCACCCGAAGCGAGAATCATACCACTAGACCAAACACCCTCTTTGTTCAAATGTCAATAAAATTTAATACATAAACACTATGTGCTGACCCCACGTCCTTCTATTCTTGGTAGCGCCCCATGATGGTTTCATCGTTTGGTCCCATACAATACGCATGAAGGATCAGCGGAGGAGATGTTCAGGTTCATCCCATCTGCCCGTGAGAGGCAGTTTGGAGGCACGTACAGCTCACGCCCCCACGAGACCTTGTTGTATGTACACCTGCATTGCAATTCGTCCAAAAACATATAGCCACAAATACACACAAGCAAGCTACTAGAACACAAGGCAGTGGTCTTTATTCTCTTCGTTGCTTGGCTCCGATCGATGTCACATATGATTGAACGAGCTAGCTAGCTGCCACAACCGACATGGTCGAGCGTGCATGCATGCTGGCAGCATATGCTTATCAATAAGTGACTTCTTCTTACTAACCATTGAATTACACTACTGATCAATCTACCTAGCTAGCTAGTCACTCTCGATTGATGGATGAGCAACACTCTGCTGAATCATGGCCTCAGGGTTCGTGACCTCTCTGTTACGTTCTTTGATGTACTGATGTTTGATACGGATAAACTCATCAATTATTCCTTAATTACCTTTTTTTTTTGTTAGGAGCCTGAAAGTTGGAGTACTAGTACATGTTAAGTTGGCCAAACTATATTGGAAAGCACGCATGCTAGCCCCACATAGTACGTTTAGCGCGTCGACCTGGATGATTGCTTATGAAACCGTGTTGACGCACGGATGCATATATCTACATGATCCACACAAAAAGAGAAAGAAAATGTTTGCTACTTAATTTTCATTGACCGATCTACTTAGAAATAGCATCATCCATACCTATTGTTACTAACAATGAAACAGGGAAAGAAATTATGTTCGCGAGGTTAAGCATTTATCATATCTCCAGGTAAATTCTTCGAATGCTAAGAATATATATAAGGAGCCACATAGCATTTGTTTTACAAATATAAGGAACCATAGCATTGGCCATGATAAAGATTCTGCGACCGAGCAATTTTTTGCGCCCACACTATGAGCAATAATGACCACTTGATACAGTAACTAGTACATAACAAATCGAACTATAAGGACAAGAAAAGCAAACTAGAGTACAGCCTTTGTCTTTGGATACTACTCCAGCATCCACCACTGTCATGTGCACACCATTGATCGATCAATAGTAACTCAACAAACTACAGTACTGTGTCTAGTGATCTTCAAGAAAAAGGAAAATAAGTAAGACAGAGCATAATATTGTCTGCTACCTAGTCCTTGTATATATACAACCTGAGGATGGGAGTTTCGGAACTCCTTCCTGATATCCTGCTTATAGACTCTGGGGATGTAAGATAGAGAGGGAGATATGTCAGGAAAGGAGAAGAAAGCAGCCTTACAGGAGAAACTCCAGCTTCTGCGCCACGTTACAAAGTCGGATGCGGTATGTACTTTGTACTGAACACATTTCTGGTTTACAAGTGGGGGAAGACGTGGGAAAGATTCCATTTCAGTTTGCTGGAAACTGTTTTTTTTTTGTTATTTGTTCCCAAGAGTTGTTTAATTTTTATTCTCATGATCTTTTTTGATACAATAATTTGTACACAAAATGGTGTTTGTGGTAGTGGACTACTGGTTGGTTATGCTACGAATTACAGCGAAGAAAGAAATTAAGGAATGTAACTGAAATAGGCGAGGCTGCAACATATATATGATTCCCTTCATTGATTTGTATATAATTACTTTATTAGATTGCACTCAGGGTTCAAATCAGTACACATTGGGAAATGCTAGTGTGGTCAAGGTTTCATAGTTGTTTTAACAACATAGGGAGAAAGAAACTGAAGGGTCAAAATACAAGACCTCGTAAGTCAAAATAGACCTTCTAAAAACGAAAGGTTTACTAGGAACTGTGATCAGGTTCTCATAGTTCATGCATATATATGTTTCTTGTAAAGTCCATGTAATTTGGCCGTCTATTGTATCTGACCATTTTCTGACATGTGGATTGTCTGCATCAATCAAGTTGATTAATCAGTACATCTGTTGTTGGTTTAATTTCTATATATGAGTAATGCATGCAGGCAAACAAGACGTCAATCCTGGTAGATGCGTCAAAATACATCAAGGATCTTAAGGAAAAGGTTGAAGAAGCAGCCTCTGCCTCAGCAGCTGGCGACAGTACTTCTGTTCGCGCCATGGCAGCAACAGTACGTACACACGCTATATTATTTCTTTGAAGCAATTTATAGTGTGCAGAAGAATAAGTGCATAATCTCAGTTGATCCATTATTCATGTGTATGTATGCAAGCAGGTGAGCGTTTCGTCAGTTGAGCTGGACAGCAACAGCAGTAGTAGCTGCAGGAGGAGAGGTTTCAGAATCAACGTGTCGATGGAGAGGAGCCGACCGGGCTTGCTGGTGTTGGTGCTGGAGGTCTTGGAGGAGCTCGGCCTCGACATCCTCGATGCCGACATCTCCTGCGCCGACCACACCGCCTTCCGCCTCCAAGCGCTGGGGTCAGGCCAGGGTGAGAGCATGGATGAGCAAATGGTTCGGCAAGCCGTGTTGCAGGCCATCAGCAAATGCATGGACAACGATTGACAGGTTGATTGCATTTACAGAAACTCAATTATGAAAGAAACCTGAACTTTGCTGCCATTGGTCTTTGGAGCGCAAGCTTGCTTTGGCCAATTAATGAAGTTGTGAAGTTAATTGTAACAGCATTTCTCTCCAGATTAAAGGTGCGAAGGGATAAGCTAGCAAACAACTGTGAATTATTAGTCGTAAAGATAAAAAATAATTTCCTATCAGTAATGTGTGGCCAGCCACCTGTGTGTTGCAACTTCAGAGTTGAGACATACATATGCACGTGCACGTCACTCAAAACTAAAGCTTTGAAGGTCTATACATGATCCTGTATGTATGCACGGGGCTTTATTTAGTGCTCGTCGTCGTCGACATCTGCTTGGCCAACAGCGCCCGGGTGATCTCCACGCACAGCCCCGCGTTCCTGACGGCGAACTCGTCGTACTCGGGGGAGAACACCACCTGCTTGGCGTGCTCCAGCACCGTGTCCATGGCGCGCTCCCTGAGCACCTCGCTGGAGCTCAGGTCGGCCACCTCCAGCGTCCGCAGCACGTTGCGGGGCTCCACGGCCGCCGCCAGCCGCGCCTCACAGGCCCGCCGCAGGAACGGGACGTCGTACTTGTCGGCAGCCACGAGGAGCGCGTGCAGGTGGCGCTCCGGCAGGTTCTGCTCGAGGGCGCCGGTGTAGAGGAAGGAGAGGAGGAGGGAGAGCTCGTCGTGGGAGAGCTCCGGGAGGGAGAAGGACTCGCTGGCGGCGGCCTTGCACTGCGAGTCGCCCGACAGCATGTGCCGGAACACCTCCGACCTCGCGGCCTGCGATGATGTCAAAGCTGATGAGATGGTGGGCTTAATTTAAGCAAGCTTCAGTACGTGGAGGCCTATTAACGGACTCACCAGGATGGCTTTGTGGGCTGGAATGGGCGGCCCGGTGCCAGGTTTCACGACGATGTCGGTGTGGATTTCCTCCTTCCACGCCAGCGCGAAGCCTTGTTCGAGGAAGGCAGCTCTCTGGTTGGTGTCATCTTCCCGGTCTCTCATCTCCTTCACCTGCTCCCATGCATCTCTCATCCCCTGCGTTCAATCAGGAAAAAATACATGAATTCTGCCCTTTCTAGCACCTCTGACATTACTAGCTGTTAGCATAATTTCATTAAATGTCCAGCTTTTCGTCATTGTCTACTCATGATATTCAGAGATACAGAGCTTTACAGAGCTGTTGTTTCAGTGTCTGCGGTGTTAGCGAGGCCTCAGAAACAGAGAGTGAAAATCAAGGACAAATCTGGATTGCGGAGACTGAACTGTTCTAACATAACAGTACTATGCAACATAGTTGCTGAAGCAAAATTTAAGCATCCGTTAACATCCGCGTCACTTGTAGAAAAGCTTTCAATTGAAGAATACGTCTTCCTGCGACCGTGACATGCAGTTAACTAGAAACAAAACAATCCTCCCAATCCCAAAAATCAGATACGTAATTCTAACATTTGTGAAATCAATCGAGATTCTAAAGTGGAAGCACATGCACAGCTAAGATAAAGAAGCACCTGAAATAAAACCACAAGGAACAAATTAGCTCTTACCTTGGTCGAGCCGTTAAGCTTCGTTGAGACGCGGGAATTGACAGAACCATGGTCGTCCTCCTGCTCATCCTTGTTCAGGAAGCTGATGATGGCCTTAGCACCTTCGTAGCAGGGCGCACAGATGGCATTCCTCGGAAGCCTATACATGGTGGCCATGGGGCTGCAGATGCAGCAATCCATGCTTCTTCAACCTTGCCTTCCTCTTTCTCCCTCTGGATCTTCAATTGCAATGATGTGTTCTCCATTGCTTTGCGTTGGGTGAGGGTATAAAAATGAACGGAGGAAGAGGCAGCAGGATGGTATTTCTTTTTCTAGAACGGGTATGCGGTGGTTGCAGACTGAGACAATCAGGGGAATTAAAATTATCCCGGTTTGTCATAGATGTGCAGCTCATGAATGTAGTCGGTGCTTGGACACACTTTTCGTGTCAAGTACATTATTGACTAAACTGCCATCGGGTGATGTCTTCCATTTTCAAATGGAATGATTATCGACACGGATTAGCAGTACATTTCCAAATGTTATTGCACGCAGTTGGATACAGCACAGAGGTATCAAATCCATACCAGAAAGAAGACGTATGGTCCTTAAATTGTCTTTCTGAATTAGCCTTTTAGTGCAAGCTTAAGTACAGTTGTCTAGTATATGTCGGACATGCCAACCACTGTATGTGTACCTAAAACAGCCTGTTCATGGGCTGTGCTGCAGAGGGTACATTTTACCAAATGCTTATGATGCAATTACTGCAAATGAAAATCTTACTTGGCACAAAAAGGGGGAAAAGCTTTCATAGATAAAATATTACTGATATAAAATGAGACTAGATCCATCAGTATATATTTCTGTAGTTGTCGCAGTTCAAAAAACTTGGCTACTTCTCTAATGAAAAAAAAGAAATATGTACAGAACCTCAATCCCAATAATCAATGAAAGAGGCACCACTAACCCATGAACATTTGTTAAAAAGAATGTACAGAACAAATGCGCTTCAATATATCCCTGTGTACTACATAAAGATGGAGGGGGCACTAGTGTCTTTTCCAGGTGACAAGATGTATATAATATATGCTTGAACAAAGCAGATTTAAAAACTCAGATAAAATGATGGCTACATGATTACTACATCAATGAACAGAATCATGGCCCAGAAGGTTGAGAGTGACTTTGTAACCTAATGAAGAGAGACTTTTTTGGGAGAACTGAAAAGGAAGATTGGATGTTGGAGACTTGGGTGGCACGGCTGAGGCAATGCGGCCATAACAAGTTAAGCACTAGCATCCCACTCACCCAACACTAAGGCCCTACCCAGCTCTCAGGTTTGCATGCTAGCAAAACCACAAGAATATGGTAGTGTTTTTTTATATATTTTTTTGTGAGGAAGAATAAAAGCTAAGATTGTCCCTTCCCATTTTTTTTCTTTTATAGCAGTGCCACAAAAAAAAAAGGGAAAGACATGATGTTGTAGTTCAGATGAGCATTGCAGTTGCCAGTTGGGAGGAAAATGTCAGCATGGTTTAAAAAATCACAGCACATTTTTTTAAAATAAAAAAACAAAGAATGCTTATTAATGTTGTGATCAGTGGCCCAATTAAGAAAAGTGAAAAGAAAAAGAAGGGGCAGTCACGCGTGTACCTAATACTGATAATTAACAGCCATGAATAAAATAGCATCCGGTTTTGATAATAAGGCTAATGATAAGGATTCGTTGGGTTGGTTGGTTAGCACATCGTAATGAATAACCTGATCGCCTTCATCTCGATCGTCTCATTGGTGTTTGTTGCCTGATTATATTGATGCTGTCGCAAGCAGCTAAATCTCGCTCGCACGGATGCAATGCATCCCTGTGACCTTGCTTGCTCTCCTACTGGGTGTGTGCTGCTTGTGGTACCCAGTCGTCAGTAGTCAGCAATGACACGCCACACCACGCAGGGATACATGGGCTTATGTGATATGCGAGTTAAGGGGGTGTTTAGTTGGACCCAAAAGGACTTCTATTCAAATTCAGCCCAAGTACTGTTCATGCGTAGAGGATGCCTGGTACTGTTCATTGAATGGGCCGCATTGTGTGGGGCCCACGAAAATGGCCGCATAACATACACGGGCAGTGGGCGAACCCTAGCAGGCATCCTCCATCCGCCGCAGCCGCCGCACCTCATCCACTCGCTGTGCTCTCTCGCTTCCCTACTCCGCGCCGCCGCTAGCCGTACTCCGCGCCGCAGCTCGTCGTAGTAGCGCCGCTGCTCGGCCGTCCGCCGGAGTCGGTCGGCCGGATCTTCGGCTCCCCAACACCGTCGACCTCCCGCAGCCCCCTCTCCCCCGCATCGCATCCATTCCTCTGCGCCGCCGCTAGCCGTAATCTCGGCGCCGCAGCTCGTCGTAGTAGCGCCGCTGCTCGGCCGTCCGCCGGAGTCGGTCGGCCGGATCTTCAGCTCCCCAACACCGTCGACCTCCCGCAGCCCCCTCTCCCCCGCATCGCATCCATTCCTCTGCGCCGCCGCTAGCCGTAATCTCGGCGCCGCCGACCTTCGTCCAGCTTCGGGGGCCTGCTACCCTGGCTCCCAAGCGCCGTGTACCGGCCGGTGACTCCGGATCTGCTCCTCTCCGTCGCTCCGCGCGTCTACGTCGGGGGATGTCGGGCGGCAACCCGTGGGATTGGATGGCGGGGACATTCCCGAACCCTAGCGGCTACCAGGAAGGGGGCAACCAGCCACCCGCAGCGTTGGGGCCCCAGGGCGGGGTCGGGTCGCCTGCCGGCATGGAGGGAGGCGCGGCTTACGGGCCCTTCGTCGGCTTCATTCCCGGCGGAGGAATAGGCCCAAGCGGCGGGTACATGCCGGGGGTTGGCTTTGGGCCCACCTTCGGCCTTCACCGACCCGTGGTCTTCCTTCCCGCCGGGGCCAACCAACCACCCGGCGCGTTCGGATCCACCGCCGGGGCCAACCTACCACCCGGCGCGCTCGGATCCACCGCCGGCTACCCCTCACCGTCAAAGATAGCAGGAGCGTTCGCATCCACCGGTGGAATGCACTCGCCGTCCAAGACCGCATTCGACTTCTTCGCGCAGGAGGGCCCCTCAGGCGCCGCTGGAAGTGCTCGAGCTCAACCTGGGAGTCCGCCAGGCCTATCTCGCCTGGCTCTTGACGGCGACGCTGTCGATCCATGCCGTCTCAACCTGCAGCCCTTCGACGACTTGCCTGCAGCACAGCTACCTCCTAGATCTGCAAGGGCGGCGGGATTGGGCTACACATTTTCCGGCAAGGGAGCAAGACGTCTTGCACGCGGTGTTGGTGGCGATGGATCACGGCGCAGCCTCTCGCCTGGCGCACAGGACTACAGCGGTGCTACCGGAGGTGAGGCCCCCTCGAGGCGCAGGAGCAAAGCCAAGGGGAAGGGCCCGGCAACGGCACAGCCCGAGCCCGAGCCCGCAGCTCGTATCACCCGCAGCCGAGCCATGGCTGCCCGTGGCGCCGCTGCTGCTGGTGCTGATGCAAATGCCAGTGATGAAGACGAAGACGAAGGCGACGCCCATGTTTCTGAGGTAACCAACCCCACCGACTGAACTGTTTAGTTTCATTTTGATGTGTCGATGTTTTGTTTGTCATGGAAGTCATTGTTTGGCTATTACGTAGAATCAGGGCCGGCTCTGGGCCTTGGCCACAGAGGCGACGGCCGGGGGCCCAAGGTAGAAGGGGGCCCAAAACTTTATATGTATAAGGTATATACCTCCCTGCATTCCAAGCCCACAAACTAGCAGCCGAGCAGCCCACGTAGGAACCAGCAGCCTAATACCTCACGCACGAGGACACGGACCAGGCAAAAGGCGACGCTTCCGATTCCTGCTGCACGTCCGTCGCCTATCCGCTCGATTCGGTGACTCGGCAGTCGGCAGCGGCACTCTGCATCGGCATCGCCGCATCAGCACACAGGATAGGAGTCCGACGATTCTCCCTCAGCCTTTCTCTGCTCCGATTGGTATAAACGTGAGTTAATCTATAATCTTGCATTCTTAGTTCTTGTATCTTACTCACCAGTTATGGTTTTAGATTTCTAGGGTTTAAAACTTCTAGTTCTAATGTTTATATAATTATTTCATTTGTAATTTAGGCGTTGAAATCAATCAATCATACAATGTTACCTAAGAAGCATTTGTCGGGTTCTGAGAAAAGGAAGAAAAGAAAACGAGATGATCAGTTTATTGAATCACAAAGGGGTGCTTTACTTAAATTTCTTTCATCTTCCAGTAGTGCTGATGCTAATGAACAGCAAGCTCAGCACCCTGAATACAGGCAGGAAGATGATCCGCACCCTGATCACAGGCAGGAACATGATCATAATTTAAATTCAGAAGTGGAGGCTAATGAAGATGCTACAGGGGAACTAAATTCAATTGCAGAAGTTGATGTTGATGGGGATAATATAACAGAGGAAAATGTGCAGCCCTCATCTGATACTGAAAGTCCACAACCGCAAGATGGTGAGCAAGAGCAACCAGATTCCCTTTCATCTATCTTCGATCCTAGGGCATGGGATAATCTTGACAATTGTAAAAGAGATATATTAATTGAAAAGGGGCCTGTGAGAGAGCTGGATCTGGAGTTCCCTAAGGATGCCATTGGTAGACATTTTTCGTATGCTAACTACTCTAGAAAGTTAACCAATGGTGAGGTTGTTGATAGAAAGTGGTTAGTTTACTCCAAACATGTGGACAAGGTTTACTGTTTTTGCTGCAAGTTGTTCAAGTCCAATCAGAGCAAGTCTTTGTTGGCATCTGATGGTTTGAAGGACTGGAAGCATCTTAGTAGAAGACTCAAAGAACATGAGAGAAGTTTTGAGCATCTGACAAACATGAACACATGGAATGATCTTCGATTGAGGCTATCTAGAAATAAAACAATTGATGATGATATGCAACGTGAAATCACAAAAGAAAAGGAGCGTTGGAGACAAGTTTTGGTAAGAATAATTTCTGCTGTGAAGTTTCTTGCTAAACATAATTTGGCCTTTCGAGGATCAAATGAGAAGCTTTATCAAGCTAATAATGGTAATTTTCTGGGCATAGTTGAAATGCTTGCTGAGTATGATCCTGTGATGCAAGAACATATTAGACGCATTCAAAGTAATGAATTTCACCATCATTATATTGGCCACAATATTCAGAATGAGTTAATTTCTACTCTAGCTGATGCCATAAAGGAATATATCTTAAAAATCATCAAGGCTGCTAAGTATTTCTCTGTTATATTGGATTGTACCCCAGATGCGGGCCATGAAGAACAGATGACCCTAATTGTGCGTTGTGTTAATATGTCAAGTCGCATTCCGAGAGTGGAGGAGTTTTTTCTGGGGTTCTTAAAGGTTGATGACACATCAGGATTGGGGCTTTTTAATGTATTGATAGATACATTGGATGACATGGATTTGAATGTTGCTGATGTGAGAGGGCAAGGTTATGACAATGGCTCCAATATGAAGGGTCACACCAAAGGTGTTCAGAATCGTTTGCTTGAAATTAACCCCAAAGCATTATACATGCCATGTGCATGTCATAGTCTGAATCTCACTCTTTGTGATATGGCAAAATCTTGCAGACAAGCTATTTCATTCTTCGGTGTCATACAACGGATATATGCATTGTTTGCACGTTCTACTAAAAGGTGGAAGATTTTGCTTGATAATGTTCCAAAGCTGACCCTTAAACCTTTATCTAATACTCGTTGGGAGAGTCGAATAAAAAGTGTGCAACCTATCAGGTACCAGACTCCCCAAATAAGATCAGCCTTGCAGAAGGTGGCAGAGACTTCCACGGATGATCCAACAGCAGTAAGTGATGCTGAATCTTTGGTCACTACACTTGAGAATTTTGAATTTCTACTTGGTATGGTAATTTGGCATGATGTTTTATTTTCTATAAACATGGTGAGCAAGAAGTTGCAGTCTAAGATTGTGTGCATTGATGCTACCTAAAACAAATTGAAGGGGTCATCTCATATTTTCAAAAGTATAGAGATGAGGGCTTCAACTCTAGTATTGATGTTGCAAAAGCCATTGCATCTGATATGGACATAGAGCCAAAATTCCCTATAAAACGCCAAGGTAAAAGGAAGAGGCATTTTGATGAAATAGATGATCAAGATGAAGAACAACAATTCTCAGCTATGGAATCCTTTCGAATTAATTACTTTATTGTCATCGTTGATGCTGCAATTGCTTCTTTGACTAGTCGATTTGAGCAGTTGAAGACATTTGAAAAGGTGTTTGGTTTCTTATTCAGCTCAGAAAATCTGAAAGCCTTGGACGACAATGACCTACGAAGACATTGCACTCATTTCGCAGAAGTTTTTTCTGATGATAACTCATCTGATGTCCATGTAGATGATTTTTTCTCCGAACTGAAAAAAGCCAGATGGTAATATGTCAGCACCTGAGATTCTTCAGTATGTTTCTAATTTAGATTGCTATCCAAATGTCTCAGTTGCATATCGGATCCTGTTAACTGTACCAGTGACAGTAGCCTCAGCTGAAAGAAGCTTTTCAAAATTAAAACTAATGAAAAATTGTTTGAGGACAACTATGTTACAACAAAGGTTGAACGGCTTGGCTATGTGCAGCATTGAGAAGGATATCTTGGACATCATCAATCTGGATGATGTTATTAATGATTTTGCATCAAAAAATGCTCGCAGGAGCTTTTTTATAAAGGATTAAGCATAATTGATGATGGAGTCGTGTGGCTTAGTTATTATTTGAGGTAATCTACTATTTTTTTTTCATTTTTAGATTGTACTATTGACATTGTTCTTCGATATAATTAAATATGTTATTAGTACTATTACTATCTTTATTATATTATAAAAATACATAGTCTAAAGGGCCCATGACATTAGTTCGCTCAGGGGCCCATGAAACCATAGAGCCGGCCCTGCGTAGAATCATCGCCATAGACATACTTGGACCGATGTGGAAACAGACGTTTATTGCGAACTATATATCGATCAACTCAATGAAGGGTACTGCCCCAACGGTAGAATGAAGAAGGTTGGATGGCAAAATATTAGGGTGGCACTAGCGGAGAGGCTGGGCCTCCGGCTCAACAAGAAGGCTTTGCAGAATAGAAGAGACACCCTCCGCAGAAGTTGTCATTCAGTTTGGTTAGCATTTCCTTTGACACTAACCTAATACATGTTCGCATGCACGATCCGCAGGACTGCCAAGAGGTGATGCGGCTAAGCTGGGAAAGCCCCACCTGGTTGAAGTGGCTCGATGATATGTTCCGGCACATAACCGTTGATCCTGCTACCATGCTTGCCACTGCTCCAGAAAGAGAAGAGGCAGGGGACGCTGATGAAGAAGAAGCAACAGGCGAGGAGGATGACGGAGATGGAGAACATGAAGATGACCACCTGGGCAATGCAAAGGCAGCCAAGCAACAACGTAGGGAGAACACACCCAACTCTAGCAGTTCTCGCAAGAGGAGTAGTGGAGCAGCTGACACCTCTGGCCCTGGTTCGAAGCGGTCCAGGACTCCAGTTCTAGGCTGTTGGACCTCTTTGCAGCAGGGTCTAGAAGAACATACTACTAAAGTGCAGCAGGGACTCAGTACCTTTCTGAACAAAGAAATGTCAGATGCAGACGAAGCTAAACACTGCCTCAACTTGGCCAAGGCGTGTGGGATAGATCCTCTGTGTCGAGAGTACTTCTTGCTCATGAAGTTGTTCAAGGATCCCTACTGGCGTGCTCACTTCCTTGAATGTCATGACGATGAAGCTAGGAAGGCGTGGATCGCCAATATAGACGCTATGCTTTAGTCTGTTGTGTGAAGTCATGTTTGTGTAGCCTAATTGTGTGTACTATTTGAGTGTATTGCTTAATTTACGGCTGAACTAGCTTATGTTTGAGTGTTGTGAACAAATTTTAATTTGTACTATGTCAGTTTCATGTATTGTCATTACGCTTTACTGTTTGTGGCTTTGCTGATTTCATGTTCATGGAATTGTGGTTTGCTTATGGGACAATGTCTATTTGTAAGATTACTTTCATTTTTTTTGTGCACCCTATTAATGCAGATCACTTCATTGTGCAGGGCTCCAGTACAGCGGAGAATGAGCCGGATCTTGCTGAAGGAGACATTATGGTCGACGATGATGCCTGTTCGGCGCTGGTGGAGAAAATCAGAGATCCAATCCGGCGTGTATTCGCCCGTATCCTCGTGGCTGATTTGCAAGGTATCCGTAAAATCCTGGAAATGGCAAAAGTCCTTGCTCAACATGAACAACTATACTTGCATAGAGGGCCATATAGGGAGACACCAGTTCTGTCCGGCCTAGATCATCTTAACATGCATGCTGCTGACTGGGAAGGTTGCCATGAGATGTTTAGGATGAGGCCACCAGTGTTTGAGCTGTTGCACCAAGTCCTGGTTGATTCCTATGGTCTTCAAAGCACTTCAAAAATGTCATCTAGAGAGGCTCTGGGTTTGACTTTGTGGATGTTGGGGGGGCCGCAATCGGTTAGGACTGTGAAGCGTATATTCTGTAGGTCAAGTGGGACTGTTAGTACCAAATTCAATGAAGTCATTTGTTGTCTGTCTGAACTTGCTAAACATAATGTAATGCCTAAAGACCCCACGTATAGCACGGTTCACCCTGTGGTTGCACGGCACAGGTATGGCAGTTGCTTTAGAAATGCCATAGGAGCTATAGATGGGACTCATGTCAAAGTGTGTGTACCAGGGGTAGAAGTAGGCAAGTATATAAATAGGAAGAGTGACAAGACTCAGAATGTATTGGGCATAGTTGACTTCGATCGTAGGTACACTTTTGTTGCGGCTGGTATTCCTGGATCAGCACATGATGCTAGAGTGTTGAAAGAAGCACAACAAAAGTATGGAGCCAATTTTCCACACCCACCGCCAGGTATGATCTTTTTTGCATTACTACTGGTTGGTTAATTTTGGTTTCAGTTGCTGTCATGAACTGATAGTTCGCTTAATGCTTAGGCAAATACTATCTAGTCGATGCTGGATACGCGAACAAGACAGGGTTTTTGGCACCTTATAGGGGAGTGAAGTACCATCAAGCACAGTGGCGCACAGGTCGCCGCCCAACCACGAAGAAAGAGGTTTTCAACCAAGCCCACTCTAGCTTGAGGTCAGCGGTTGAGTGCACCTTTGGCATGTGGAAAGAGAAGTGGAGGATTTTGAAAGGTATCCCAAGTTATCCAGAGGTCACACAAAGTCATATTATACTTGCATGTGTTGCACTGCACAATTTTATCATTGACCATGGGGAGGAGGAGGCAGAGAACGTGGAGGTCCATAGAGAAGAAACGGACGACGAGGGTAGTAGCCATGCATCAGAGGAGGAAGATGGTAATATGAATGACTTGCGTGAAGAAATTGCAAATGACTGCTTTAGTGTATGGAATCATAATAGGCGGTACTATTGATTCAAATCTACTTGGGTTGCTGCTATATGTGTTATGGTAATGTTGTTTGCGCCATGCTGCTTTACTTGGGTTGCTAGTACATAAAACTTTAAAGTTGTAGCATATATTCTACCTGATGCTATCATGTCTCATCTTTCTTTCAGGTTCTCGATGCAAGTGCACGTGGAAAGGATTGGTCGGATGTTTGCAGAAAGGTTGCATTCCATGAGCAGATGGACCCACAGAGGAAAGGTCGCCAATATTGTCAGTTATGCATGTTACTATGTCTTGGTTGATGTGTGTTCATGTGAGCTATTGACTTGAGAAAAACTATTCGATTTTCATTTTTACGTGGTTACTGTTATTGTGGATGTTCGGCTTGTTGATTATTTGTGATGATGTCTTTCATGCTGTGTGAATGTAGTCATGAACATGGGTCTCAACAATGGTAGTAGCTTGTACTTTGTCACCTAGGATCTGTGTGTGTCATCATACATGTTCACATAGTTTGGGTGATGGATGATGATTTAGTGCAGCACAATTGTTGGAAGGGTGATGAATGATGTTTGCTCATGCTGTTCTCTTATGTGGAAAAAAAATTGTGCATTTTGAAAAAAAAGTCCTTTTCTCACATTGGAACTAAACACAAGTCCTTTTGCTGAGGTACTGTTCATCAGCAAAAGGACTTTTGCTGGGAACTAAACACCCCCTAAATGGGCTGCCTCCTGGGCTTATGGCCCAGTTCCCAACATTTCTCTCGATAGCACGCACAGTGTCCTTTCCTTCTCGTTTTGTGAGAGAAAGAGAAGTTCTTCTTTCTATTGGGATCGGTCTGATTTTTGTTTGACAATCTACTGTAAGTGTGTGTTAGGTGTATAATTAATTCAGGTCACAGTAAAAAAAGAGAAAAGAAACGAAGTACACAGATTTTTTGCATTTTGATGGCAACATGGATAACTCAGATGGCATGGCGAGTTTTCTTTTTCTTTTTTTCTGTTTAAAGAGGACAATGGTGATCCGTCCGAGGCGGCATTAACAGGCAAGGCACCCTGGATAACAGACTCATTAACAGCACAAAATTATACACATTGGCGCCACATTATTGTTACCGTTTTTTTTTTTTTGCAAGAAGAGGGCATAATACATTGTCGTCGTCATCATTACCATTGAACATATCGTCAAATGGTTCTAGTAGAAGAGGAGGAATGGAAATGCTACACACTACACACCCCAGTAGTAGCTCCGGCTCCGTCCATCGGAAAACCATGGGCGGTTCCTCCGATGCTGTGCTGCCGCCCGCCCATGGATAATTTTTTTTTTTCTTAAAGTAAACGAAGAAACCACGGGCGTCTTGTTTGTCTTGATTAGCTGGATGGATAATGGATCCGGCTGCCACGTCGTCATGCCTGCCTCTCTCCTCAATTATTGCTACTAATTAATTAATTCCCCTTCTCCTCTACTCGATCCGGCGATGATGGCACCGGAAGGGGAACAAGTGTAGCTACCAGCTCCAACGCTCGTTCTCGTTGCCGTCGGCGTCGGTGGCTGGCGGCAGCTGCGAGTAGAAGTCGAGGTCCATCTGCTCCCTCTCCCTCCTCCTGGTGTTGCTGGTGTTGCGGTAGTGCATCAAGGCGGCGGCTGCTCCGCCGAGGACGACGAGGGTCAGTGCCTTCTTCCTGCCGTGGATGAGGCTCCTCGCTCGCTGCGGCGCCCCTCGCCGGCTGTACGCCACCGACGCGCCCGCCGCCGCCGCCCACACACCCCCTGCACCGCACCGCACTCACAAATTAGCATCTCAGCGTTCAGCTTTGACTTTGTGATCCGATCAGCAGCAGAGCAGAGCAGAGCAGAGCAGAGGGTACCGTACCGATGGTGGCGAGCTTGTGTTCGTCCACCCATGACTGCACCGACGAGCTCATCCTCTCCATCTTTGATTCCATCTTCTTCGATCAATTCTCCCGGCCCGGTCCGGCCCTCTTCTAATTGAAGCTACCGGATCCGATGCAGGGATGATGAACGGGGATATAGATACTGGAGTGGGAGGAAACTAGCTAGAGAGTGATGGAGATGGTTGGATTGCTAGCAGCCTAGCAGGTGAGGCGATGATACTTATAAGAGAGGACCCCCCTCTGCTCCTGCTGTGCTGTGCTGCCCGCCCACTGGTTTGTTTTCGGCCATGTTCAGATTCCCAACTATTTACTATTCATTCCAACTTTTCACTATTCATTTCAACTTTTCACTGTTCCTTCCTCACAACACACGTTTCCCAGCGAATGCTACGGTGTTTTTCTTATGCTACAGTGTTTTTTCCTACAATCTAAACACACCCCTCGTTTCGTTTCGAGAAAGAAATGGCTGGCCGGGACAGACTGTTTCGTCTCCTCTGATCTGTGGGTGCTTTCTCGTGGGCCGCTACCTCTACCTTCTCTGTTGCTTTCCTGCCAAAACAGACGCAGACAGGTGGGCCGCGCGCCCAACCATCCCCACCCGTCAGCCTCCAGCAGCAGCCAGCGCTTCGGTTAACAAATAAGTATACATCCATGATCCATGTGAGTATGTGACCGCTCGACTCGTTAACATGCTAAACGAGAAGCCGCTTTGCTTCCGTAGTGAGTGATCGAGCTGCTACTATTACATGGGGAACCTGCCAATAACGTGCGTGGATCTTTTTTTTTCTTGGTTAATTTGTTCCATGTCATTACCCATAAATATCCTTGTTTTTTACGCTGTCTGCAATAAAGCTGCGTCCTCTCCTCCTGTCCTCCATATACATGCAATGCAATGGATTGATTCCCACTCTACTGCATAGCAGGGCATCTCTACAAATTTTTGCAGTATAGCGTGACCTTTTATATTTCCCACCAACTAGTAAGAAAAAGTACTATTTCTTATCAATATTTATTAAATTATACGTACGTTTATTTATTAAAAATCAATAGTAATTCATAAAAGGAGGAATTATTTTTTTGAGTGAAAAAGGAAGAATTATATTTTTATTAGGAAAAAAAGGAGGAATTATCTAAGAACGTAAACGCTTATTAATTTTTTAGATCAGTAAACGCTTTTGCGCAAAAACAGTAAACGCTTATTAGTTGGCAGAACAACATGGGCTTAATTCGTGGAAAGGCTCAATCGGCCCAGCTAAGCCTAGCAAATCCAGTCCATTTTCAGCCCATCAACTAACTGGCCTGGCCTGGCTTTCATCTTCTCCGGGAAGGAAGCAGTAGCTTCTTCTTCGTTCCGTCTTCCCTGCAATTCCTCTCCTCTCCATCCCAACCCCCTCTGCTCTGCTCTGCTCTGCTCTTCTTCCCGCTCTCCCCCACCCATTCCCTGACGCGCCTGCGGCTCCGATGAGGCCCCCCACCAGCGCCGCCACGCCACCGGGGCCGTCCAGCGCCATCAAGCGCCAGCGCAGGGCGGCGGCGGCGCCACTCAGCGACGTCACCAACCTCCTCCTCCTCCCCGAGACCCCGACCCCAATCAAGCCCGCAAGGACTAGACGCGCGACCCTCCCCACGCCCTCCGCAGCCTCCTCGACCTGCTCCTCCACCGCATCGGTCACGCCCACGCCCAAGTCTTCGTCCGCCGCCGGTCAGTGCAGCGCCCTTTTCCATGCAACTTGTTTCGCGCGCAACTGGTTGGGCTTCGATCCCCGTTTGGGGGCTGGGATTTCTGATCCTCCTCTTCATTTGCAGACCCCGACAAGGACCGCAGCGTGCTCAAATCCCCCATCTCCACGGTTTACGCGAGGCGCGGGACTACTGAAACTCAAGGGAGGAGGAGGAATCCAGCCACCACCACCACCAACAAGGGCAAGGGCAAGGAACCCGTTGCTGCTGCTGGAACTGCGAGTTGCCCTCCTCTTGGAAGAGCTACAAGGAAGACCACCAGGTGAAATTTGTTTACCTCATCCCAGTATGTCACCTGCATTTACTATGTTAAATTCAGGCACCTGCATTTGGTATATTGAATTCACTCAGCTGCATTCGGTATGCTAAATTCAGGCACCTGCAGTGCTGTCCTTTGTGTGATTGATTGTGCGGTAGATTCTCCCTTGTACTTTGGAAACTTGATAGTACTATACCTAGGTTTGAAGAATGCACATTCCTAATTGTCTCTGATTCCCACCCTCACTGTTCTAGACTGATCTAGCATCTTACCGTTATTACTACCTTCAGATGAGATGATGGTGCTGTTTAGTACTCTATGTCTCAAATGCTAGCATGCTTGCTGTTAAATGCCATGTAGTAGTATAGGCTACAAGAACTTGGGTGAAGTCTCTGTCTCTCACATTTATTGCAAATAAACTTATTACATCATCATATTTACTTCATCCATATCAATAGTTACAGTCCGAGTGCATTTCAATCCCTGAAATATTCAGTTACACTCCTGTTTCAGGAAAGACTCTATTGCTCAGGATACTCGGACCATTTCTGCTTCGGCTCCTTGTCATGGAGCTAAAAAGGTAAGAGTGTCATAATCTGAGTGTGTTCATGCATAAGGACCCTACAAAATTTTCTGCTGCTGAGACTTAGATCACAATGCCCTCCATGATTATGTACATAATGAACAATCAAAGCTATGCCGATAGGATTATAGGAAGGTTTGCAGCTTCAGTTAATTTTTGTCTCTTCCATGCTCCTTCCCATTATTGCGTAAGTACATCTCTGCTCATCTTTCTGACTACTTGCAATATAAACAGAAGCGCCCCCCTCCAAGCACCCCCAAGTTACCAGAAGACTTTGTCAAGAAGCAGAGAGCTTACTTTGCAGAAATCGACGCATTTGATCTACCAGTGGAAGAGGTGTCAGAATCTGAGCTGGAGTGAGAACTGAAGCTGATCCCTGAAAATATGACCGTTGTCTGTACAAAAGTAGTTTCACGGAAATCACCTTCACAAGTATGTCCGAGTTATGGTAGCAATGTATAGACCGTCACATGAGGAAGAGGCAGTGTACCTAGTGATCAATGCCCACACTAATGTCCCTTTTACCAATCTTGTAGCATAGCAGCATGAGACTTGTGAAATACTGAGATCTGTTTGAGAAAATTATCAATGTAGTGTAGATTGTTGAAGTTGAGCCAAACTTTTCTCTATTTCTGCATGGTTCCTCTAAATTAACTACACTGAACTATGCTTAGATGCCGGAATGGCAAATATAATTCTGGAGTTTGATGCAAATATAATTTTGGAGTTTGATGCTAGCACGGCATGTGCAGCTTTGCGCTGTGCTCACTTTGACAGAGCTCCTTCAGGTGCTCTCTTCCGTGAGATGAGGTATTTGATGTATTTGAATCTCACTGATGTAATGGTCCAATATACCTCCCTGTTAGGTGCCGGGGTTACCGGCTGGTAGCAGGCGACAGAGGGAGAGGATCACGTCCTCACTGCTCTGCGCTTAGGAAGAAGAGGTGGAGAAGATTGATCTATTCCTTGACTTCATTGAGATTACATGGCCTTTATATAGGCCTCCTTTCCTTTCTCTCAAGTAAACCAACAAACTCTCGGTTATCAAGGATCCTAACAACTCTTAATCAACTACAAATCCAATCCAACTCCTAACTAACTATTAGAGCCGCCAAACGGACCAACTCTTGGGAAATCCTACTTATCAGCCGCCTACCCTTGCTTGGCAGCCTTGCTGCGCCTGGTGTACACGCGGCCCCACATAACATCACTCCCCCCCTCGAGCAACAGCTCGTCCGCGAGCTGGAAGGCGGGATAGCGAAGGTGGAACTGCTCCAAATCCTCCCACGAAGCAGCAGACGAAGGCAGCCCCGCCCACTGAACCAGGATCTGGCGAACACCCCTACAGAGACGCGCTTTGACGGCGCGAGCCGGAGCGTGGACAATGGCGCCATGGTGAACAGGAGGAAGGGCCGGCGGTGCCTCTGGCGGAGTGCCCACGAACTTCTTGAGGAGGCCAACATGGAACACATCATGGAGCCGGAAGCCAGGAGGAAGGGCAAGACGGAAAGCCACCTGATTAATAGCTTCAACAACCTTGTATGGCCCGAAATACCTCTGACGCAGCTTGCCACCCGGTTGTGACTGCAGAGAACCATGGGGGCGCTGATGCAAGCGGAGTCACACCCAATCCCCCACCTGAAGCTCCAGCGGACGGTGGTGGCGGTCATACTGGGTTTTGGCCAACTGCTGAGATTGCTCCAGACGAAGGCGCACATCCTTGATGAATTCATCCCGTTCGGCCAGGGACTGAGCAACAGCCACCACGCGAACGTCACTGTCCTCGTACGAGCGAAGCGTCGGCGGGTCACGCCCATAGACCACCTTGAACGGAGTCTCCCGCAGAGCAGTATGGAAGGCTGTGTTGTAGACGTATTCGGCCCACGGTAGCCAACGCAGCCATTGACGGGGACGGTCACCAGTCAAGCAGCGTAAGTACATGCCGATAGCCTTGTTGACAGCCTCCGTCTGGCCGTTGGTCTGCGGGTGGAAAGCCGAACTCATGAGCAAAGTAGATCCACAAGCGCTGAAGAGGGCACGCCAGAACGTTGAAGTGAACACTGGGTCACGATCCGAGACGATGGACACCGGAATGCCGTGAAGACGCACAATCTCTGCGAAGAACACGCGAGCCACCGATTCGGCTGTGTATGGGTGCCCCAAGGGAATGAAGTGGGCATACTTAGAGAAGCGATCCACCACGGTAAGAATCACCGACTTTCCACCAACCTTGGGCAGGCCCTCGACGAAATCAAGACTGATGTCCTGCCAAACACCCATCGGAATTGGCAATGGTTGCAGAAGGCCGGCGGGATGAAGATGCTCGGTCTTGTTGCGTTGGCAGACGACACACGCGCGGACAAACTCCTGCACCACGGCACGAGCATTGGGAACATGGAAGTCACGGCGCAGGCGGTGGAGCGTCCGTTGAACGCCTTCATGGTTGTCGTCGTGGACCGCGGCGGCGGCCAGTCGAGGATAGCCTGAACCTTGCTAGAGTCCATTGCCACGCTGCCCGCCGAGATGATGTGGCCGAGGTATGCCACCGAGGACTGGCCGAAAGAGCACTTGGACTTCTTGAGGAACAGCTGGTGCTCGCACAGAGCTGTGAAGACGGCGCGGATATGGCGGAGGTGTTCGGCCCAAGAAGAGCTGTAGATCAA